>JAUBNQ010000006.1:8994517-9014284 GCA_032353495.1 Ctenopoma kingsleyae
CCCCCCCCCCCCCCCCCCCCCCCCCCCCCCCCCCCCCCCCCCCCCCCCCCCCCCCCCCCCCCCCCCCCCCCAGACACACACCCAGAATTTAGCTTGATTAAAAATTTTGTTTTTTTGGTGGAGAATTAGGAAGTGAAAGAAAATGGCCGCCTCCTACAAGGATCTAATTAATTTTGAAGGATCATCAGCCCCTTTAGTCCAAGGCAGGGTACAGGAGGGAGGGAAGGAGGGAGGGAGACAGACCCCTGGGCTGATTAGAATTCACTGCAGGTAGGCGCTGGCTGCTGCTCACCCACTGTGTCACGGCTAAAATGGAATCACTGTTGTGAGTGGCAGTCTGGGCAACTGAAGCCTGCTTCCCTTGGCCTGCTCCTTTGTTGCCAGCATTCACCTCACTTTACCCCTTAGGCAGGTGGATTTACATGTCTGGATGGGTGAGGGAAGCCAGAGAGGGAACATATATGTTTGCATTGTCTAAGGCACGGTAGGCACAAAAAAGGCCCATGGCATCAGGATACAGTCACATCTTAAACTAACCCTGCAACCAAAGAAAGGTCAAATATTTGCCACTGTAATGTATTCAAGCATTTTGGCACATGTGTGTGGTACGATTAAGAGAAGACTTTAAAATGATTTTTCATATTGGTTTTCACGTCAATTCAGAAAATTTTCATTAACAGTGGCTTGGAGAAGGCCAGAGTTACAGCTAGAGTAGGTTTATGATTTGGGTTTTAAGTTTGGTTTTTAAGACTCATTTTTGGGTTTGAGGTTATATTCAAGTCTGTAGCAAACAGTCAGAAGGGTTTATTTTAAGAGATTGAAAGTTACTGTTTTAGAGAAAAGGGTTAAAGTTTAATTTTAGATTTAGGGCTTAAGGATTTCACTGTAAAATACAACAAGACAGAAGAACAAACAAGTGTGTTTGTGCATTTTCTGTGCCAAAGAATGATCCGTCTCAGTATCGAGTTATCACCCTCTGCTGCAAAACATGCTATTATTTGTCTATATCTAATCATCACATTTGTTAGTCAACAGGAAAATTTCAAGAAAACAAGCGCGTGTCTCACTGTCCACAGCACTTCTCAAACCAAGGCCTGTTAACACAGTTATTTTACTTGTTACACTTTAACCCCTCAACTCTTGGTGCTTTTTGTCCAGATTTTCTGCTTCTCCGTTCTTAACTAAAGATAAAATTATAATCTTTTTAAACCATTTGTGGAAGCATATTTGTAGTCTGATATTTCTCTGTTACTATGGCACAGCAGATGATCCTTCTTCTACCAGAGAGCATGGAAAAAATACAGAGGTTGCTTTCTTTAAATTACTTAATTTCCATCTGTAGATTTTACCTCAGTGTGTCACAGTGAGAGGTGTGTTCTTTGGAAATGCTTGAGATTTGTATAAAAGATTAATATGCGTCAACATTAAAGTGCAGGTCTGGTCAAATCCTGCACTCGTTCTCTTCATTGAGAAACGCATTGTATTCACTGGCATTTCACAAAGAGCATTTGATTTCCGTGTTGTAGCCAGCTACTAAACATTTGTTACTGTCCAAGAAACATTTGCAAGTCACACTTGTAATTATGATTCAAACTCCAATTTTCACATTCACATTCTAACATGCAGAGTAATTTTCACATACTTTTAAAGCTTTATTGGTTAAAATATTTGAAAGGAGCAATGTGGAAGCAGCAAGTGAGAAACTGGTTAAAAAGGGCATTTTGCATTGGTTCATCCCTTTGCCTGAACTTACATGATGTCATGAGTGTAAAACTTAAATATGGTCAGTTTTACATAGTAATGTTTCCAACTTTGAGGTCAAACGTTTGCATACTAAATGTGTGTGTATGAGCGCAGTTGTGCAAGGCTTTCTCAACATCACCAAACCAGCTCATCACATGCTTAACGTTGTTGAAAGACTTTCTTGTGTTTTTCGATGAATGCCCTGTGTGTTTAATATTTTTTCTTTATTATTGTAACTCCACGTGTCTGCTTTATCTCTGTATTGGACTTCATCGCTTTTAATTTCAGGGTTTGAAAATGAAAAAGGAAACACACGTGCGCGCCCGCACATACTATATATACTGTATGCACACACACTTTTTGGTGTACGAGACCTTTTCTAAAATGTTTCATGTGTGTGAATTTCTGAGGAATTGGGAAATTCTTTTCTTTGGAAGGGTGTGGTTTTGTCGTCCAGCAGCTCAGATAACTGCTGTGGCTCCAACACCAATGTTATTTTCAATCTTGATTTGTAATTGGTGGTCATGTGTACACAGGAACATCCATTCATCTAGCTTTGAAAACTCTTCACACATCTGTTGCAGTGCGTCGGTGGCAGATATTCCTGTTACTGTGGCTCCTCGTTCATTAAGGGAGTGGCAATATCGATGTGGCAGTATATGGCATTAAGATTTGTCTTTGTCTTCCCCCCCTCTCCCCCTCCAAATACTGACAGAGCAACACATGATTTGGACAGAGAGGACTGACAGCCTTGCCTAGCACCCGGCCTCTGATCAGCCATCTCCACCAGCAAACTGAAGCTTGACCCGCACTTCATCACCAGCCACACAAGCATCTTCGTAACAAAACGTCATCTGACTGTGAGTACTGGGCTGCTTCAGTTTTTATTTTTTTTCCTCCTTACATTTAAGTTCTAACTTAAAGCTGGAAGCTGAATATAAGCATTAATATTTTCTGCTGACACTGTTACCTTGCTGTACATTTTAACAAAATTTTACTCGGATTGGATAAAGGTTTCTGTTACAGTCAAATATGGTTTTACTGATAGTACGACACTTAAATTGATTTTTATTGAATGTATTACTGCATTACAAATTGTAAGGAATTTTTCCACATTTTCAAGTGTCTTGTTAATATAGACAGTGGTTAGTTTATATGTTGAGTCTGACATTTTATCATCTGTATGTTTTCATATGTACATTCATTACTCTTTGACATTGTATAAACCGATGTTTTATAAAATTCTGACATATCTTTAAGCATTTTCCTTGTTTTAAAGGGTTTAAGGGGTTAAAAGTGCTGTCTTAAATAATCATTCAAATAATAGACTGCTTTACTTAAATTATATGTTTATATGCAAAAGAAATATATTTTACAGCAATTATGAAAATACATAATTTGCATAATATTTATATGTACTTCCTATTTAATTCAGAGTTGGATTTTTTAAATTACTATTAACACGTAACTGGGAAGAAAAGGATCTTAAGTTATCTTACACACTGATCAGCCAGGTCACATCTAGTGTATTCCTAGGATAGTTAGGAAGCGCCATCACTGTGAACACATGGCTAACAAAAGAGGCCTGTTGTCGTCTGAGCCCAGTGCACCACCTAATGGTGGTTGGAGGAAATTCAGAAATACACATAGTGTCAGAGAAACTTGTGGTAATAAAATATGAACCATCTTAACTGCTTTAAAACATTATAATATGGAATTTTAAATCATCATATATGAAACACATTAGGCTGAAATGTTAAAATGATTTTATGTTAGTATTAAGAGGCTAGAATCTACATCTACCATACCTGTATTAAAAGGTCATTAATCCATCACTGAACACTGTTATGTTCTATTTATAATAAGCACCAGTACTAATTATCATATATTTTACAGCATTTATTTACAGCCTGAAAACGTGGCTCAGAAAAAGGCATTTTCCTCCTGTGCAACAGAGCCATTTGCTCCTAACTGTTCTTACATAATGTGTGTTTAATTATTCAGTTGCACAGTTTTATTACTCCTAATATATCAGTAATACTGTAAACTACTAATGGAAATATATTGCTGTTGTATGTGGGGAAGAAGAAGAAAATTTTCACTTTAGGCAAAATTGTGCATCAGCTTAAATAATGTAGTGTTGTTTATTCCAAAAACAGTACATTAAATATTGTAATTGTTTTATGTTTCTGAGTTTTTAAGTCATGTGTGTTGCCCCCTGCTTGCAGGTGACATCAGTTGCAAGGGGATGACCGAGCGCATTCATAACATCAATCTCCACAACTTCAGCAATTCTGTACTTGAGACCCTCAATGAGCAGCGCAACCGCGGGCACTTCTGTGACGTGACTGTTCGGATCCATGGAAGTATGCTTCGAGCTCACCGGTGCGTGCTGGCTGCTGGAAGCCCCTTCTTTCAGGACAAGCTGCTCTTGGGCTACAGCGACATTGAGATCCCTTCTGTGGTCTCAGTGCAATCCATCCAAAAGCTGATTGACTTTATGTACAGTGGGATTCTGCGGGTATCTCAGTCAGAGGCACTACAGATCCTTACTGCTGCCAGCATCCTGCAGATCAAGACAGTCATTGATGAGTGTACCCGCATTGTGTCCCAGAATGTCGGCCTGGCTGGGCCGGGAGGGTTCCCTGTTATACCAGGAGACTCTGGTCAGGAAACACCCCGTGGCACGCCAGAGTCTGGCACCTCTGGACCCAGCAGCGATGCAGAATCAGGTTATATGCAAGCAACATCACAGCAAAGCATGGATCGCGCATACACATCATTGTACTCCTACCCTGGTCTCTCTCTGCAGAACGGCACCCGCGAGCGCCCCCTTTATATTAACCCTCTGTCATCAAATTACGATCCAAGTCTCAGCACTCAGAAGGACCAGCAATCTCAAGATCCACCCTGGATAAACCGCATCCAGGACAGATCTCAGCAGGTCGATCGCTTCAGTGAGTCCACTCACTGCCGCAAGCAACCCCGACCGGTACGCATACAAACAGGAGGGATAGACATAAAGCAGGAGGCCGAAGACGAGTTCAGCTGCTATGAAAATATCCGGGAGTGCCAAGATGAAATTGAACGTATTGAGAGTGAATCTAAGGTTGAAAGTTTTGACTCAGGGGTGAGCTCCTCCATCAGTACTGAGCCAGATGCTATGGAGCAGCAGCCGTACCTGCCGGGCTTTACTCGAGAGGGGGGAGGGGAACAGCAAGGTGAAGGGGCTCCAGTGCAGATAGAGGTCAATGACTCGTCCCCAGAGCAAGTGCAAGAGACAGAGGACGGGGACACATCCCACAGCACTAGTGACAGTAGCATGATGCAGCCCCTGCCAAACTCAGTCATGTCCCAGTCCCTGCCAAGTGCCCCGCACTACATG
Source organism: Ctenopoma kingsleyae (assembly GCA_032353495.1). Taxonomy (NCBI): domain Eukaryota; kingdom Metazoa; phylum Chordata; class Actinopteri; order Anabantiformes; family Anabantidae; genus Ctenopoma; species Ctenopoma kingsleyae. Next base: position 8,999,646 of record JAUBNQ010000006.1, read on the forward strand.
CGCCAGGCAGAATCACACACCAGCAATCTGAGGATGCCGCTCACCGTGACCAGCAATTCCCAAGTGATGGGCAGTGCTGGAAGCACCTTCCTGCCCACACTCTTTCCTACACAGCCGGCTAGAGACAACAAGCCTTTCCTTTACCTTCCTGGCCAGCAGCAACCCCAGTTTGTGGCAGTGCCGCCCCCTGCAATGCCATCATTCCCGAACCCCATGTCGGTACAGCAAGCGCCAGCTCAACAGCAACAGGCTGCAGGAGGAATTGGTCAGGGAGAAAAGAAGCCCTATGAATGCACTCTCTGCAGTAAAACCTTTACTGCAAAACAGAACTACGTAAAACACATGTTTGTTCATACTGGTAAGTCAAAATGTCTTATATGTAGTAATGATTGTATTAAGTTAGGAAGTTCAGTTAAATGATTTTGTCATCCACAGTGGCTACGGTAGTACTGTAGTTGTACCTGCAGTTACTAAAAATAATAATCTAGAAATATTCTTGCTAGGGGGTGCCAGGATTTAATATCAAATAGTTATACTAAAAATGGGATGGTAACATTAAAAAGGTGTAATATAAATATACATATCAAAGATGTAATGTTTTGGTGATAATACAAATTTAGTATGTTAACTAATGAAGATTACAACATAGAACATATACTCTATTGTGTAATGCTGTGCAAGCTAACCTTTTTATACAGAAGATATATAAAAACACAGCCTCAAGAAGTTGCATTCATTAGGTCACAGATGACTAGTGTCTTTGTTATCATTTGTATCTGACAGTAGATTGTTCATGCAGCACATTATTACACTGTGCGCTGCTTTCATACAGCACTGAAAGTGTTATCAATCAGACTGTAGAAGTCATCATCACAGAAAGAAAGAATTAGATATCATATAATTAGATGATCTCATAAAAATTCCCTACTCAGATATCTTTATTATTTGTTACAATCCATTGTTTGTCCAGTACCACCTGTTTTATGAAGGTCATTTCAAACAAAATTTCATAAAGAATAATTGTGTGTGGAGGCGAGAATATGTCTGATTAATAAATGCCATGGATTCAATCTGATTTTCCTTTTCCAGCCAGTGATGGATTATCTATGTAAAAAACATTATTCAAAAACTAACAGAATAACCAGCATAATATTGTATTTCTGTATCTGTGAGATTACCATAATATATAAACATAAGAAATTTCATTTACTTGACTTGAAAAAGGTAATCAAGAGGTACTTTGGCAAATGTAATATATTACATCTTGATGTAAGACGAGGATGAGGAAAAACTCAAATCTCAACAATCATTAGAAAAGAATGAAAATTCCTAAAAATATAGATTTGTACAATGCAAGTCAAAAATAGCTCAAAGACAAGTGCGCAACACCACCACAGCATGATACACGTGCAGCAGAGTTAACGTGTCAGTAGCTGCAATCACAAATATGTCATAGAGAAGGCTACTTGTATGAGTCACAGTATTACATACATATATGTATATATATATATATATATATACTGCCCTGATAAAGAACAAGACAATAAGTGCTAGCTGCATACTGCTGAATAGTAACTGACCCTGACCTCTGACCTTCTTCCCATAAAGCAGGTCAAGAAAAAAAAGAGAACTGAAAAAATAAAAGTAGCAAGTAGCTACACAATAATTCACTCACAGTGTAGCAGCAAACAGCACAAGGCTTCATTAACTTGCATGGTACAGCTTGCTTATTTGAAGTGTTATCAGTCTCTTGCTCTATTTGTTAGCTTTATGTAATTATTAATATGTTAATTTTTTATGCCATAATGTCAGTTGAGACAGTTATCTAAAATGAGCTTACCAAACTGACAAAAATACCAAATAGATGTATTAATTATTTTAAAAGTATGTTTGTAAAATCATTCATTTCTAAAATTTTCAAAAAATATCAGTTGCATCGTTTTGTATGTTGTATGTTACCATAAGTGCATCAGAGCTACTTTTAAAGAAAGCTTTTCCCATACAGCTGCTAATTTAAGTTTAAATAATTCTAGCCGGAGGTATGTTCCTTTGTTGTAAACGTAACAGTTCTGGCTTCAGGCATCTGATGTTGCTACACAAGTAGAAGTCAGCTAAACCTACCACATTGTTTGTGTAGAGATAAAAGTCTAATGGCTGTGTACCAGGAGTGTTTAGCATTAAAACTGGCCTCAGCCGCTGATGTGCAAATATTTTTGTCAATAATAAAATAGACATACCTTCATAAAACCTTTTCTGTTTAGCTTTTTGTTTGTTCTCATTGTATTCAAATGATGAAGTTTTACCTTTTTACAAATGACACATTTTGACATTTCAGTGTAAGAGCTTCTGTGGGAGGTCAGCACAGAGACCTTTTACTTCCGTATTTTTTAAAACCTAACCCTCAAAAATTGTCTCTTCTTTTTTCCCCTTAATACTTTTTGTCTTGCGTGTACATCCAGGTGAGAAGCCTCATCAGTGCAGCATCTGCTGGCGTTCATTCTCCCTGAAGGATTACTTAATCAAACACATGGTGACACACACAGGGGTGCGGGCCTACCAGTGCAGCATTTGCAACAAGCGTTTCACCCAGAAGAGCTCTCTCAATGTCCACATGCGGCTGCACCGTGGAGAGAAGTCCTATGAGTGCTACATCTGCAAGAAGAAGTTCTCACATAAGACCCTGCTGGAGAGGCATATGGCCCTGCACAGCACAGGCAGCGCCATCACGGGGCTGTCAGGGAGTGCAGGTACCCCTGGCCCCGTCTCAATTCCCATGCCTATGGCTGTCCCTGAGCCTGGAGCTGGAGTGGTAGCCCTCGCTATGCCAGTGAGTGGAGGTGCTGGAGTAGGGGCTGGGGTTGGAACAGGAGTGGGTGTAGCTGCAGAAGCGAGCTGCCAAGAAGGGACCACCTACGTGTGCTCCGTCTGCCCTGCCAAGTTCGACCAAATGGAGCACTTCAATGACCACATGCGAATGCATGTCTCCGATGGATAAGTACAAATAGATAAACTTCTTTCAAAAATGGCACTAGATTTTCCTTTTCTTATTTTGAGGTATGAAGAGTAATGAGTATAGACACTGGCACATTAAGTTTCCAAAAAAGATTTTTTTTTTCTGTTAATCTAAAAGAAAAAAAGATGGTGGCCTTAAGGCTTAGTAGTTTGATATTGATCTACTGGATGGATCCTAACTACTGGCCTCTAAATGTATGCTTTCCTAAAATACTGATTTATGTGTTGAACACTACCGAAAGGCCTACGAAAGAAACACATACACACAAACACACCTTTAGTGTAGATATGTCTGAATGAATATACATGTGCATATATGTTTGAGTGTTTGTGTATTTGCATATGTCTGTTTGTCCAAGTGTGTGTGTGTGTGTGTGTGTGTGTGTGTGTGTGTGCGCGCGCGCATGTGTGCGTGTGCATTGCCATGAAACGCAAATCATGGCAGTTGTGAACCCATACTGACCAGTTTGGAAACTATAGATGTCCAAGCTTACTGTGGTATAATTTACAACAACAATAACAAAAAATCATCTGGGGTTGGGCTACATATTCCCTCTTAAAATACTGATGGTCACAAGATTGCCTTCATATGTAAAATAAAACAAGGAGAGTAGTTAATTTGACACTGGGTTTTATTTATTCCTATGATATTAAGGGATTATAATGCAGCTGTTGTCAAGGTACCGATATAAATCATTTTACTGAAATGTAATGTACTGTCAGTGATGACAGAGACAAATATTTCTCATGTTTTGTAATTGTTGTCCACACATTTTGATGATTTACTAAATTGGGGTATGTTGATGAGACAGTATTTGAGCAAAAATATGTTTCTTTTTCTCTGAAGTTTGGAGTTTAACTCATTTGCATACACTGCCACTAATATCTTAAAAGACTGTTAAGGCTAGGAGACCTCTTCCATTTCAATACGTAAGGAAAAAAGAAAGATTCTTTTGCTGATGGTTTTTTTTAGCCTTTTACATTCACAGTTATGGCAGGCTGGAATATATGACTAAACTCTCTCCTTCATAATTGCTGCTCCTCAACTTGCACCTGACTGTTATGGGATGTAGATTAAAAACAGATTTCTCCCTCCACCTATTGTTGTTATTGAGTAACCTACGTGGTTTTAATTTGATAAGCAAATTATGATATTTGAAAGTTTAGGTTCGTTGTTGACGGGAACAGTGTTAAAGAGGGGAGAAATTAATTTGAATTCAATTTAAATTGGAAATAAATGCCATCCTGATCCTAGAGGCCCAGAATAACCTGTTCATTAGTATTGCAAAGATATTTCAGGAGGTGGGAGCTAAATTATTCTATACATGTACGTATGTATGTATGTATGTATCAGCTCTTCCTGCATGCAATGTTTTGAAAGGAAACACAGACTCAAATCAAAACAAGTAGCTCCATTGATTGATGTGACACTGTTAGTGATATACCACAAGTTGCAGATGGACTTTCTAGACAATAGTATACATTCCAGATTTTTCTAAATCCTACAGCGTGTGCAGAATAGATTTGGAAGCTAGTGTGTGCAAGTTGTCATCCGTGCATCACATCACTTAAGGCTCATTTCTGATATTTGAATTGGTTTTTTTTTAATTGATTTTTATCCAGAATAGGACACACACACACACACACACACACACACACACACACACACTCTCACACACATGCAACTGCCTGCAACTGCAATCTGAAGGATTTGTTCATTTATGTGAGCAAACACTTTCGTAGTTGTATTGTTAAAAGAATAACTAACTGCATACAGTGGTCTTAAAAAGACCTTCTGTAGATTCAAAAAACAAAGTGCTACTTTGCACATTTTCTTAAAATGCCTGTGCTTAATATTTAATCATTTTCCTTAAATGAACTTCTATGGTTTTGTTTAATTCAATTTCAAAGGAAAACATTTTTTTAATATCTTGATAAGTGGACTGCATTATTTTCTTGCATATATGTTGCACTGCTTAAACCAATAAGTGCACTACTGTTAACAGAGATATTATAGTTTTAGAAAAGAGGATTTTTTTAAATCTAACATTTGGTTGTAAAGTTCACATGTAATAGAATAGCTTTGTTTCAATTTATTCATTACGTAATTCAGCGGTTCTTGGCTTTTGTTATTGCTTGCAGTTACCTACAGTATATACTTATACATGTTGTCGTGTTAATGCAAGCATTTATTTCTTATTTAATTATGTACCATTATGTGTGCTCATCTATGTTTTAACCTTTGAATTCATTCTTTAATGGAGTCAGTTCCCTGAAACAGTTTATTCAGTTGCATTTCTTTGGAAACAGAACAGACTTTTCCTATGAGAACATCCAAGCCAAACAACAGTAACAGAGAAACAACAGTAATAATAAACACTCCTGTCCAACTCTGTTGGTGGTGGTAACAATAATAATAATAATAATGAATATTATTATTAATAATACATTACATTTATAATGTATGTGTGTGTGTGTAACATAAATAATATGTGTGTCCTAGAACAACTTTCTATGGGTTTAAAGTTGTTGAGAGATGATGGAATGCAGCTTCTTTGATATCTGTCTGTCAGCTGTACACAGTTGTGTCCTTAGTGTTTGTATGTGAGTGTCTGTGTGTGGTATATAGCCTAATCAAACTGTTGATAAGTGGAATATCTGAACTGTAGGGCTTCCTTTGCAATATGCAGCGCAGGTACTATGAGAAGCAGCTCTCCAAACCTTTTGGGCTAATACGGCACCTGTAATCTGAGATTTTGACTACGGCCTAGTTCAAGTGCTGTTGACTTCATCGTACCCATTTGAAGAACTTATGTCAAGCATTTTGACGCTAAATTTCATGTAATTGCTACTAGATTTCAGATCCCTGTGGAGTCAGTTTAAAGTGAAGTCAAGTGATTAACATGTGAGACCTGGAGAGATTCTGTATTCTGGTTTCTCCTCAGCTAAAAAAAAAAGAAGAAAAGAAATATCAGAAATACACAGAAACATGTGATGTTAGTCCTCAGTAAAAGTAGCACATAACTTAACATTTGATTGGGTCTGTCTCTTATGGTGTGCATATAAGCCTAAATTGTATGGTTACAGTTTGTAGCTGTTGTTGCCAGGATGGCAATATTGCTGCATGCTAGTGCTATATTTGTCTCTACACAGCAAGTGGAGGGTAATCTCATGCCTTAACAGACAATGCACTAAATAGAATATGTAAGCAACTGCCGAGATCTCTTTCCAACAGTATTGCCACATGTATGGCACACAGCTCATGATGTTGGTGTTTGTTGTCTGTTCAGTACCCAGTTAAACACTGCCAAACTAACATCATCACTTCTTTGAAAGCAAAGGCAGAAACATTAATTGAATTGTTTTAAGTGTAGTGTATGTATTCAGTAATCTAGCATTCCTTCATGGCACCTAAATTTTACATATTTTGTGTAAACACATATATCAAATGCACTATTGACTGTAGCTAGATGAGTACAACCAGCTTTGTGGTATCATTGGTCTAAATAGTAGGTTAAGTAGCTTGATGTTGGTTTTTGAAATATTTGATTTCAGAATTACATTATCAAATGTTTCTCTATCATTTTTTTTTTGGGGAATAACAAAAGTAGCCAATCTCAACATTATCTGGATGAGGGCTAATAACTCGTCCCATCGTCATTTGAATTCTTGTATCATAAGGTGTTTGATAGCAGACCAGGCATGGAAGGGGAAGAACCTTCTCTCCAGTGTCATAACATGTTATAGCATACCCAGGCTTTTTCCCCTCCCCTATTGCATTAGCATCACATGCTCTTCACTGTCCATAGTTATATATTCCTTATACTGCTTCAGCTACTTGTGGTGGTGCTTAATTCTCTTTTTTCAGTGTTGCAAAGAGTTGGTTACAAATTGTTGAAAAGTTGCAACATTATCCAGAAAATAAGTCCTTATCTCAATCGTGCTTCTTCTAGTTGTTAGTTTAAAAAAAACCTCTAGAATTTATGTTTGCAAAGTGTACGCATATTTTCCAGAACAAAACATATTGAAAAGTAGATAATAGCCTTGAGCCTGCAGCTGTTTGTATTGTGTTTCAAATATATTACTGTTCATGTTTTGTTTATCTTAGCATAGAGACACAGGGTCTACAGTACATTGTTGTCCTTTTTGCGGTATGTTTAATTCATCGTTATACTTCTTTTTTTTCAGACTTCTTCCTACTTTTTTCTGGTGATCATAGTGGTGTTGTTTATACATACATAGCTTCACGTGACTGGATAAAGGATAGTCATATTTCACAGTGTACTATATATGCATATATGTTTTGCATTGATATGAAAATAAGGAAATGGAAAATAGTAATGGTGAGGGTCATGTTGAGTAAGGAACAGGTTCATTTTATTCTTAAGTATGTGTCTGTCTTCCTGTTTGTCTTTCAGTCTGTCTCCACACATTTTAAGTCATTTTTTTAATGCTTGAATAAAGTCACAAAGTTAAGAGTAGAATACAGAAAAACACATGAAACATTCAGATGATACGTAACTGCATTTTTTGTCTTTCTACAGTACACATAAGAGTGAAATAGTTAACTTCTTACAAATATTCTATATATATTTAAGTATCACCAACTCCACACAGATAATAAAACATTTTCAGATAGTTTGATAAAGACATAATTGCAGCTATAGTATACAGTACCTGTGGGATATAGGGAATATGCCTATCAAGTGCCTATCAGTACATACAGCAACTATACAGAAGATTCATAGTTTTTCTCTCCTACATTGCACAGATACAGTATATACACAATGGTCTATTGAAAATATACTATTTATACTATTACTGCTAAAAACTGGTGGTTGTGAGTGCATCCTAAGAAAACCCTTTAAAATACCTGAAATATTCTATTCATATACAGTAAAGGCTACATCTGCAAGTTTAATTTTTTATTTAACATTTATACAAATTGGAGGATTTAAAGATATAAAGTGCAATCACATTTTCATATATAAAATTATAAATAGGTTAGATTCAAGATTCAAAAAAACTTTATTAAACCCAGAGGGAAATCCTTTAGGATTAGATGTTTAGATTGGAAATTTAAACGACCTTTCTTTCTTTCACATTGCTCTGTCTCATTAATATTGGACATTTCTTTTATTTTCAGCTTTTGCCATTTGCAAACAAGCCATATGCTGTACTGTACTTGATGTTTGGAGGGGAAAAGGGCAGCAGCACTTTGTGAGCAGCAGAGGGAGCCATGCATTGACTGGAAGAGAGAAACTTAAACTGCCTGCCAGAAAAGACAATCCAAATCAAATCCTTGCTTATTTTTGAATCTTGCTGTGGTAAATATTACTGCTCTTTATTATTATTATTATTATTATTAATTATTTATTATGATTATAATTACATCTATAGAAATGTCAGTAGTTACCTATAATGGCATTTAGTATAAAATAATAAAATAAGGGTTGTGCAGGATATAGGAAATGGCAGTTGCTTTAAAGCAGGTTTCAAAGTACGCTACGTGTCGTGTGACCTTGGTGGCAGGTTCTTCAGCATGCAAGCCCAGTGCCCAATTTCCCCACAACAATCATTAAAGTTTTATCTTATCTGACAGCCTTGTTGATTATGTACAGCTTGAAATTGTAAAGGGCAAGCATTGAGCAATGAGAAAGAGAAGAAACCGGTCATTAACGTTAGGCTAGATTTTTATAACTGCTACAAAGAGACAACAAATTAAAAGTTTTGGCTACAGATAAACACAAATACGTGGAATTCAAAGGTCTTAAAGTGGTTGGTTTAACAACATGAAAACAAAAATGGAAGAAAATATGGTAAAATAAAAACCATAAATGAAGTTTCAGGACTGAGTGGCTGTGAGATAAAAGGTTTTGGGGATGGCTGATTTTTCTGTCCCCTGTGGACTAATTACCACAGTTTTCTCTCTAACCTTCTCCAGCCTAGTTACTGTGCCAAATTTAGAAAAAAAATACACTTTTTTAATTATAACACTATTGTTAAATTAGATGTGAGACTCAAGCAGGAAAAAGAAAATTACAAGAATAATTTTAAGTAAGAAAAATCAGGAAAATCTATTAAATACACCCAATTTACAAAATAAGCATCAGAGTAAAAAAAAGTGATTGCCTTTATTTTGAATCTTTAAATCTTCCATAATTCATAGTTTTCAAGTAAATAGGAGAAAACAGCTATGATTAACAAATACACACTTTGAATGCTTAGTTTCATAGACATTTAATGTTAAAATGAAGCATTAATAATATAGGCAATGTGATATAGCTAGTCCCTGTCATCCAACCGTCACACTATGACGCACACACAAAGAGCATCTGTTCAGATTTTACAGACGAACATTCAGATTCTAATTTAATTTTGAGCTTTACACACATACAGTGAAACAGCTGTTCAGAAGTACAATACAGCTAAACTAAGCTACGCTAGATTATATTCACTATGATGCTTTCTCCGAACATGCAGTTATTACACTACCCTGATGTGGTTTCTAGTAAAACATCATCATCAGGTAACTACCATCGATCAGTCCAAATGAAGCATGCAGTCCTCGCTACACAGCTTTGTCCTGTAGGGGAGTACTTTGTAATTTTGAGTATTCCTTAGTAACAGTGGTTTGGTTTCTTTCTAGTTTTTTTTTTTATTTTTTTTTTTATCACAGTGATGAGGAGCCTAGGCGTGATTTAGCCTCTGAAGACTCAACATTTTGGCTCCTTGCGTTCTCACTCGCTGTTGTTTTTTTGGCATAGTCCAGTTCGATGAGACAATTAGTGTTAAAGTGTGCAGCAGCGTGACTAAAAACATGCATTCCTGTTCAAGTCCAGAACATTCCATCTCCTCGTCTGGCGTTTATTTTTCCACACTTAACTAACCTGATATTCAAGAGGATTTCCACCCCTTCATGGCTTTACAAATCTATTGGATATTTGATCATGTCGTAACAAACATGACCACATTAAAGTTTAGAGAGATTTTTATGTTTTCCTCAAATAGATCAGTTTTTTTTTAATCTCATCTCTATTCAAATGTTGCCACGAGATCACAAAGCTCATAAGCTTCGAGCGCAGTTTATGCTCATGTGGACTGGTTCTAAAAAAACATGCACTATGCTATCACCCTCTGTGTAGGTCTGTCTTTCATAGGGCAGAGATATGAAACAAACAAGGAATAAGACAAGATAAGGCTCTTCACCGTGTTGTTGTTGGTCACTGTCTCAGCCAACACATAGTCTGCCTTAATCAATTTGCAGACTTAGATTCAAATTCCTAGCACTGTAAAGTTCCTAAAGGGCCTGGTGGCAGTAATTTGTAAAACGGGGCCACGCTAATCATTAGGAGTCAAATGAAAAAAAAAATCTGTACTAGACAATGTTTGTTTTGACAAACCAAAGAAGGGTTAGGATCGTTTTAAGTTTTATGGAGAAAATACTTTTCTGTGTGTGTTGGGTTCCTACAATCAGGCTAGAGTGCTACAGTTATTTTATGTTTTTTTGTTCTTTCTTCTCATGGCAGGGTGCTTGTGAAAATGCATCTGTGTTTTCATTAGTTGTTCATAGTTTTGTGGTTGTGTTAATTTGCCTGTTGTAGACCAAAATAGATTTTTGTTTATAAGAAATGCAACAAAACATAAAAATGAATCTGACACAGTAGCTGTGATGTAAACTATCACATGTTAAAACATGTATACGATTGTAAATGTTGCATTGTTCTCACAAAACATAATTGTCAATAATCACTGATTATGTTTTCTATACACACACTTAGCAAACGAGCATAATTCACCTTCACATTGGATTATCTCTAAATAGTTTGTCTGATGTTCTGTTGTTGTAGAAGTTTTCCTCAAATATTGGCACTGTCTGATAATTTAAGGCTGTTCCTAAAATACTAATCTGACTTTGTGACTTAGACACACATTTAGCCATTTATACTTGAGATGGACCAAGATGTTAAGTTTGCACATATTTGTAGGTTGTTTATTAAAGCCAAAAACAAGGAAAGAGAATGATAATACAAAACTTTGAGTCTCAACAATTCAAGTCAAATCTAGAGAAGCTCATGATCTCTGAGCAGATATTAGTCTTTGGTGTTCGGTGGGGGAAAAAAAAACCTATCAGCCATCACCACATGATGAAAATACATTAAAACCAAACTATACCATGAATTTAAAAAAAATGGTAATAATGTGGTCCAAATATTTATGAAAGTGATTAGAAGATGATATATTTTTGTATTAACAGCACCATCATCTGCAAGCAGAATGTAAACCATTGGGCAAAATCTGACAATATTTTGTTAATTCTAGGTGAATCTGCTGTATATTTTTCATCCTGTGTGTTTAAAATAGGAAATTTGATTACTGTAATTCGGGCAATATTTGCACCTGCGACAAAGGATTTCTCAAACATTTACATTGCAAATCAGAAATTACAAATTACAGGTGCCCTAATATAAAGCAGCTTAGTGTTTTGTTTTTTTTTTCACCTGGCTTTCAGGCTTGTTGCTGCCATATCATGTATTTAGATGCTTTTGTAAACATGCACTTGAGTTGAAATATGAGATGTCCTTATAAATATGTGTATATTTTGTTGGGCTTTTTTTTGCCTATGTTAGCTTGATATATTATATCATTTTCCTAAAAAATATATAGTTATGAACTTGGCAGAAGTGAGAGCTGTTGTAGTAAAGGTAGTTAACATCACAACTAAGCAACCCTGAAATATATGCTGCAGTAATGTGTTTTCAGTTTGTTTTTGATAATTTATGCTCCAAGTTGGTTTGTATTTTCATATTATTATTGTTGTTATGAAACAAGCTTGTTTGAAATGTATTGACTGCTGTTTTCAAATAGGGGATAAAGTTTTTTTTTATGTATGTGCAAGGACGTTTTTATAATATGATTTGTCAAACACTGGACTGGAGTGATTTTTCCAACATTTCCAAGTTGAGAGATGTATTTGACAGATATAACTGCACAAACGGCACCCGTTAGCACAGATGTGAGCTGACAGATGAAGCACATCCTCCCAGCTGTACAGGGGAGGGTGACTAACATGGCCACCATCCTCCCTTTCAAAGCAGGAGTCATTTAGATGTAAGAAGTTAAGATATTTCCTTTGTGCTGGTTAATTGCATTGATTAGGTGATGGGTTATATATAATTAGAAATATTTATTAGGGTTTTCCTTCCAAATTGTTGCATGGCATCGGCTGGTGACTGATTTTTTCTTTTTATTTCTGATAAAGAGAGTGCTCTCTTAAATGTTCAGGAGAATGATAAAGGGATACCATTTCACAACTTACCAGTTCGAAAAATCACCTGGTATGTTTTTGCTACAGTAGATCACAAATGACAGTTAAAGTCTCATTACACCACCCACCACTTCTCAAACCAGAAAAGAGATTTGCACTAGACTTATTTTGGTCTTCTTCTATCAAAAGCAATATAATTCATTCAACACATTTTTAAACCATAATATACAATGGTTGTTTGCCCACAGTGGGAATGCTGAGTAAATGGTGATATTTCACAAGTTTTGATTTTTTTTTTTTTTTTTTGTATTCAAGGTACACAATCAGTCGCCTTTTTAAAAAAAATGCACATGAAATCCACATATTGTTGTTCATAGCAGGTTATTTTTTTAGCCAGCAGTACCCTGAGTATTAGTGTCCAGATTTGAGGGGCATTAAAACTGTTGTTTCCTCCTGTGATTGTTTTGGACAAATCAAGCAGCTTTTAAGTGAGGGACGGGATGTATGAGGGAAGAAATCATTTTCCCATGAGTCAAAATGTCAATTGTCTCCACATTTAAAGATTAACACAAATACCAAACGATAAATTCAGCTGTCCACTGTTGTGCACCACTCATTTTATATCTCTGCATATTTGGTCACTTAGAGTGCTTTTTATCTGGGATGTTACAAAACATGCTTTAAAGTAAAACAATAATTAATTTTTCTCAAAGGAAAAAAATCAAATCACCTTTAGTTGTTTAAACACAGCATCATTGGCTACATATGAAAAGAATCTGGCCACCATACTTCATCCTTTGTCAACCCGGTCATTCACAACAGCAGTAATTATTGACCTTAAAATCATTATTTTGTTGATGGATAAGTGTAAAATTTCCAATAATTCACACAGAGCAAAACTTCTCCATTTTATCTGGATGTAGTAGCTTTCCTGTTTTCACCGCTTTGTGGTGTTGTTGAAAGATGTTGCGGTTTGTCTAAATATGTTGCGTGTTAGAGGAAGCATAAGTATGTGCCTTCTTGTAATCTCCTTGGTGAGCTTGTTATTATTGAGAAGCTGAAGCCAGCCAATTGTGTTTGCACTAAAACCAAATTGCTTTTGTGATGTAGACTATTTAAGCAAGCTTGTTGCGTCACTTTAACCGTACAGTATGCATGAGGGTGAAATTGGTAAGTCTAGGGCTAGAGCTCTCATCTGTTGACCTGTAAACCAGTGCAGCTTAGAGGATCTTGTGAATATATCTTGGCTTAGTTTCGCATTCAGTTTTCAGTTCCATCTCCTTACTCATCAAGTTTGTCACAATTTAAAGTTAAAAAATAAAAACGAAAAGGAAAAAAAAAGCAAATAACACATACCATGAAAACAATACAGCTTTTACTTTCACATGCCACAGTTAGAGAGTTACACAACTGCAGTAGAGATATTCATTTCTCTGAAACCATGGGAATGCATGAGTATACGAGGTCGCCTCAAGACTATTGGTCAAATCAATTTAGGTTGTTTTTGGAAATTTGTATTTAATACATAATTTGTTGACATCTAAGAAAAGCCTACATTCTTTGAGTCTTACAAATGCACCTTATTCATGTCAGTCCATGTGGGAAATAAAAAAAAAAGGCTGGCAATGTAATATCTCTGATTTAGCACCTTACTACACAGCATGTTTTCACTTTATGCCAGTTTAACTATTCTTCCATATGTATGATTTCAAAAATAAATCTCCTATTTTGTGAAGTTGTTTCATGGGATGTGCCAAAGTTTGGAGGCGATCTCCCAAGTGTTTATGCTTATCATATTCTTTTCCTCCTCCTTCAGTTATAGCAATGGTATGTCAAAACTTTCCTATAACAGTGTGTGGAATCAATTTATCTCAGCAAACAGTATCATTACTTGCCATTTTACAATAAGCCCTGTATTTCACATATATTTACCAGTGATGTGTATTTGTTATTATAAAGAAAATAGCCGTAAAAGCTTCATTATGTTACATAATATTGTGACTTTTTTCGAAAAACTGTGAAGACTTATCTTGCATATACTTTATACAGAAGTATTAAGCCTTAATACAAAAGACTAAAAAAAGTGTGGAAGAATAAACTGATTGTTGCTAAGTAAGGATGATTTTTGTAAATGTTACCAGCACTTTTTTTGTAATTTTCACTCTCTGAGGTATTGTACAAGTTCAAGCTGTTTGTGAAGTTTGATTATGAAGGAATAAAAACTAGTACTTTCCTGTACTTCACAGAAAGTCTTGTTGCTGTTTTATTTTTCTTTTGTTGTTCCTGTTTTGTGGAAGTATATACTGCCCAGATAGATAGATAGATAGATAGATAGATAGATAGATAGATAGATAGATAG
>JAUBNQ010000006.1:9049607-9060104 GCA_032353495.1 Ctenopoma kingsleyae
GCACATAGGAGAGACACCTGAAACCTATCAGCAGCTGAGGAGGTGGAGGTGCAGAGCTAGAGAGAAATGTGGAGAAATGTGGAGAAAAAGGGAAAAACAATCTTTCCACAGTAAAATAGACTCCTCATGCATCAGAACAGGACATGAGCGAATGAACTCTGGCTCACCTGGATGGTATCCAGCTGAACTGAAGCCCAAATCAGGTGACAATTGTGAGGTGGTAATTGCACTGATCTCCCTGATTGTGGAGCTTAAGGGGTACCTGAGGTGTTGCTGTTGCCTCTTATGGAGTGACATGTTATTTTTTTATCACCACTTATTGTTGTTACTGTCTATTCTGTATTTTGTACAATACCCTAGATTTATTCTGCTCTGATGTTTTTTGTATGCCTTTCTTTGAGTTTCATTTTTACTCTACTGCTGTGGCACCTGACTTTCTCCCTTGGAGGATCAATAAAGTCTAACCTTATCTTATCTTACCTTTGCTTTCCTTACCTTATGACTGGGTTGGAATAGAAACCTCAAATTCAACGATAACTTGTTGTCTTTGGCTGTTTGCTTTATAATCTGTTTTAAAAAACATAAGGATCAATGGAAAAATTTGCAACTATTATTCTAACTTTTGTGGGGTTTTTATTTTCCACTCAGACACAAAGTTCAAAATGACGTTGTTCAATTAATCATTTAAATAAGTGCAGCAAAAAACAAAACAAATTATATTATTAAGAAAACAAAGCAAAACATGTGTGTGTTGCTATATTTATGATATTTAAAAAGGGACTCATGTTCAACCTACTGCTGGTTCAGGTCTCCGTTTATGGTGTGTCTGAGCCAGCCTACTGTTTGAGCTCCATCTGGACCACATTTTCCATTAGATCATCCACTTCTATGCTAACAAAATGTGTTCATCTCATCCTTTCTTTTCATTATCCACACAGCTCCCGAGTCTGACAGACTGAGCTGTTGCAAACCACTTTATCTTATTACACCAGTCAATGAAGCCTCAGAGGCTGTGGTGGAACAGACCTGTTCTGACAGCCATGTAATGTCCAAATCATCAATCTAAGGCTTTTCTTGTCTGATGATTTCAGACTGATGTGCTCAATTAAACATTGTTTGTTGTTTGGCAGAGACACATCAGTCCTCCAGTTATCACATGGCTTGGTCATGGCTGATGATAGAGTCTGGTAACACAGAGTGGAAAATGTCTTTTATTCTTAATGTTTACCTATTGAAGTGTGTACAACTCTGTATGTATGTGTTCATTATTTTGCTGAGACACAAACATGTTTACATAGTCACACCACTGAGACTCACTCCCCATATGAGGACATATTAACCCAGTATTTTAGGGTCCATCAAAATTAAGTTGAGTGTTAACTGATTTTTAGCTTAAATTTGCAATTTAGTTTGCTAAGCTGAGAGTTTATTTCTACAGTTTCTTTTATAACATGTTGTTGTTATTCCTTTACACTACCATCCAAAAGTGTGGGGTCAGAAATGTTTTAGGTTTTTGAACAGTTTAGACAGTGTTGTAAATGACTATCATAGCTGGAAACACTTGTTTTCTAATGGAGTATTCTAATGGAGGCCCATTATCACAAAATATTAGTCCTGTTTTCCAATGGCACATTGTGTTCTCTAATATAAGTTTAAAGGCTAATATAACGTTAGAAAACTCTTTTGTAATCATATAAACACATCTCATGGAAAACAAAGACATTTCTAATTGATGCTAAACTTTTGAATAGAGTGTGCTTTGGTTTTTGACATCGTTTTCAGAAACTAACATTGGGAAAACCTGACATTTATGGTGTGTATCTGATAATGTATCAAGCAAGTTGTAAAGCGTTAATGCTTGATTAGAACCCTAACCATATGTATACCATGTATTTCCATCATTATATGTGAATGATCAGACCCCTCCCTCAGTGCTCCTTAGACTGCTGATTGGCTAAATATTTGAAAAAGTGACATTTTACACAATTTCTTCCATATGGACAGTTGTAGCCCTCATTGAAGTGACTATGCTAATAAACATTGCCCTGCAGCGATACACAACCGTAGCTAAATATCCGGTATGACAGTGCTGCTGCTCTAGGTCTGGCAGGCTGCAATACACTGCTGTTAAAGTCAACACATTTGGTGAAATAAGTTTTCCTGAGAAATGTACGCAAACATTGTGTTCATCTAGCATGGAAAGATTATATGACAATGCCATAATTGAACATTGAGATAAGGTAGTGTAAAAGACAATGGGCAATCTGATTTTATTGACCATAAAGACTGTAGTTGCTATGAAACAAGTCACTGAATCAGCAGGGATAGTTTTCAGTAATGTCAGCATGAAATGCTGTTGTGTATGGAAGGTTTTGACAAAGGAAGTCCATCCATCTATCCATTCTTCCATCCATTATCTTATCCACTTGTCCTCTCAAAGGGTCACGGGGGTGCTGGAGCCTATCCCAGCTGTCACTAGGTGACAGGTCGGCTATTGTTTATCACAGGGCTGACATATAGAGACAGACAACCATTCACACTCACCTTTACACTTGTGGGCAATTTAGAGTCATAAATTAACCTAACGTGCATGTCTTTGGATGGTGGAAGGAAGCCAGAGTACCCAGAAAGAACCCACGCAGACACGGGGAGAACATGCAAATGCCACACAGAAAGGCACCCGGCCGAGCCGTGGATTCTAACCTTGGTCCTTCTTGCTGTGAGACGACAGTGCTAACCACTACACCACCATGCAGCCCCGCCAAAGGATGTAGGATATCTTAATATGGGAAAGGCCAGAGTGAATTTCAGGTCTTGACGTGTTTGTAGATTTATACATTGCTGCTCACAAGCATGGATTAAATGCTTTGAGACCCAGAGGACATTGCATCAATTTTAACACAGAATAGACCCGAGAACAGGTTTGGTTTCCCCAGATTTCTGTTCATGTCCTCAAAGTTCAGTCTCTGACCCTGCTTTGCTTGAAAGTCTGCGCTCGCCTCGCTGCCTCCTTCTGTATGTGTTCCATCACCATTTCTTTTCCCTGGTGGCCTGTGGCCTATGTTGCACCTGCCCTACAATATCCCATCATGTTTGAGCTCTGACTGTGTCGTTTGGTTGCTTCTGTTCAGTTTCATTTGCATCCTGCCGCTCTGACTGTTAAATCTTTAGACTTTGACACTGTCAGTTTCATTTTACATTTTACCTTCACAGAATTAAACTTTTGAATTAGTTTGGATAGGATTATCTCCCTCTGCTGAACCCCCTGAACTTTCTCTCAGCTTCTGGGGAGAATAAATCCAAATGCTTGATAGTAAAAATCTAAATCTATTTAGGTTTTTAGAAACTTAATCAACATATTGAATGATCGTGTTCCATTACATTATATCAAATTTCCATTACATTATACTGATTTTTGATTATTGATTTTGAGCTAAATATTGGTTTTTGCTGTTCTGAGTGTGTTCACCTTTATCAAAAGAAACCAAAGTATAAAACTCTGACTGAGTGGAATTTATTTTTTGTTTGTTTGTAAAAGGAGAAGTTAAACATTTACCTTTACCTTTATTGATACACTACCACTGCTAAATCCTGTATGATAGAGCTTCAACACACTCTAGACCATGCTCTGCACTGGTCACCATAATAATACAGAGATATGATTCAAACACATGGTTGAAAAACAGTGGAATACTCCTTTAAAGAGAATGAGATTATATGTGGGTCATCATCTATCTGATATCTAAGGTGACATTTTACTCACCACCATTCTGATTTTGATGAGTGATGATGCGTTATTATGTTTCATTGTGTCCTTGTCAGGCCACTATAATTAAGGAAAGTGGCCTTAAACCCACTGACACACACACAATAACACTGAATAACCCCTTCATTCACCTACTTTAACAAAAAATGTTTTACCACAAATAAATCACACAATTATTACATTTTTATATGCAGAACTTATTCATATCAATGCTACATACACAGTTTAGATTATTTTTGCAACATTTATTATTATTTAATTTAAAAACTGTGGAAAGAATTGATTTTATTTTACTTTGCAGTTCAGAGTGATTATATTTACCACAAACATTATGTCAAAACAAAACTGGTCAAATACAAAACAAAGTTATAGTGCAATACTGTAGAGAATTTGTTATAGAATTATAAAGAATTTGTTAAATGTTTTTTCTCTTTCTTGTTACTGTATGAAAGTAGGTAACAAACTCTGTGTTTGTTTGACTCTATAATTCAGATAATTGGTAGATTTGTTAGACACAACCCAAAGTAATATATATTAATATAATGTCAAAAATGCATTTACAACATGAAAAACAGTACTATGTTAAAGTATACTTAAGTAATTAAAACGGAAGAACACTGACATTGTTTGAGAGGTGTATGCATGTTCTGGTTTTTTTGAGGAACTGAAAATGTGTGGCATAATTTACAGGTTCAGAAAATAAAACATGGTGAAATGTGAAACTGTTTACCACTTTAAATAATGCTAATTAATGTACCCTTACTGTAAAGTGTTACCTGTTTGTTTAACTTTGTTATTCTTCAAGTGGTTCTAAAATACATTTATTGGGGTTGTTAGATAGAAAATTACATCTATAGACAGAACAGCAAAATCACAAAATTCAAAAATGTCAGGTTGTTAACATTCTCTAGAAACATTTTAACAAATCAAAACAATGCCACATCATCACAATATGTGAAATTATTCATACATTGTTATAAGGAAGAACTTTTGCTGTACATATAATTACTCAATTATATGTATTATAATTTAATTTAATGAATGAATTATATGCAAAACTAGTGCAAAGCAATTGATTTCAGACATAATTTTATCTACACATATGTGGTCTTGAAAAGATATTGCATCATTATCTTGCATATTTTGGATCTACCGTCCGGTGTTCTGGACCAAAGTTCAAATGTCTAAATGACTGTAGTCCGAAAGTTAATCTGCAGACTATAGTCATGAGTGATTTTAAAATGTATAAATCTAGTGATGTTGAGCATTACATTACTAAAGCAGTCTTCTTAGCAAAAAAAAAGAATATTGACCTGTTACACTGACCAAATAGAAATGTTTATATGCATAAACTGTAGATGAGAATACGAGGGATCCCAGGATACAATCCAGGCAGAGAGGGGGTGATGAAGAGTAGCAACAGGAAGATGAGAGGAAGCAAGAGAGAGGAGTAATTCCCAAAGACTCTATCAAACACAAAGACTAAAATAAATGTCAGAGCTGCAGTAGAGACCTTCATTTTTTTCCCACCATCACAGACATAAGAGTGAGAAACACACAGGACAAGGAGAAACTAACACCTTAGTTCATTTTCTGACAAACACGGGCCAACAATATTACAGATCTCGTTGGAAAAATGCAGGAAGAATAAGGATTGGGAATTCTTGGTTCATGGGGTGTTGGTAGAGAAAATGTCTCTGTGAGAGAGCACATAGTGAGAGACACACAGCAACAGATGGAGAGAAGAGGCCCTGGAGAGGCTGACAGCAGTGATACTCCTAAGAGAGAAGGGGGGTGAAGCCCTGCGTCTGATGAATAACTATCAGAACCTTATTAAGAGAAGCAATAATATGCTGTCTCGGTATGAGTCTATTAAGCTTAAGGGTTTTTTGCATGTGTGCTCGTACAAAAAAACCCGTCAATTTTAATTTAATATTTAAACGTTAAGGATAAAGTCTTTCAGCTATTCCTGCACTTATATTTAGTACTAAGAGAGTGAATGTCATTATGCCTCATCATCATCCAAATTGCACACTCCACAACAATGTATAAGCGTAATGTGTCAGCTTGAAGATGGCTTGAAGACAAAGGAACTGGAAAGGAGGAAAATTAAGATGAAGTGTTTGATGTACGCCTTTAGAACAGGAGTAGCCTAAATGATAAAACACTGGCAATGAATAACTCTGGCAGTGGACAGAGCTGACCTGTCAGCGTAAGCATAAAAGGTGATGAGTGAGAGCTTTGCACTGCTAAACCTTCATGCTCCAGCATGCACAGTCTTGAAGACGTGGCCTGTGAATATCAAACATAGCTGTAATTAAGTGCTGGCATAAAAGTGGCACCACCCAATCTGCTTTGCCACAAATAAAAAAACATGATTTTCTCTTGAATCAGAAACTTCAATTTCAGTAAATTATTTGCAGCGTGCAGAATGTGACCAGAATCAAAGCCTTGTTTACAGTGTCAGTGAGTGACACTTAGCATTTTCCATTCATTCAGGTTCTGTTCTTATTTTACAGAGTGAATAAAATAACTGTTATTTTCAATGTTCATCAACACAACATACACACTGCGTTGTAATTTCATGCATTGTTGTTAGTTGGAGCTCAGAATTATAAGTTTGAAAGTCCTGGTTACATCTTGGTAGTAAACTGATCTTTTGTGGATTTTTGGTGCAGTTTTGACAATTGCTTGAAAAAAGACGATATCTCATGTTCTGCTGGACTCATTGAGATTCTTTTTAACACTGTCCATTACAAGTGCTGCAGGAGTGTAATATAGTAGCATTTATGATTTAAGCTGTTCTTAAGGGAATGAAAAAAGGCACATTTAATGTTACCACAATTAATAATGAGGCAGAATATTCTGTAATCTACAATTTGCAGTGTACATTATTCAATCAACAATTCAATTTTCATATTCATTTTCACTAGCACAGTCTAACCAACTTTGAATATTGTCTGCAACCGAACAGCATAATCAGGTACAATTAGATTTTTATTTTTGCACCACTTTAGATCTGCTTTAAACAGATATGTGAATTGTGCTTTTGTTAGATTTCCATGCAGAATGAATGAATGTCAGAATTTTAGTCAGTGTTTACTTGCTCACTTTTTGCAACATTTACTGCTCATGTGTGATCACAGCACTTTCTTCTACATTACATGACATTGATCTTATTGAAGAAATTACATTAGATATGTCTCGTGTGTCTTGTCAGTGTTTTTTTTGGTCTTCCTGGGCAGCTAGTTGGTCCACCACTTTACGCTGGACTGTACAAATGTCTAAATAGACTGTCCTTTTATACATATTCATGGTCTCCAGAGGGTAAATACTGGTGACTTGTTGATCCCCTGGATTTCCTCTAGTATCACTTGCCAGTCATATACTGGCATGAAATATGTTAACACTGATTGGGTGAACTGCAATTTTTGTATTCTGCAGATAAAGTACTGGAGTTTGTTTCTCTGATTTTCTCTAGTGGAAGGCCATTTTACCATGTTCCCCTGGACTGAACCCTTATCACTTTGCTTATCTCTAACTTTTACTTATTAAAATAATCAAATTATAATTTGTCCAGTCCTAGTTTATGTAATAGTCTTGTTAATATCACTATTGTGTGCATGGCAACATTTAACTTACACAACCACTGTGCCTGTGTACCGTACCCCCACCCCCACCCCCCCAGAGAGCTGCTTGTGTGGCTGTAAACTCTCGGTCACTTATAAAACAATCAGCTCTCACATTGTTGTATTTCACCTTGAGGTTTAAAATCCACCTTGAGAATTAATGTGCTTTTATTCGATCACTATTCTACACTAACATGCACACACACACACACACACACAAAACGTGGAACACACACACATTCACCCTTGCATACACACAAACTGCAGCTGTTATGATGTTATAACTGCCAACCAAGTGTGATGATGTCATTACACTTTTACATTACAGCCCTCTGTTTTCCCAAATACTGTATAGTACCACAGTCACACAACATTATAGTGTACATGGTCAAAACCAATACACTTAATAATATACACAGCATATATAATATTTCCTTCTCACTCCTGTGGGTGGTATTTCTGGGATCTGTTGGAGCCAGTCCTCCAGCTTAGGGGTCACGCATTTTTCTCCAGCTCCTCATACTCTTTTCTTATGTTGCTGCTGTTACTTTGTCTATCATCATTCCCTCCTTCTATTCCTTGTGTTCTAACACAGTGTCTGTCTGGTTGGTTAGAGCTGACCCTCATTTATGTAAATATGGCAACTAAAACATTAGAAACACCTCTTAATATAATGCACTCTAATACAACTCCACCACCCACCCTAGTGGTTTTATTTTTTTTACATGTAATATCAGCACAAGTCATCTTAGGGCAGATGTCAGCTGATTCCCAACTAGCTTTTTAGTCTTTTGAGAACACCAGGGCCAGCGGTCAGACCTTAAAAGCCCAGAGTCTGGTAGGGTGAGGTTTACACAAAAGCACTTCCTCTCTATTGAAACATGTACAATGGCAGAGGCTCTTTTGGAGACTTTTGCTTTGCGGCTAAATTATACAACTTAATGGATTCATCTCTGGTCCTCTCTGCTCAGATTGATAGGATGGAGAGAACACAACGAAATGCCTGGGAATCTGGAGAATTACAGCGGGATAAAGGGATATGAGTATGGGAGCAAAAGAGAAGAAGGGGAAGGGGAGATGCGATATCTCAGAGGTAAAGATATAGCCACAGGCTTTAAAGCTGTAACTCTTCATTTCTTTCAGTTTTTTCTTCCTACTCTTTTTTTACTCTCCTCTCTTTCCACTTTTCCCCTCTCTTGATCATACACAGAAACAAAGACACTAACATAAATGCACAAACACACTACAATAGTAGTATAGAATAGTAGTAGAATAGTTAGAAAAGTTCTGAAGCACTATAGCAATAAAATCCAACCATTTATTTGGTATTGACTGAAGTATAGGGACAAAAGAAAAATATGCTGTCATGATAACAAGCGAATGGTGTTCACCATGAATTACCTGTAAACTTTCTGTTTCTGCATAATTAAATTTCCACTTTGTTGATCTTGTATAGTAACAATACTATTTCTAATAATAGCACTCAGGGAAAAGTAACATTGCTATCCTCCAACACCAACACTTGATCATGCAGTTTTCTTTTTACACTGTAGAAATAGATTTCTATTTACATAATCTCACTAGGGAAGGGTTCAAACAACCCCTGACAGGAAATCAGTTTGGTGTCAGAATATCAGTTCATTTTCTGTATTTTGTGCTATTTTATGACACGGTTATGACCACGCACTTAATACCTCACAGATAATCTTGACAGTGCGCCACATGCTAAATGCATGTATCTGAGCAAGTGTTCAGGAGAACCTTGGTCAGAATTTTTAGGTTTTAAGATGTAGGTGCTAAACCAGGAAACAACAGAACAACGCATGCACAACCCCTTATTTGATGGGTTCAGTGACTTACTCTCTGCTGTATGTACATAAATATGATGATGTAATTCATATGGAGATTAGCACAGGATGTTTTTTTTCCGGCTGAGCGGCCCATAGCTCATATCACTGGACGACACCTGGCAAAACTGTGATGAACAGTTTTCTTAACAGTTATAGTTATATAGTTGATTATAACTTATTGGAAGTAAAGTAACACTGCAGTAACAGTAACACTGATGGTAGAAAATGATATGCATCTGACATCTCCTCAGCTCTTTAGGCTTTTTAGACAGACACTAAATGTCTGTGCGCGTATGACAAGCTACAGAAAGGAAGGGAGGTGGCAGAAGAATGAGCAGTCAACCTGTCTTTTGTTTATTAAATGAAGATGGCATTCAATCAAGTCACTGAAGATGATGGGTGAGAGCACATAGAGGGAGATGAAGAGGAGTGTGTACAGATTAAGAGCGGTATTAATTCTGACCCATAATCTCTCTGCTTCTGTAATTGAGGTCGCACACCAGGGGAGGCTGAGTTTGGAGAGAGCCTGGCTTTCTGCTTTACTAAGCTCTAAGGAGAGAGCTAACAGACACAGACATTAACTGAGGGGATGCAAACCTCCTCAGACCTCCTGGCTGTAGAGTTTGTGTTTAGAGAAGTGAAGGGAGGCAGTTAGGAACACACAAGGACAACCTCAGAAAAGTCCTATAGATTTAAAGTCACAATTAAACACTGTAGGACCCCCTTCGTTGGTGTTCATCAGTGGGTGGTGTGAATTCTTGGTTTTGACATTAATTATCACTCATTACTGAAATTTGATTCATGTAATACGTTTCTATGCCAACCCCAAAGGCTGAAGTTAGACGCTGATAAATCCAAGAACATATTTACATCTGTAAATATATGTGAGGACTTGATACTAATGCAGCTTTGGAGGCTGTCACAATTGCAATTCTGATGTCCTCAAATAATGAAAAGAAATGTCTTGAAACACTTCAGAAAGGTTTTCATTCTTTTTTTTCATTCCTAACACAAAATGTAGGCAGAACTGAAATTTTAGTTTGACTTTAAAATAGATAACTTCACAACATAAAACGATAAAAAAAACAGAATATATCCAACCTTGGGAAAAACTATTCCTGTGAGAAAGTCTGTGATGAAAAGACTAGAGGCTGCAACAATAAAACACATCTCCCTTCTCTCTGCACTTTGTAGTAACCCTTCCTGATGTGTCACTTCACATAACAAAGACCTCAAAAAGAAATCCAGGACA
>JAUBNQ010000006.1:9075945-9088772 GCA_032353495.1 Ctenopoma kingsleyae
TTCCCAAAGATGAGGTACCACCATCAGTTCCGTTTACTGAGGTTTGTACGCTCTTCTGGAGTTCAGATTATTTATTTGTATATCATACATAAACCTTTTTTTCCGTACTGTATCAGTGTCACACATTTACCATGAAATACTGAAACCTAAGGAGCCATGTTCATATAGATGAGTTGTGCATTATCACAACTCCACTGCTAAGGTTAATCAATTTTCCTCTTACATTTAGTTGTACTGTGTTCACATGTGTATAGCTCCACTATCCACTGCAATATTATGTATAACATACATATACATTACATACATACACACACAACTTAGCCATATTTATACTTTCTTACATATATCTCATATTATCCTATGCAGTATTGTTGTTTACTCATCTGGACAGTTCAAAGCCCTGTGTAGTATATATCTTTAATTTTTTTATTGTGTTCTATTTTATATTTATATATTTATATATTTTAAATAGTCTTCAATTTTCTTTTGTGATAGTTCTTCTTTCTTTCTTCCTCCTTGGATCTCTCGTTTATTCTGTCACTTGAACTTCTGTGGCCTTCGAATTTCCACAATGCAGGATCAAAAATGTCTTATCTTCCTAAAACAACTGGTAAACGTTACTAAACATTAGTCAGAGTGTAAAAAGTGAATGTTCTGTTAACATGTTTTGCCGCAGAAATGGGGCACTTGCCTTTAGCAACACATTGGGAATTTGTCTTTGACAGAATAAAAACATATGTAGCACAAATTTGCACATATTATTTTAGAATTGCAAGACAATTGGGGGATCTCAACAAAACAAACAACAACACCCATATTCAGTGCAGTGTAATGAAGAAAAATATCCCCCACTGGAACAGTGTTTTTGTACCACAGTGGTGGTTTGTGACACAGAGGAATAATATATATGATGACAGGCTACACAGATGAAGCTTATTAATTTATAAGAGATAAAGGATTTATTAACTGTGTAAAGTTAATTAACATACTGCCACCTGCTGAACGTTTTTGGTATAGAAGAAAATTGGGCAAAACAAACATTTTTTGGATAACCCTTTATGGTTTGAAGTTAAATGAATGTCTCTTTGTTTCTTTTAAATATGATTAGGATAAGATTTATTTTTCATTGTCTAAAATACAGGAAGATGCACAAGACCTGGATGCACTCACAGTGGCCAAGTCCTACTTTGACCTGAAAGAGTATGATCGTGCTGCTTACTTTCTGAAAGGCTGCTGCAGTCAGAAGGCTTATTTCCTCTATATGTATTCTCGCTATCTGGTAAGACTCTGTAGCTATCCTTTAATCCTTGATTTATTTCTTTTCAGGACTTTCACTTTGATAGAAGTAAATGTGAATTTTGAAAGCAAACCTTTTTTTCAGTCAGGTGAGAAAAAGAAGGATGATGAGACTGTGGATAGCCTGGGTGAGCACTTGTATTTTGAATCAGCAATTAAGAACTGAATACTTTTATACTTTTCTTAGACATTGAACTTTTAAAACTTTTCTTTGTGGTTCTAGGTCCTCTGGAGAAGGGACAGGTGCGTAATGAAGCTTTGCGAGAACTGAGAGTTGAACTCAGTAAGAAGCACACGGCAGGCGAGTTGGACGGCTTCACCCTGTATCTGTAAGAACATTTCCCCCAAACCATAAATACTTTCCTCAGGTTATGCAGAGGAATACAGTGGACAGTGCTTATTAACTGTATGTTGAGCGTGTGTGCGTTTGGACACACAGGTATGGGGTGGTGCTACGAAAACAGGATCTGTTGAAGGAAGCTGTGGATGTGTTTGTCGAGGCAATTCACGCTCTTCCTCTTCACTGGGGAGCCTGGCTGGAGCTTAGTAACCTTGTCACCAACATTGAAATGGTAACTAGCTTTGTGTTTTCATACACAAATTGTAGATAGTAGTGTAGTGATGCAGAGAAACTGAAATGGACTGAGAGATTCCATCTATCTTGGTCTCTCGATCTTTCTCCTCAGCTGAAGTCGCTGTCTCTGCCAGACTGCTGGGTTAAAGATTTCTTCATGGCCCACATGTACACAGAGCTGCAGATGATTAAAGAAGCTTTGCAGAAATACCAGAGCCTCATTGAAGCAGGTTTTTCCAAGAGCACCTACATCATCTCACAGATTGCCGTGGCCTACCACAACATCAGAGGTTTGTTTTCTAGATTTTCAATGATAATTTACTCTGTCGGAAGAATGTTATGAGTTCAGGTTTGATCCTACAGCACTCTCATTTCATTTCAGATATTGACCAAGCGTTAGCTCTGTTCAATGAGTTGAGAGATCAGGATCCATATCGCATCGACAACATGGATACATTCTCCAACCTGCTCTATGTTAAGGTAAGTTGACAGCTTGTAATGTGATCTTTGATTGGCATAGACGTCTGTTTCAGTTGTTTCACAGGGACGTTAGAAGTTTAAGTAGTCAGTCAGAAGTAATAAATGCACTGCACAGGAACATTAAGGTGGAACAAGTGATTACTGATACAGAGGTTTACTGTATCATCTTGATGTCAAGATTGAAAGAATGTTTTAGTTTCTGTTGCTGATGATAATAAATGCCTCCACAGAGCATGAAACCAGAGTTAAGTTACTTGGCCCACAACCTTGTGGAGATCGACAAGTATAGAGTGGAGACATGTTGTGTTATTGGTAAGTGTTTAGAAAGCAGATTTGATCCTCACTAATGCCATTATTTACAAAAGTACAAAAACTTGTTATTGATGCACACATTTGTAGCAATGGAACAATAAGTTAATGTATACATAACATTTATTCTAACATAAATTGAGATTTATAAAAATATAAAATTGTTTTTTTATTGGTTATAGTTTATGTTTTTTAAATAAATTATTTTAAATGATGATAATTTCTGTAATAATCACCTGTTTCGTCCACAGGTAACTATTACAGTTTACGCTCTCAGCATGAGAAGGCAGCTCTGTACTTCCAGCGAGCCCTCAAACTCAACCCTCGCTGCCTCGGTGCCTGGACCCTGATGGGCCACGAATACATGGAAATGAAGAACACTTCGGCTGCTATCCAGGCCTACAGGTCAGACTGAGGATATGACACTTGTAAAACAAAACCTACATGTTTGGTAGATATCTCAGTATCTTGTTCAATATGTGAATAATGTGGTCTATATGGTTTACTGTGACATATCTCCACGTGCACATTATGTTGTTGCACACAATTATTACAACTATAGTTTGCTTTCACAGCAGTGTGGAGAATGCAATTCAGCTGTAAGGGTATAGTGAATGTTATGTTAAGTGCTGTCACTCGTGTGTTTTTCCATCAGGCACGCCATCGAAGTGAACAAGCGGGACTACCGGGCCTGGTATGGTTTAGGTCAGACCTATGAAATCCTGAAGATGCCCTTTTATTGTTTGTATTATTATCGAAAGGCTCATCAACTCAGGTATGAATTTTTAGAGGACTTTTAGCATGTTTATTTAAAGAATAAAAAGTAATTAAAATATGTTGAAATATCCCATTAAAAACCAAATAGTCATTATTTGTTCTATTATATTGTGATGTACTGTTCTAGGCCCAATGACTCACGCATGTTGGTCGCACTGGGTGAAACCTATGAAAAACTGTCACAGCAAGTGGAAGCAAAGAAGGTACGTATGTTACAGCAGATAGTAATGTGGTTTATATAATACATTTTCTAATTTTCTTGTGTTTGAATTAGATCATGACGTATTTTAAATTTGTTTAGTGTTACTGGAGGGCATACTCAGTCGGAGATGTAGAGAAAATGGCTCTACTCAAACTGGCAAAGTAAGTGGATTACTGAGCAGTTGAAGAAAATGTATAACACATCTTGTTTTCCAATCCTGGACCTAGAGGGCCATTGTCCTGCTTGTCTTGCAACTATCCCTGTTCTACCCACTGCTGATTACCTGGATCAGGTGTGTTTAGCCAATCAGAAGCTGTAAGTGAATGGATGGCTGGTAAATAGGCAGGACAGTGGCCATCAACAACTCCAGTATCAGATATGTGATGTTTTGTTTGAATTATTTTTTTTCAATTGTTAGGCTCCACGAACAGCTGAATGAGTCTGATGATGCTGCCCAGTGTTACATGCTTTACATCCAAGACATTTTCTCTTGTGGGGTAAGCTTCCAACTTTGTGGCAGAGGTTTGTGGAAGGTCCTTTCCTATGTTTTAGTTCCCTGGTACACAAAGCTTGATCCATAAAGAAATGTTTTTGTGTGGAAGAACATGACTAGTCTACACAGAGCTGTGACTTCATCCAACTCCTCCGGGATGAATCGCAGGTTGTGAACTAGACCTCATAACCCAACAAAATCCCTGCAGCCAGATTCCAAGATCTTGTTAAGTCTTCCCTGAACAGTGAAGGTTGTCAGCATATTAACGCCTGTAGCTTTTTGAATCAGATGTTCAGCAATCATGAATCTGCATGTGTTGGATTCATTTGTAAAAAAACAGTTTGAAATAAAGTTCTTCTTAACACAGGAACAACTGGAGCATGCTGAGGTGAGCACAGCCCTGCGGTACCTGGGTCAGTACTATTTCAAGAACAAGCTCTACCACGAGGCGTCCCTCTGTGCTCAGCGCTGTTGTGACTACAATGATGTAAGTGTCTTTGCATAATCTCAGCAATCTGGTGGAATTGTAATAGTGTTTAAGTAGTAGTAACACACTAATTGGTGTTGGCCACTGTGTCTGTAGGCTCGCGAAGAGGGAAAGGCTCTGTTGAGGCAGATCTCTCAGGTCAGGGATCAGATTGAGACGCCATCTGCAGATCTGTTCGCGCCACTGTCAAACAACAACACACCAGTCAGACGGGTTTCTCCTCTGAACCTTATCTCCTTCACACCCTGACACCAGTTTGCTGTTCACTGACTGTAAAATGGACAAGTACGTATTCTGTCACATGAAATGTACCAGGTTGATAGATTAAATACAGTTTGTGTTAATGACATTAAAATTGCATTTATTTGTAAAAATTGTCAACTTGGTTGTTTGTCTATTTAGACTGAAATAGGTTCTATGATTTAAAGACAAAGTTTTTGTGGTCTTGGCCTGATTTACATACTGCACTGAATATAAAATTTAAATACATGGGCAGTTTGAAAGCTGTGCTTAAACTATTTACATATATACGTAGTATATAGAGCAAATACAGTATGTCATGTTTTGACCTGCAGTCATGAGTACGTCAGCAACAGTTCTATATATCAGGTATGTAAGGTATAAATAGATATTAGTAAAGTGAGAAAATCGAATTTAGTAGCAAGTACTCAAAACAGTGTTTTCATAGATTTTATTGTGGAAAAAAAAGCAAAGGCTTGAGCAGCTTTACTGCTCAAGGGCACCTTAATTCCCTTAATAGAACCGTGCAACCCTATTTAAAGCATTAACTGTTTTACTGGCATGAACATAATAACTGTATTTGGCATAACAGCGAGTTAACAGTACTGCAAAAATGGGCATATATAAAAAATGTAAAATACAATAAAGTTCCTAGCAGTTATTACTTAGTTTTTTTTTGCATAATATCAACACACACATGCTCTGGCGTAATCTCTAAACACCTCAGTACTTCCCCCTGAGACTACGGGTGTTGGCGAGAGGACTGGGAGGTGGAGACTGCTGGCGAGACCGCAAGATCTGTGAGTAGGGGGTAATGTTTGCCTCTTCAACAGCACGAGTGTTGTATTTACGAGTTGGTGTGCGTGTTGGGAACAGAGTGTGGAAAAGGGTCCGTTTCTGTGGAGGGCGGTTTTCAGTGTCATTTGCTGCAGCAGCTGCGCAGCCCCTCTTCTTACAGGAACCTGGGGTGGTGGAGGAAGCAGCAAAGCCCGAGGGTGGAAGCTGGAGCTGGAGCCGCCTTATATCAGCTTTGATCAGCATCAGGCTATTCTGGAGCTCCACTAGGATCTGGTCCTAAGAAGAAGTCAGTCAAAAGGGTTAGTCCAGACCAAAGAAGAAGTGAAACACAAGGTGGGAGATTAAGTGACAGGGAGAAGAGGTGAGGTAGAATGCAGCTTCTGAACATGCGTTTGCTCTAATCATCTGTGCACGTTAGAAACCTAGATTTAGTTTAAAAGCTCGCTGTGCATCAACATTGTTAGTGAAGAGAGCAGAAGAGAGAAAAACAAAGTATTTTTCAGTTGAGGGCTGCACAATAGATGCTGCTTTGTAATGTTCTCTATAGTTATAGCATCTGTAATCAGGCTTAGAGAGCTGTATTTAAATTGTCAAGCTCAGTTTGTAAAAGAATAGAAATTACACAGGAATCTTAGTATTTTACTACAAATCTGTGGTTGTACCTGTTTGGATAGTGTTTCATCAGCAGCTGTTAATGCCTGGCGCAGACGCTCCCCTCCTGTGTTGCGACAGCAGGCTCGTTCACCAGACTGCAGGTCCACCCCGAGCCTCTGTATGTCTAAGCGCAGCTGATGCAGGTTCTGTTGGAGGGGAATAAAAAAAAGACAATGCTAGACCTTATGAAGGTGCAGAAACGGCAAGAACAATGGTGCATTTGTTAACAGTGCAGCCGTAACTGACCCGTTGGCCTTCCTCTAGCTTGCGGTCAACAGTGCTGGTGATGGTGCCTGTTGAACCTGAGACTTCAAGCTGTGCCTTCAGCTTTGTCAGTTCTGTGGAGACAAACAGAAAAGTCCTATTACCAGTACCATAACACCATCACATAATCAGACCAATGTTTCACTTGGACCGCACCTTGTGTCTTGGTGAGCAGCTCGGTGCGGCACTGGTCGAGTTCAGCACACAGTCTACCAACATCTGTCTGAGCAGTGCGGCGCTGAGAACGTCGAAGTCCCTCAGTATTAGGTGGTGGTGGTGCGGGGATAGATTGTCTTTTTTCAAGGGCAGCAGACAAAGCTTCAATCTCCTGATCCCGCTCCTTAAATAAAAATTCATAACGCATAAATATAAATATCTTGACACAGATAAAGCATGTAATATCAAATTTAAGTGAAGTGTATATTGTGCAAGTTATGTGTACTGGAACCATGTCATGGAGACAGGTGGTCATGAACTCTCACCAACAGCTCCTGGCTGTAGAAAGTCTTCAAATGCTTCTGCAGGTTAGTTATCCTGTCCTCACACCTCTCTTCGACTAGAGTCCTCTCTGCCTCTAAGGTCTCACTATAAGGTAAAACACATTACAACTTAGTATTGTAAGGCCAGCATTTTCATGTTGTGACCGAAAGTGGTTGCTCATAAATATCTTAAAAACTAAAACTGGCATCTGGCAATTTGATTTAAACCAAATATACACAGTCACACACCTGAAGCCATCTTGCATCCTAGAGATGACCTCCATCATTTCAGAGACCACCTGCTCTCTCACGTTTGCCTCAAGAACCTCTTTCTCTTCCCGCTGGCGCTGCACCTCTCTCTTCAGGACATCGATGGCTTGTAGCAAAGCCTAAAATAAAGTATAGCCAGCTGTTGTTTTCGAAATCCTCTTAAAAAAAAAAAAAAAAACTTTCTACACATTCACATAGGAGACAGAAAATGTTACCTCAGTATTTAGCATGTTGATATCTTCATCTTCCACATCACTCTCATCCTCTTCCAACACTGTGCTTTCGTTACCATTTTCCGCTGGTTCACGGAGCAGAGACAGGATGTAGGCCACTCTGGTCTTTGTGGATGGTCCATGGACCAGCTGAAATACGAGATGAGATATTTTATTCCTTGTTTCTAAATTAACTACTTGAAAAATCACAGAAGTTAGATGTACAGAGTGCATCTTACCTGAGTAGCAATAGCAGAGAATTTGAGGGCCTGGAGTGTCTCATCATAAATGGAGGCACATGGATTGATGTTGACCACCATACTAGAGGTTCCTCGGCCACAGAAAAAACCCTGCAGCACCCGAGTGAGTTTACTGTCCCTGAAGGGCACCACTTGAGGGGGTCGTGATCTATAAAACATTTATGTAAACATAGCTTTCTCAAACAGTACCTTCAAAGAGTTTGACCAAATGACAAACTTTATATACAGTATGTATCACTAGAAACTGATCACCGGTGTTGTACATTCAATTACAGTGCAGCACATACTTGTTATTCTGGTTGTGCCTCAGAGCAGCAATACAGCGGCCCAGTGTTAAGAGGGAGGTGTTGATGTTGTTGGCCTCTTTCATCCTCTCGCCATTACGCTGCTCTTTAGAGCGTTCAGATCCAGCCAGATCACACACAGTCAGTCTGAAAATGACAAGACACAGCATTATTTTATCACTTTCACAAACTCAACAAAACCATCATCATGAACTAAAACTGAAGGTTAAAGTATGTTCACTTACTCGCTGATGTGCATGGCCTGGCCTGAATCTGCCTGCGGGGGGATGTGCAGGACTCGGATGGAGAAGATGCTGTGGCTGAGGTAATAAATGTAAGATCACAGATGTAAAAAGTTAAGCTGCCAAAATAAGTCAAACATTTTGAAAGCCATATGGTTTTGCGTGGTCCTACCTGCGGCTGGAGGTTTGGTTGAGGTGAGTGCTGGCAAAGCTCTGATTACGACGTCCAGCCCTGAGAATCTTCCATGCTTCTTCAGCAGTGCGAACCTGGATCCACGTGAGTTCTGAGGGTGCAACAACAAAACAGGTTTTACATGCGCAATAATGTCAATTTAATGTGCTATGAACACTACAGTGAATAAAACATTCTTACCTTTCACATAAGTGTTGCCCATCTTGTCTTCACTAAGCCGCAGTGTGACTCTTTTCCTGGGCTGCATAGAGGGCGACGCATCCAGCAGATCATATAGGAACTCGTTGTAGATCTCATAAAAGGACACCCAGATAGAGAATTGCACCCCTTCCTCCAGGTCGCCACCCCCACTGTGTGAAAGGCTGTCCGGCTCCAGACAAACACTGTCAGTGTCTAGAAAGAGAGAAGGGAAGATTTTAATTTATTTTTAAACATATTTAAATGTTGCCTTTCAGGAACTGATTCTTAGAAACAGTAAAGATGAATAAATAAGAACATTAAGAGTCATCTCAACAGGAGAAGAAGGTATTCATGGTGAGAGACAGGGAGGTGATCAAAGAAATGGAGGGAGGTCAGTGCAGCTCTACAGTGATGGTAGAGCATAAGATGAGTTAGAATAACATCAAAGAGTTGAAGGATGAAGACAATGATTGGCCACAAGAGGTCACACACTGTTGTGAAAGGAGACTTCGAGTATGCTAATGAGTTAAACCGGTTCTTCAATAGATTCAACTCTGGGTTCTCCACTGCTTGATTCCAGCAGATTCTCTCATTAAGAAGGAACAGAGCAGACGCTTCATTCCGTTAACATGTAAAACAGGCTACGGGGATCTGATAGTCTGATAGAAGGATCTTGTTTCAGACTTTAATTGCGAGTTGCGTGTAAGGGAGGTGGCATCAAGGCTGGTAAGGCCAGCACACTGAACAGATCACGAAGGCAAAATTTGTAATCAAACTGAAACTGGACAGCCTGGAGGCCACGGTGAGAGGGTGGTGGTGGTGGATAACACCAGTGCCATCCATGACAATCCCTCTCACCTGCTCTATGATGACCTGCAGCAGATAGAAAGTTAAACTGTGGCAGACTCATTCCACTAAAATGCAAAACAAAGCGCTTCAGGCAGTCATTCATTCCCACTGCCATAAGGCTGCACAACAATATTTGTTCTACATCTGAACATATAATTAGATGAAAACACTCCTTTTCTGTTTCCACTACCCAGAGCTTGGACTAAATCACTAATCTCTATAAAACCAGTACATGATATACACTGCCTGGCCAAAAAAAACTTCCAATGGATAATTACTGTAAGGATTAATATGTTTCAGCTGGCAGCAGCTGACTACCTGAATGACCAGGTTTTTCCATCAATGGATTTTTTTCTTCCCTGCTGGCATATTCCAAGATGATAATGACAGGATTGAAATTGTGAAATAGTTGTTCAGGGACCATGACACATAGTTTCACACTTGGATTGGCCACCACAGAGTCCAGACCTCAACTCTACTAGAATTTTTGTGATTCTCTGATTTAATGTTCGGAGAAGCAGATATATGTGTGACAAGATGAAAGGTTGTCTCTGACCCTGAGGATAGCAAGAAATGAGTTGGGACACAATTCTGATAAATAGCTGTGTAACAGGTAGTTCTTTATTCATTTGACGAACCCACTAATGAGAGTGTCGTGCTGTATAACTGAGTTTGTGCTTCTTTTTTTTATACATACACAGACTACCAGTCAAAAGTTTGGACACACATAGGCTTTACCATGTTTTTCATGAGAAGATACATGTCTTCAGTTGTGTTACCATCATTGCACATGGTTTTCTAATGATCAGTTATCCTGTTAAATTAATATGTTTGCATTAGCAACAAAAAAAAGAAAAACTACTTTTCTACCTTAATGACTTCACTCACACAGTGCCTTACTGTTTTTTATTTGTTCTTATTTGCTTTTCCACTGTGCTGCTTGGGGATCAATTAAGACATCATCTGTCTGCTCTCCACTCAGCCCAACCGGTCGAGGCAGATGGCCGCCCACCGTGAGCCTGGTTCTGCTGGAGGTTCCTTCCGTTAAAGGGAGTTTTTCCTCTTCACTGTCGCCCAATGCTTGCTCAGAGGAGATTGTTGGGTTTTCTCTCTGTATAATTATATACTCTTTTCCAACTGTAAAATGCCTTGAAATGATTCTTTTGTGATTTGGCGCTATATAAATAAAACTGAATTGAACTGAAAAATTGTTATCATGTTTTGTATGGTTTGTATGGATTAACGGCCAGCAATAGCATTATGCATTATAGTGATTATGCTACCAATTAGTCATAAGATGTATGAATTTAAATACATTTTAATTCATTTGGAGCATGTCCAACAACACTCAGACTGACTCACCTTCCAAATGCGTGGTAATGTTACTTGTAGAAGAGAGGCCTCCAACGCCACTATCCCAGATTGTAGTGGTGCCAGCTCGATGAGAAGTCAAATTCTCATCCTGTAACACACACACACACACACACACAACACAAGAGGACTTCAACCTTTATGAAATGTTAACAGGTGTCACAGACTTTTGCTTAAAAGGTCCTATGAAATGGCAGTGATATTATAATTGTCCTCCAGTGTTTGTTGTGTAGTATGTTTATGTAACAGAGGTTTATATTTGAAATTTTAAAAGTGGGTGGCACAAAGATTGTAGAGTGGACAAGGTACAAAGTATATCATTAACATATCTGGCTAAATGCGATAGGCAGAATCTGGGACATTTTTCCATTTCATAAAAAATTGTTGTACTGTTTACCTGTTTGAGTAAAGAGTTTCTGCGGATTTCCTCCACCTTGACCTCTCTGGGTTCAAGCTTCCTCACATCCTGATACATGACAGGCTTCAGGTCCATGGTACCATAGATACGACCTTGCAGTTTCCTGAACAGAGACACTAAGGCCCGTGGCAGGAGGCCTGCCTCTCGACCACTGCCTGCAGGTCAAAGTAAGACATGTAACGAACAACGTGTTATCGACTTTAAAACAAACACATTCTAAAAATCTGCAAATATTAACATCACAATATAACCCAGCTTTTATACTGATGAGTCCAAGTATTCTAAGAAGAAGAAATCTTACCCTGTATGGTGTAAGTCTTTCCAGAATTGGTGACACCGTAAGTGTAGAGAAGTCTGTTTTCTCCTTTAAGCACATCTTTCACCATATTCTTCATTGTGCACTCATAAAAATGCTGCTGTGTGGTCTCTGGTCCAAAGATCTATGAATGATAGAAAATGGAAAAAACATTTGCAGAGGATACAGAAATATTATTAAAACATAAGATTCCAGCATCCACATTTATTATTGACAGTTGTTGCTATTCACACCCATCAACCCGTGCTGAACATATTTCTAATACTAGAAATAAATTGGATAAATGGAATATTGATCACTTTACTGCAGATCACCTTCCCACCAACACCACAACTTCTTTTTAACAAAACCTATATACACTCATTTGGACAACTGTATATTCATGTTCATGTGAACACATATTTTACACATATATTTTGTGCATTAACACACCTTAGAGAAGCTGAACCTGTGCATGCTCTGGGTAATGCCCCTCTCTGCAGTCCTCATGTTCTGAGACTCTTTTGGAGCTTTGAGCAGCAGAGTCTGTTCATCCTGGACAGCCACACAACCCTAAAAGAAGAGTGCGCACAGTGAACAATGAACACATGTACATGTAGCAATGCATTCACTTTATGTAGTGTATTAAGAGCTGTCAGCAATAAATACATATGTAGCATAACTGCATAGGTATCATGAATAACTGAATTGTAACATGTGATGCAGTAGCTGAAAGTATTACCTGTTCTTCTCCTCTCTGTCTCTCCATCTCAGAAAGTGGACGAATGCGCAGATAAACCTTTACCCTCTCAGTATTTACTTCACCACCGCTTCCTTGTCTCACCAATCCAGGTTTCACTGCAAACTTCTTTAAAGACATAATATCTTTAATAGTCTGCTGCAGACAAAAATTGTAATCATTACTTTCACCTAGCTGTACTAAAAATAAACAACTAGGTTCCATGTGCCCATTCAACAAGTCAATAATAGTGAGGAAGAAGAAAGTAAGTCAAGTGTAGGGGTGTTCAATATTGAGAAAATATCATATCACGATATTTTTTTTGCCATTTTTCCGATGATATTTTAATAACCCAAAAAAATTGTTAAGCCTTATGTTCGATCTGTAATAGGATATTTACTGTTGCTAAATAATACTAAAGAAACAGCACATAAAAAATATATAAACAATGCTTTTGGAAA
>JAUBNQ010000006.1:9088872-9151263 GCA_032353495.1 Ctenopoma kingsleyae
ATGAGACTCACCAATATCGTCTCCTAATTCCAGCGTAATCTGAGTTGTTTCAGAACATTAATTAACATTAATAAGTCTAATAAGTTTGTAAAAGGATCCATATGAAACATCTCCACTCTGAGAACTTCTGTGCGCATTTCTACAGCTGTCACAACATCTTCATTAATTATTCATAGGAAATTAAATTAACATTGTCTGATCATCAAAATACACACAAAGCATTTTGGTTTGAGACATTTGGAATCTAAACTTTCTTTACAATGAATTAATCTTTGGTGACACTGACGCAAAGCATTCTTCAGTCGAGTCTCACCGATTCTGTGATGGCTGGCCGGTTGTCCAAGCCAGGGGAAATGACAGAGATCTCAGGTAGACGAGGTCTGGCCAGGTCTCCATGCTCTGCTGCTGTAGACTCGAACACAGCCATGTCTTCCTCCTCATCAGAGTGGCACCCATAAGGGGAAGACAAAGACATCGCCATGCTTGCCTGTTACGAGAAGACATTTATGCAAAAGTAACAGGATATAACAAAATGAATAAATCATATTTTTTTTGTCTCAAATGCTAATAACATAACATAAAATAATGTTTATTCCAAACTACAAGTCTTTGGCCGTCACTGAATAACACTGTCAGTTACTGCAGTACATCTCTGACATTACACAATCCTTGGGCAGCAGCTTACTGTTATGAAAGGATTATTTCAAATAAGGGTGTGTCATGGGAAAAGCCGAGGAAACACAGAAACCGCTCTTTATAGCAGAGAAGTACCTGTTGGAGAAGTCAAACAGGAAATTTATTTCCCAGGCTAACATCTCCAGATCTGACAAGGTTTACAATGACTACTGAAATCAATAAACTGTTGATTTATTCTGATAAATTGTTTTGGTTTCCACGAGATTATCACAGCAGCAGAAGGGTAACGTTAGAGGACATGTACTTTATACACATTATGAATACTGTAATATTTTACATACTGTATGACCTCGGTACATGCGAGAATCTGATGGTCACAGAAAACGGTGTAACAACGGAACAACAAAACCAAGCATGGTTAATGTAATACACATTAACTAGCCTCACTTTTAATTGGATATATTAATGTGAGAGACCTAGCAATGCATGAATACACACCGTTAACGTTAATCAGGAACGTAACTTACACAAGAAGCTGCAACCCTGCTTGAATTTTGTGGTCACTTTCAGCAGACTAACACCAGCTAGATTCATTTAAAAAAACGTCTGTCCAATTTAATTCAATATTTATAACTGCTTCAAAGTGACAAACCGGTTTATTGTTGTTTAGCGTCGAATGAAACACATGTACGCAAAGAAATGTTACTGAAATTACTTACCTCAAAGGACGGAAGTATAACGAGCGCAGTAACTAAAGATACTGAATTAACTTAAAACTCCCGACTAAAAATTAAGATAGCGGATTAAAACGTCATTAAATCCAGCAAACTCTAACTATCTACCTATTGCTGCTTCTAGATGTCGACGTACTGATCCTCAGCTGAGCTGTTATACCCGACCCAAGTTTGGTTTTTGAACAATGCGCTTCCCCTGCAGAGCGGCTCAATGATTGGCCAAAACGTTCAACAACCTCTCCTCTGATTGGCTGGCACGGGTTCGTATAGTGTGTTATGTAAATTGTTCCCCGTTAAACAAGGCTGCCTGTCGTTCCTATCACGTGTTGTAAATAAACACGGAGAGGAAAGAAACACAGAAAAAAAAAAACGTTTGGTCAATTAAAGTTGGAAAGAATCGGGAGGAAATGAGGAAAATTAAGACATGCTAAATTTAAAAACGTTTATTTCTCATAAATATCACATAAATGTTACAATTCAGAAATTCTACATTTTGCACTCACACTCTCTAAACAAATGTAAACACCAAAGGGTCTAATTGTATGTTTAACTGCTCATGTTTTCCCATAAAGCTATATGTTATCAATAACAACTGTACAAATGTGCAGTTTTATCCATTATGATTTATTTATAATGATAAGTTAGAAAACAGAGTGAAATTGTATTTAAAATAGAAATCAACTATCCCAGAGTAACTTGGTTTATACATGCTTTAGACATTCTACTAAACACATAAAAAAAATTCAGGCATTTTAATTTACTTTAATGTTGTAATATCCTGTCCAGTAAAACAAGGGTATGAGCTTCGACGAGCGTTAGCAGGTAGACCAAGTTCTTGACCAGACGACAGGGCACATATACATATTTTGTATCCAATAGCATTGTAGGGCTAAACAATAAGGTCCATTGATTATGTAAATGTGGTTTCACAAAAAATAAAATAAAATTGTAAGTATGTTTTTAGAAGAGTTAAAGGTAGTGTTGTAACATTACAACAGTGGGTCTTACAGGGTTAGGTAATATTAGAAAATTATACAAATACATTAAATTCTGTGTATAAAACAGGATAAGGCCATACTAAATATAAGTTGAGTGCAGGAGACAAAAGAATCCCACTAGCAATATAATATGACATATGTATATTTGACGCAATTCTGAATAATGAGACCATGTCACCTGTTAGGAAATACAGATTGAATTATGTATATACCCATGGTTCACAATTTATTGATGAAAATAATGAAAAAAAAAGTTCTTTAGAAAATATATTTCAAGAGGGGAAAAGAAAACAGAGGTCAGATGTTGTGACTGCCGTTGGTATACCACAGATGTCCATTTTGGGGCCCGTTACTGTTTTATTGTTTTGTTTAACAATCTTCCTGATGTATATGCAGATGATGCAGTTATCTATGCACATGCGAATGATAAACAACAAGTTGCATATCTGTTATCAAATGCAGTACCCCTCATTTTGGACTGGTTGAGTAACTCTTGTTTGTATTAAAAAAAGGTGTATTTTTTTTTGATAAAAGGAAAGATTTAAGCCTGAACCTGAGGTTCTTGTCTGGGGAAGACAATTTCAGATGTGCTAAAATATCTGGGAATCATGGCTGATTCACAGTTCTTTAAAAAATCCGACAAAGGAAGTTGTGAATGTAGTATAATTTAACTTGGCTAATTTTAAATGTATTAAAAATAACTTGACAATAGAAGCAGCAAAACATTTTTTGCATGCCATGATCCTTCATTATATTATGTATTGTTTGATAAGTTGGTCCCACACATGTTAAACCACTTTAATGCCTACTGAAATAGCATATTGTATAAGCAAGAAAATTAGGTTAAATATGCTGATCTCTTATTAGTTTATAAGATACTTAATGGTCTTGCTCCCCCAGTGTTTGTGAGGAACACTAACAGTAGGAACATTAGGGCTGTTGATAGAGGTGACTATATTATACCATGCAGGAAAAGCACGTTTTCTTATCAGGCATCACGGCTGAATTGAGGAGACAATCAAGATATGGCATTTTTGCAAAAAACACAAGGGTGCCAACACAAAACCTGACAACATTTCGGTAAAGTCAAGTCAAGTAAATGCTTTCAAAATATTTATTTTACTTGATCACATTTTTATTGAAATGAATTTTTTTTGTGGAATGACTCCTGAATGTTTTATAGGTCCATAAATTATGTCATATTGTTTAGTCATTATAACCCTCCCCAGGTTCAATGTCTTGATCTACCATTGTGGTGATGCTGTGAATACTGATATGGTTGTGTGAATTTTGAAGCCTCTGTTTCTGCACACTGTGTTGAACACCATAACAAAAGTAGATGATTAAACCTGTTGAAAGAAAAGTTATATCAACAATGGTAATGATTACATTATTTGATGCTTTTGTTCTTTTGTTTAAATACAAATGTGAATTTTAGAGTGATACAGTTCACATACCCACTGCCATCCACACTGCATACCGGATCCATGTGTCTGCTCCAAGCTGAACCATAAGATAGACATTGACAAAGGTGCTGAAGATAGGAAGCAATGGCACAAAAGGAACCTGTATATATGAAAGATAAGAAATTACAAAATTGTGTTGTTTAGAAATTTACAGAGGCAAGAAATATAGGAAATGATACCAGCTGTCTGTTAGGAGGGATATTCTATACTTCATGGCCAGTATATAATGTCAGTAATCACATTTCACTAGATGAAATAAATATTGAACATACTTGCAGAAAACCAGCACTTAAGACAAATGAGGTATACCATGAAAGCAGCTTTTGTTGTGCTTTGTGGTTGTCTCCAGATGATTACGATACTAAGGACCAGCATCAGTGTGATAACAGAGACACAAAGTAAAGTCCTCCACTCAAAGCCTTGTAAGGAGTCTGCTGATCCAGCTACCACAAGGCTTAGGGTGACAGCTAAAAAGACTGAGGAGAACAGTGTAAGTTTCATTGAATATCAATGAACATTATTCATATGTATGTACATGTTCAGTGTAATGTAAAGAACATAACTTACTAATAAAAACTGTTAAAACAGACACATTTTTGGAGGTCTGTGTGGTGGCATGTGAAGGAGGACATAATACTCCACTAACTGTGAAGGTTTCAGGTCTCCTGAAACATGGATGCTCATTGAGATTTTCTTGGTATCTGTAAAGGCAACAAAATATAAACAAGTGCACTCAAACATTGGGTTAATAGCCTGTAACTTTTATTTCTATACATTGATATAACCAAGAATTCAACAGAAGTTTCAATGGGTTTCATTCTTGCTTTACACCAATTTACTATGTACTTTGATGTTTTGAAATCTATATTAATGTAATTGTTCTTGCAAATGTCAAACTGCTCTTTAATTTCATCACACTTTGTACGCAATACAATATTCAGTTGTCATCAAATAACACATTTCTGCTAGATCTTATTATTTCTACACCCACTTGAATTTTGTCACCAACTAACACCCATAACACTTTGCCAAAATTTGCCCATTTTCACTGGATACAAGACACCAACTTCTTAACAGTCCATGGTTGCTGTTGTCTGATTCTCCACTTCATGGTGCGCCATACATTTTTAATACAAGACAGATGTGGACTGCAGGCAGGCCAGTCAAGCATGCTGTTGTGGCATGTGCAGAATGAGTCCTAGCATTATCCTTAAAGGCTACAGGCAGTGGCCTTAATATCCCCTGACCTCCCAGCTAAATATGTTGCATATGTAAGCATAAACATTTGCATGTGTCTACAAAATCTAACTCTAAAAAGAATCAACTTTATTGTCATTGATTACATTTACATGTCACAATGAAATTTGACTTCTGCATTCAACCCATCCCCCCCTCGAGGGGAGCAGTGGGCAGCCACAGGCTGCGCCCGGGGAGCTAGCGCTGAGTGTCTTGCTCAAGGACACACCTGGAATGGGGGATGGGCTGGGATGCTGCCTTCTGCATCCCAGTCTGATGCTTATCCCATTGAGCTACCAGGCCGCCAATATACATCCCAATCCCAATAAACATACTCCTCCGTGTCAAGGGGAACTTTACTGCCCATGTCACCTATGCCATAGGCACTAATGCACCCCATCACAGATGCTGGCTTTTGAACCTTTTGCTTACAGTCTGATGAGTCATTATTGAAATAGCTCATGAACCATACCTTAATATGAGGATACAAATGGCAACTAGTGTGTAGGCGAACAGGGTTCCAATTGACATCATGTCAACAAGTGCCTTCAGGTCAAACAATAATGCCATGATAGCTGAAAAGACATGAATAAAATAAACAATAATAAGAATGGGATCACACAGTTTTAGATGGGCTGTGCGCTTGAACTTGACCTTGCCAGTTAAAATCTAAGTGTACTTTCTGCAGATTTAAAGAAGTAAATGAACTTTACTTACACTTCTATAACAAGTAACTACTAAGTAATAACTACTAATTAAAATCTCAAAAATACAGAGAAAAGACCTCAGATTCTTATCACTTATATTTTACATTTTACCTGCTACAACTCCTGAAGCCAGGGTTGCTATGACAGGACTTTGTCTGTCACTCATTTTGCTGAGAGGT
This sequence comes from Ctenopoma kingsleyae, assembly GCA_032353495.1. Lineage (NCBI taxonomy): Eukaryota > Metazoa > Chordata > Actinopteri > Anabantiformes > Anabantidae > Ctenopoma > Ctenopoma kingsleyae. The sequence goes on from JAUBNQ010000006.1 coordinate 9,094,829, forward strand.
CTGAAGAGAAGTCCGTCTCTGGCCATGGCAAAGAGAACACGGGGCATTGGGAACATTGATCCTAGCAGGCTGCGGGAAAAAAGACACATTATTCCATTATTATTATTATTCCATAATAGTGATTTTAATTATCTTCATTTACAATACTCACTCTACATACCAACTAATGATAATAGTTTTTCTATTTCTTATTTTTTAAAATTAACTTATTATAAATATAATAAACTTAAAATACAAATGAACTACCATAGATTGAGTATTTTATATAAGTAGAAAAATTTGCTTTAATTTGTGAAGTAGAGTATGACTTGTAAATTACACAATGTAGTATGACACACACCTTGTTGACAGTGCACAGAGAGATCCCACAGCCACTGCATACTTTGCAGGGCCCCAACCAATGTATGTAAAGGCCACAGGCAGTGGGCTGTGAACACTGAGCAAATAGTACGGCATCATAAGAGTCAGAGCAGCAGACACACCAAAGTAAGCCAAGAAGCAGATGAGGAGGGACATCACAATGCCAAGCGGAATTGATTTCTGAGGGTTCTGCACCTCCTCTCCTAAAGCAAAAATATATTATTCCAACTTCTGTTAACAACGGCATTCTTTAGTCTTTCATATCACTATATGTATATACTATAAACTGATATGTAAAAAAGGTTGTTATAATATACATAGTATATTCTGTGTACTGATATTTAAAAAGGTCTTTGTCTGTTTCACAGTTAATTTTTTCACTCTTTTACTGGCTTTAAACTCTTTTAAATTACCTGTTGTGGCAATGCAGTCAAATCCAACAAATGCATAAAAGCAAGTAGCTGCTCCTGCTAATGTTCCTTCAAAGCCAAAGGGGAAAAATCCTCCACTACCATTGGTTGTGGTTTCATTCAGACACGTGTGGTTTCTGCAAAGAGACATGCTGTTGCTTGATCACGATTGATCATTTCATATTTAGCCACCTAAATTACACAACATTACTGACATGTTTCTTTGCTGGTGTGGTATTCAGGAAAATAAATTTTTATGAATGGTGCATACTCATAATGATTTGAGAGAGAATCTTCAGCAATATGCCAGTTGTCGATGTCCCCCTTTATGAAACCAGAGAGGATAACAAACAGCAACACCAGGATGTTAACTGCTGTAAAAACTTTGTTTATGATGGCTGATTCTTTCACACCAAAAGCAAGAATCCCTACAGAGAAAACACAGAAAATAATACGTTTATCGTGACTATAACTACAATCAAGACTTTGTAAAGCATAGCAAGATAATCTGAAAGTTGAGTCATGGCAACTGGACTGGATGTTTCATTCTGCATCCACAGAACTCTGTTGATCTGAGGGAAGTTGGCTAGTGACCACAAATATATCCTCCAGGTTGGTTTCACCTCAGATATAACAAGATGATCAATATACTTTACATAGATGTATTACTGAACGTGGAAACTGGGCACAGGCTTAGAGGCCAGATAGGTCAGGGGGCAGCTGGGCCAAGTTGTCTTTATGAAATTAATATTTTTACATTTAATTATTTATAAAATTTTATATTTAATTTTATATTTATGTTAATATTTCTTGTTTGAAAGTCATAGAACCCAGTTAAACAATGTAAAAGAGTTAGAAATGACCAAAAAAGAAACACAAAACAACAAAAATTAGACACAACATTTCCACAAAGGGATTAAAAAACACTGTCACACCGTGATGGCCTACTTTGTAGTTGTTTTGTGACTGGGGGTCCTAGCAGAGCTGTCTGTGCCCAAGAGCACATTTTCATATAATCTGCCCTTGGAATTCTCAATCAAACATATATTTTCTTAATTTTTTACACATCGCTTACAACAAAAATGTTACATTTGGTTAATAGTCATATGGGTTTAGGTTATGAAACATGCCTGCCAAGAGCATTATGAGGCCAGCTGCAAAGAAATCTGGGTAGGGACTTAATCCAGGTAAATCCATCGCAACCTGTTTGCCCACAGAGTTGGCAAGGACATTTCCAATGAGATCATCAAATGTCCCACTCCATGCTCTGGCAACACTGGAAGTCCCTTAAAAACAGAAAACACATCACAACATGGGTAAATTCTTTTTATTCGGATGCTAAATACATAGTTTAAGGTGAAATGAAGGCATATTTATTTACTAAAGACATTTTCCAAGGTAACAATCATCAACATCATCATATGTATCATTAAATGTATTGAGAGTGGCTTTATCTACCTATGACATAGGAAAGCAACAGGTTCCAGCCGGTGATAAAAGCCCAAATCTCTCCCACAGTCACATAGCTGTAGAGATAGGCAGAGCCAGTCTTGGGAACACGGGCTCCAAATTCAGCGTAACACAGTCCTGCAAAGATGGAGGCCACTGCCGCTATGAGGAAGGAGATTATAATACTCGGCCCAGCAATGGCTCTGGCCACTTCACCTGAAAGCACATACACTCCGGCCCCTAGCGTGCTGCCGACACCCAGAGCCACCAGATCGAGGGTGGTCAGGCACCGCCGAAAATTTGACACTTCACCTTCAGGCTCTAGAGGTTTCCTACGTGAGAGGCTCTGCAGGAACAGCAGAATCTTTGCACCAGACATCCTATTAATCAAGGCATTTCATGTTATTAGGATTGCTCAAAGCAAACACAAAAAATACAAATGTTAAGGATTTACACAAACACAGTCCACAGACAAACCATAAAATATCTCAGTAAACACTGGTAAATGTATTTTTTAAATAAGCATTCAGAATATAATGTCATTCCAAAAATAACAAACGAGACAAACAAAAAAAACTTTCTGGTCAAAGGAGTGAATTCTTTAGAAAATGTTCAAATGTAATGAAAAATAAATAAATAAAAAATGTGGAATTGTCAGAATTACAATGCAGAAATCTTGAGTTTAAAATACTGCAACAATTTGAAAATGTGTAACCGCCTGGCTATGACATACACACAAGAAAAAATCCATAAAGTGTAAGTAATTACTAATAAGTAAACAAAATCACCTTTCGTATCACATTCAATAAGCTACAAGCACGCACACAGTAAAAATGAAATGCATTTTAAGAAAGGTATCTTTACCTTTTCAGCTGAATGCAGCGGTGCATATGACTGTGTTTTGATCTGTCCCAGACCATGCTATGTGTGCGCATAAATCCATTCACCCTGGACTATTCACTGCTCAACATTTTTGACACATTATGTTACATTTCAAACATACATGTCATTTTTGGAAAAGACAGGATCAGAGTGATTTCTTTGCACAGGTTAGCAGCATGTCAAACAACATCATAAATTTCATACAGCAAAGCATAAGTCAGTTTAGCTGTTTCTTTATTTATGTGCAGATCACTTGTTGTAGGTCATTGAATCACATTTTGATTACATTTATCATCAAAGTCTTGTGACACCTTTAAGTGATTTGTATCACTAAGAAAGACAGAATACATAAAATACAAATATTGAATTTCACATATTATAAGAAAATACACAATGTATGTAATCTAACCTTACACTGACATAATTGTATGCTTTATTTGTGATGAGGTTTTATTGACTGCATTTCATTTAAATAAAACTCTGAAATCTATTGAGCTCTGTAGAAAAAACATGTTCTCACTTTGCTGTAGATGAATAAACCCATTAAAATGAAAAGATTCTGCAACAGTGTCATTAAATGTTACTTATTTGCTGTGTGATCTAGACTCTGTCATTTAATATGGTGCAAAAAAGACACACTTCAGCACAAAGTTAATGAAATTTGGACTTTTATTTTGTGCTCTATTCTTCTGAATAGATGCTGGGCAAAAATTCCTCATGAATTATTTCTTATTATTACTGATTAATACTAGCACTTTTTAACCCCAAATCCTGTAGCCTGTCATCCTAATTTGGTCTATAATGGCTCGGCTTTTCTCTATGAACTAATAAAACTTATCTTGTAAAAGCAAAGTTAATTTCTCCATGTTCTATTTAGATGGCTTACTTCAAAATTTGTTTTATTGGAATTGTAGTAACTTTAGAAAGAATGACAATATGGCAGCTACAAAGTCTGAGATTCCTCTCAGTATTCAGTACAAACCTGTCCTTCAACTAAATCCTGGTTATTTGTGTTTAATGACTGGACTTGTCTTCCACATGAGGGCAGTGTTTTCAGCACTGTCCATGTGTTGTTCTACAGACACAGTGCATATTCAGTTTTGCATGTTTTACTGTTTTAAATTAAACTCTTTTACTGAAGAGGCTGAATGAAATAAATAAGAAAGTAAGAGTACTCAGACTTTGACCCATGTCCCTGATGTCTCGTGGACATGGTGTTGGATTAGAACACAGATAAGTCAACACGTTGTAAATCGAAATGGGTTCCACCGGAGACATCTGCTAAGCAACAAATTATAGATTTGTTCATTAGAGCATAAGGAGACAGTTAATTGTTTGAGGAACATAATGGCACAATCCATTGCTTCCAGGGGTCCCTGGTAACATGCTGCAGCTCTGCTGGTAAAACACAACTACAGATTAAACCTGCATGGAAAACTGATCTGATGTGAAGCGTGTGAAGAGACAGGCACGAAGAAGGACTGAGGATAGAGGAAATTTTCGGTGTGCTCTCTAACTTCTGAGACACGTGTCTATGTTTGTATTCTGTCATTGATAACATGAGAACTGTGGTTCCTTGGACTTAATTTGAGATGTGTTCTACATGTATACCATCATAAGCTTTTTCACATTTGAAGACGTAAACATCTAGATACACAGCTTGAAAAAATATTGATAAAGGTGAGAGACTCGGTGTGTCAATGTGTCAAGTAGTAAGTATATCTAACAGTATCCCTGTAATGTTGTGGTAATAGGATACAATTATTAATGATCATAATCTTGCTCTTTCTCTGACACTTTAGGTTGTGATGACTTTGAGAAGTGAACTGTGAGCAGACTTCATTAGCTGAAGGAAATGGCCTTCCCCTCTCTCTGTTAATGATTCATCTGGTGAAAGAGGTACAGAAGCTAAAACATTGTCCAGTAAATTCATTCAGGACCCTGGATATATTAGGAAAAGGCCATGAAATCTGTGTATATGCTAAGAATCAATGTTTCAAGTGTATATAAATCACACTGAAGAGTTCAGCTGGTAAGTTACTTTCTATGATATTTCCCATGTTTAATGTTTAGGTATTTTACTCTGGGGGCTAAAAAAAAAAGCTCATGAGGAACAGCAGGTCTTACTAGTTCATGTACTTTATGATTCAATTTATCAGATAAACACATAATAGTATCACTTTTTATATTTTAGTTTTTGTTTATTTTAGTGCTAGAACACAGTGTGTTTTAAATATGTTTTTAAATTATTTGAAATAATGAAATGCACCCTGGATTTCTGATAGAGTATTACTTTTTATGTGAAGGACCCATTTGCAACACTTTTGAAATCAGTATAGTAATGCAAAAAACACTTTCCTTCCAAAATAACAGCATCAAGAAACTAAAACAGATTTCATGTGTCATAATGTAAAACTTTTCTATTAATGTGGCAAACTGTGGCCCTTAAAGCTATTAGTTACTTCATTATCACAGCACTGCCCCAGCATTTTTCCAGCAGTATTAGCCAGATGCAGTAAGGCTTCTACGGTTTTTCACCATGGTGACTGGGTTCACTGGCCACAGCTTGAGACCGATTGTTTGCAGGAAGGGCATTAGAGTGTGACTTAACTAATGTAAATCTTGCATCTGTTTTGTTTCAGATCAATATTTCAAACAACGTGAACGCCTTGCTGTGGGATGTTAAATGTTAAAATCCTTCTCTTGAAGAAACGTCACTAGTCAAGTCAGAAAAACGTTCTTAAAACGCTTCTATAAGCGAGTGCCCTGCTAGGTAATAATAGCCTTAGGTCATGTAAGTTTCTAACACCATTCTTGTCATTCTGTCCTTGTTTAAATGGGTGAGCTCAGTGAGGAGTGGAGTTTGTTAGACAGCAAAAGAATTATGTTTAAATCTTATTGAATTATCAACAAAATGACAAGCATTTTTCCACGGTTGATTACTTTTAGCCTAAATAAAATTTCCTTTTGTACAAGTATGTTTATTTTATTCTGATGAAGAAAAAATGTGATTTCCTCTCTTTTTTCCTACAGGTAAACCTGCTCGACAGTGCAAACATGAGTAACACAATACAGTGCAGCAAGCAGATTGAGGGGAGAAGATAAAAAACTGAATACTTTCTCTCAAGGGGAGTTGTAGAAAAAAATACTACAGAACAGAAAAGAAAGATGAAACTTGTTCTGTACTATCTGATGCTGCTGGGGTCCAGTTATGTCATTTCAACCTATGGTCCCCAACAAAGAGCACAGATGACTGGAGATATTTTACTTGGAGGACTTTTCCCCATACACTTTGGTGTTGCATCCAAAGAGCAAGATCTTGCAGCTCGGCCAGAATCCACACAATGTGTCAGGTAAAATTTGAGACTGGTTTACACGCTGAAAAAAGGAATTTTGAAAACAGTGTTCAGAAGTGTGTTTTGTTCATTTAAGTCCACACCATGTGTACATGTTTTTGCAGGTTCAATTTCCGTGGGTTTCGTTGGCTCCAGGCCATGATTTTTGCAATCGATGAGATAAACAACAGCAGCTCTCTCCTGCCCAACATCACCCTGGGCTACAGGATCTTTGACACATGTAATACTGTGTCAAAATCCCTGGAAGCGACACTTAGTTTTGTGGCCCAAAATAAGATTGACTCCCTGAATTTAGATGAATTTTGTAACTGCACTGATCATATCCCATCAACTATTGCAGTAGTAGGAGCAGCTGGATCTGCCATCTCCACGGCAGTTGCAAACCTACTGGGTCTTTTTTATATTCCTCAGGTGAGTAACTGTGTAGTGAGCATCACATTAATACAACACCACAGGTTTAATACTAAATAAAGACAAATAATAAAAAAAATAATAAACAGTACATAATTTGATGGATGACTTGAAAGCTTTCCTGTTTTAGATCAGCTATGCCTCTTCTAGTCGGCTACTGAGCAACAAGAATCAGTACAAGTCCTTCATGAGAACCATTCCTACAGATGAGTACCAGGCCACAGCTATGGCGGACATCATTGAGTACTTCCAGTGGAACTGGGTCATTGCAGTGGCCTCTGATGATGACTATGGACGACCAGGGATTGAAAAGTTTGAGAAGGAAATGGAAGAGCGAGACATATGCATTCACCTAAATGAGCTTATTTCTCAGTACATTGAGGACCATGAAATCCAAGCTCTGGCTGACAGAATTGAGAACTCCACAGCTAAAGTAATTGTTGTGTTTGCCAGTGGTCCAGATGTTGAGCCTCTAATCAAAGAGATGGTCAGAAGAAACATCACAGATCGTATCTGGTTAGCCAGTGAAGCATGGGCAAGTTCCTCCCTTATTGCTAAACCAGAGTATCTTGATGTTGTCGCAGGGACCATTGGCATTGCTCTGACGGCAGGGCGTATACGTGGGTTTAGACAGTTCTTACAACAGGTCCAACCGAAGAAAGATAGTCATAATGAATTTGTCAGGGAGTTTTGGGAGGAAACTTTCAACTGTTATCTGCAAGACAGCCCAAGACTACAAGAAAGTGGCAGCACTAGTTTCAGGCCTCTGTGTACTGGTGAGGAAGACATCACTAGTGTTGAGACCCCGTACCTGGACTACACACACCTCCGTATCTCATATAATGTCTATGTGGCAATTTATTCAATTGCACATGCCCTGCAGGACATACTCACCTGCAAACCTGGACATGGACTTTTTGCCAACAATTCATGTGCAGATATCAAGAAAATGGAAGCATGGCAGGTAAAATATATCATTTTCCCACAACCAAAGAAATATTAAATCATTTTTTTATTAATATGTGAGTCAATATGTTTTGCTTCACAGGTCTTGAAGCAGCTCAGACACTTGAACTACAACAACAGTATGGGGGAAAAGATGCACTTTGATGAGAATGCAGACTTGGCAGCTAAGTACACCATTATAAACTGGCACAGATCTGGTGAACATGGCTCTGTGATGTTTGAAGAGGTTGGATACTACAATGTGCAGGCCAAGAGAGGAGCCAAACTGTTCATTGACAAGACCAAGATTCTGTGGAATGGATACAGTTCAGAGGTCACTCAAATTGTTTTGTGCATGATATAATCATCTCTTCTTCCTGGTGTTTCCTGTCATTTGGTGTTTTTATATTCTCCTGGCATAGTCTTCCTAGAATTGTTAACAGGTCACAACAAGAAAGGAAAATGTTTAAATTACTACAGAGGGGCAGTAAAACAAGCTAAAAACACAGCAGTGAAATATTATGACCTTATAACATTGCTCTTATGAATGTGTTCACAATGTGTTTGCCTCTTTGCAAATCTGGGAGACACACACAAAATTAAAGTCATATTCATGTCCTGGTGAATGAAAGTCCAACAGTCACTCTTGTCTTTCCTCTGTTTTGTTCTCTTCACTCTGGAGTGTGTATCTGGCTCTTTTGGCTGATACAGTTTTAATAGAGCAACTAAGATTGAGAAAAAAAGTGACAATGAACTAAACAGTACATTTGAGGGCTTTATACAAAAGTATATAAAAAATGAAAGCAGCTAAATACTTTGTGAGTTGAGAGAAACTGCTAAGTTGGATGATAATGGTTTTTCACTATGGGTGACCACTGTCGTTTTTTGTTTTTTTTTTATAGTAAATGATGTAACTGTTGTGTCCATTTTATATCCTATAGGTCCCATTCTCTAATTGCAGTGAGGACTGTGAGCCTGGCACAAGAAAGGGCATCATAGACAGTATGCCAACATGCTGCTTCGAATGCACAGAGTGCTCAGATGGAGAGTACAGTAACCACAGAGGTACAGAGAAGACATAACTTCATAATCTTACATTAATGTTCCACCTTTTTAATGTTGCAGTTGTAATGCTAAGTTTTTTTCTATTTGTACAGACGCCAGTGTTTGCACAAAGTGTCCAAATAACTCCTGGTCAAATGGGAACCACACATTCTGCTTCCTGAAGGAAATTGAGTTTCTCTCCTGGACAGAACCATTTGGGATAGCTTTGGCCATATGTGCAGTACTAGGTGTTGTCCTGACAGCCTTTGTTATGGGAGTCTTTGTCAGATTTCGTAACACCCCTATAGTGAAGGCCACAAACAGAGAACTGTCCTATGTTCTCTTGTTCTCACTTATCTGTTGCTTCTCCAGCTCTCTTATCTTCATTGGAGAGCCCCAGGATTGGACATGCCGTTTACGCCAACCTGCCTTTGGCATCAGTTTTGTTCTCTGTATCTCCTGCATCCTTGTGAAGACTAATAGAGTGCTTTTGGTATTTGAAGCGAAGATCCCTACAAGTCTCCATCGTAAATGGTGGGGATTAAACCTGCAGTTTATGTTGGTGTTCCTGTGCACATTTGTCCAGGTCATGATATGTGTGGTCTGGCTTTACAATGCCCCTCCGTCCAGCTACAAGAATCATGACATTGATGAAATAATTTTTATCACCTGCAATGAGGGTTCTGTGATGGCTCTTGGGTTTCTTATTGGCTACACATGCCTCCTGGCAGCTATATGTTTCTTCTTTGCATTTAAGTCACGGAAACTGCCAGAGAACTTTACAGAAGCTAAGTTCATCACTTTTAGTATGCTTATATTCTTTATTGTTTGGATCTCTTTTATCCCTGCATACTTCAGTACTTACGGCAAGTTTGTTTCAGCTGTGGAAGTCATTGCTATATTGGCCTCTAGCTTTGGGATGTTGGCCTGTATCTTCTTCAACAAGGTCTACATAATCCTTTTCAAGCCCTCCAGGAACACCATTGAAGAAGTCAGATGCAGTACCGCAGCCCATGCATTCAAAGTGGCTGCGAAAGCTACACTAAAACATAACACAGCTTCAAGAAGAAAGTCCAGTAGCATTGGTGAATCTTCTGCCTCAACTCCATCTTCATCCATCAGCCTCAAGACCAATGGCAATGACTGTGATTCGACTTCAGGAAAGCATATGCCAAGGGTGAGCTTTGGCAGTGGTACAGTTACTCTCTCCTTGAGCTTTGAGGAGTCGAGGAGAAGTTCTCTAATGTGATATAGCATACAATACACTGTATCTAGATGTGTCAAACTTCATTCCCATTAATCCCATTAATATGGTGTATATTGGTGTTTATTTTGAAATGCATTTGCATATAAACTTTATCATTTTTTTCTCAGCCCATTTTCTCAACATTTTCTCAGAAAGGTGGTAATCGAGGAAAATAATATCAGAAAACAAAAGTACTTTGCTATACCTGAAGCCTGTGATTATTATTATTCTCAGCCTAACCCTGATGTAAACCTAAACTAATAAAAGATTTTGTACAATTAATGTTACAGTTTTTGTTCCTATCTATTCATCTATGAGTGACATTTACATAGCAATATTGTAACACAAGACAAAGACAATGTAAGCCCTCACATGTAACTGATATTTAATATTACAGGAGTAGGACTGAGAGCAGCGGATGCATGATTCACACTGTAAATACACAATCACAGGATGTCGACAAAATGTTCCATACTTGGTGATTACGTTTTATTATGGTCAATTACAAAACAACAGAAGAAACAGAAGTACAGTATTGATACAACAGGGTGTCAATGGAATTGAGTTTCTTACAAGCACATTTTGAAAATGTGGCAAAATATCCAATTAAATTACGACATAAACTACTGTATATGTAAACAGTAATAAATGAGATATATTTGATGAGTACAGTTTTCTAGACAAGTTTGATATATTTATTAGAAAATCCTTTAATTTATAATAAAGTATGAATTAAATTATAATTATGATCTTAATAATAGAAAATATGGGATCACTTTTAAGATCTGAGCAAAAGAAAAACTGAATAGAAAAGGAAATAAAGAACATGCTGTTTGAGGTTTACAGGATATTTTGATGTAGAGAGAGAACTTTCTCTGCTTGCTTATCACAGGTCCCTGACAACTGCAAACAGTGCAGGTCTATCTCACATGTTAATGTTATTCTCGCTATTAGTCCTACACCACATGTCCTCACAGTACGGAGGAGGGAGCAGCTTGGAGATGACACTGTTTATTTTAACCCACTCTGTAAAGCTGTAACTCCTTCTTGGATGGGAAAAAGTATTTATTATAATGTTATGAAAAAGTCATGCTGAATTTGTACCTTTACCTGAGAATGCATACCTAAATTAAATTCAAATTAAAGTGGAAACCCAGTGAAAGGAAACCCATGCTCTAATTCAGTGGTTCTCAAACTTTTTCTATCACTCCCCATTCGGCAGGAAGAAATATTTTCACGCCCCGCCTCAACAAAACAATGACAGAAAAGCCTAAGATCAAACTCATTAACATCAAAAGCTGTGGGGAGTATGAGCTCCTCTGCTATTGTGTGGTTTTTTCTTACTCTTTTTACAATTCTGTCTGTGACTTTGTATGATGCCATTAGTGCTTTGTTGTTTACTGATGCAGATTTTACAAACGTTTTCTCCTGCTGATGGTGTCCCACAAGTTTTCCCTGAAAGAACTCAAGTGGCTTATGGATTTGACTGGGGTGTGATGTCTCTAAAGGCCAATACACGGGGGAAATTCTCTTTTCCAAACATATGTTCGTTTAATATTTCCACAGATGACTAACAAGCTGATATTAAGCAAATGAAAACATAGATTTATATGCTATTTGTACATTTTCTTCATTATGAGCGCCCCGCACTGTTCTAATTAGTAAAGGTCCCTGGAAATGTACTGTCATCTCATATGTTTGAATTTTAATGTTTGAATGTGAAGTCTAGTCTAGTCAATTTACAGGCATTTATTGGTGAAATGGAAAAAAAATTGGATTTCAACAGTGTGACAAGAAATCCTAATAAAGATATGAATTCAAATAGGAATTATGCTGCTGACTTATTTCTGTCACACATCTTTGTTCGAGCTCTTGGCATCTGAAGAAAACTGTAAAAAAGAAAAAGTAGGTAAAAAGGCACTTGAAGAGTGCAGGGTCTCACACATTGCTTAACAAGAGGCATGCTGAGACATTTAGGATGATGGCTGACCTGGACTTCATGAGCAGCTGGACAACCAGCTCATCTGTAAGAAGGAGGAAGAGACGTTTCTCCTGAGAACCAGTGGAGTCCAGCAGGAGGACCAGCATGTTGTCTTTGTCTGACCCGCAGGGTGCAACATATTGGACAAAATGACCAGGGAGCATTGCATGATGGGATTGTTTGTCATAGTCTGTCCTGGCTAAGAAAAGGAGGTCCTACAACAGATAAATGATTATCTGTTTGTTAAAATCTACACATGGTTCTGTGTGTGAACCTTGCTGTTTCTGTAGGAGAATAATGTAAGTAGATTTTTTTTTTTTTTGGTGACCGCTACATATAGCGTCTTCTTTTAGGTTAACGTTATACTAATATACATGTTTCACCAATTGTCTCTGTGCAAAAGCTTGTAGAAAGAAACACATAACACAGTAAGTGTCGTGAATTTATATGAACCTGGCATAAGTTACTGTTGTCGTTTGCTTCTTTGGTAACGTTACTGTTAGCTTCTGTAAAAAGATGAGTCTGCAAATAAAACCAGTAGCTAACAATAACTTCCGCATCAGGAGATCCCAGTGCTGGGTTTTTACTGAAATAAGGTCATTTTGTGTTTGTCCTCCACGGTCTGAGATTGCTAGCTCACGGTAAAATCCCACTTTTAACTTAACAGTACCTTAACGTTACATCCGCATTCGTCAGCTCACTAGCTAATAGCTACGAGCTAACAGCTAGGGTCCAGAGTCAGTTCGTGTGGACACAGCTGCAGCCACCTCTCGGAACAAGTTTGAGCTTTTACTGTCAGAAAAAGACAAAGACATTTAAGGAGAAGAAACAGAAGAAGAGGGAGCGGTGAGCGGTGTAAAGGTAGGCTCCTGCCTCGAGGTTTGTTAACATTAGAAATCACGGTGGTGCTCTCGACTAGCCTGAGATTTTGCTTATAAGCGAACATATAAGTTAAATAGCTGTTAATAGAACATTTTTCCTTTGATTTAGCGTGTTTAACCAATGTTTTTGTGAAGGTCATCGTTCATGCTTTCTCATATTGACTGGGCGTGTTGTCCTTGTTATGAAGAAAACGATTAACCGATTAACTCATTCATAAACAGAACAGAATTTGCCAATGATCGTTAATGTTTGTTCATTTATGTCATAAATTTTTCCTGCAATGTTAATATTTTAAAGTAAAAAAAAAAAAACTGATGTTGGTTAGACCAAAGCAAGACAGTGACTACTACTCTAAACACCACCTTTGCATGGTCTTGCCTGGCCGCTTGTACCCTGTTCAGTCACATTTTTTTTTGCTACAAAGAACAAGACAAGATCTTTGCTTTTAGAAGAGAATGTGGACAAACGAACCTTCCGTGCACACAACAGGAACAGTGTAGAGGGAATATGAAAGGAAAAGGAGAGAGAAACTATTTTAGTACTATGTACGAGATTAAATGGTGTGATTTCTGTAGTAGGAAAAATGAAAATAAAAACAAGGAAAGAAAAAGTAGGAGATAAATTCCCTAGCAGTTTTGCTGATGACATATATCTCTTTAAAACTAGGAGATGGCCTTTCACGGTGTAGTTTTAGCATGAGAACTTATAGTGGTATCCAGTTACAATTCTCAACAGTAACATGTCTTCTTTCTAAATCACTTTACAGATTTCAGAGCACTCACTGGATTTTAAGGACTCAGCGATGGGTTTTCACCGATAGGTTTTTATAGTTTCACCGTGATCATTTCATTGATTGTGCAGATCAGCATAATGTTCCATCGCCATGGGATGATCAATCACTGAGACTGTGGCTGGAAGTTTTTTGCTAAAATGTTCTCCACACAGGCACTAAATTATAACTAACAGTATCAACAATATCCACATTCACTGTTTCATATCGTCAAAGTCAAACAACCATGGGCCTCTTTCCAACTGTGTGCAAGATTTTGCGCAGGGGAAAGTATTTTATAGCGCTCCTTCTCTCACTCTCAGTGCTGGCATGGATTGCAATATTTTCAGGCGAAACAGTGAAATCTGTTCTGGTTTCTTCCGCCACAACACAAACTCTTGTCAAAGAAGAGAGTGTGAGGAATAAACTTACCTCCTGGACCACAACATCTGATGATTTAAATACTCCACCACCAAGACACAAATGTCCACAGGAGTCACCATTTCTACGTAAGTATTTAACAAAGTGCAGGTTAAAGAGGCGGCAAAGTTATTGTGTGTGTGTTTTAGATTTAAATGGACTGCTTTTGCTTATGAAAATATTATTTATAGGTTATAAGTCAAAATAGTAGTTATCACCTAGGACTGACATTTCTGGTTATATTTGCAAACTTTTATTTCCACAGAGGGAGCCGGGAAGTTATCTTTTGAATCTTCTTTGAAACTAAAGGATGTGGAGAGGGAGAACAAAGGAGTGACTGAAGGCAAGTACGAGCCACCAGACTGTACAGCAAGGCAGAGCGTAGCAATCCTTATCCCTCATCGCAATCGAGAAAAACACCTTCTCTACCTCCTGCACCACCTGCATCCTTTTCTGCAGAGGCAACAACTACACTATGCCATTTATGTCATCCAGCAGGTATTACTCTCCATCAAGTACTGCTTTGTTTACGTATTGAATTATATCAGGGCACTGCACTGAAGCTGAATAATTCATTTATACAGTTATTACTAAGTACTTAGTTGAAGGAATTGTGGTTACTAAAATTGATCTGAACCAGTTTCCTGACCAAAAAAGTTAAAAAAAAAAAAAAAAAAAAAAAGCCAAAATATACCAGCTAATTATTTAGAAACTATGATTTCCATTTTCAGTTCAGTTAGTCAAAAATTAAAATACTTAGACCAAATGCAGCTGCACCTTAGAGTAAGCCAAGCATTTAGCTTGAGCAATGCGTTTCTCGAAAAATGTTCGAAAATTTTGGTTTCAGCTGTTTTTATATTGATGATTTCCTACTCTAGATATTTGTAGATTTCAAATAATGCAACATGTCATGATCATGGATGCACGAACATAGTTAAATTGCTGCTGGATATAAGAAAATAAGTGAAAAAAAACATTCACCAGGGGCAAATCATCAGAAGCCATATAAAGTTTTTAGTACTGATTGTTGAGGAAATGATTAGCAGTAACTATAATGCAAACCGGTAGATTTTATACTTCAATTGTTTGTTTTTGTGTTATACAGATGTGTGGAAAAGACAAGCAGCTCAACTGTGTCAGCTCAGTTTATAATTAAGAGCTAGTAATTCTAATGTGGTGTACAACCACATATTCATTCAGATATATTGTGGTTCATACACATTTCAGCCCTTCTACCAAGTAAAAAGATTTTTCTTTTCCAATGTATCGAGTGTAATGACACTTCAGAAACAAAAGAAGAATGTAGAGGTCTACACTGATCTATGAAAGTCCATAAAGAACAAGAGCAGATTGTGATTTTAAAGGATTTCCCGTTTTTTGTTTAGGCTGGTGATGCTACCTTTAACCGTGCCAAGTTACTGAATGTCGGATATTTGGAGGCACTGAAGGACTACAGTTGGGAGTGCTTCGTCTTCCACGATGTTGACCTGGTTCCTGAAAATGATCACAATTTATATACCTGTGACAAACAGCCCAAACACTTGGTGGTTGGCCGCAATGCCACAGGATACAAGTAAGTTTATTTATGAGTAAATTCCTCTAAAATATTGTTGATCATAACTTTATATTACTCATGGCAATACATTGCGCAGCATTAACAGGTGGATTTCTCTACAAGCCTGATATCTGTTATCTCTAAACTTACCTCTAAGCTTTTCTTCACCTTCTACTTTCAGGCTGCGTTACAAAGGGTACTTTGGAGGAGTCACAGCGATGACCAAAGAACAGTTTCTTAAAGTAAATGGATTCTCAAATACTTACTGGGGTTGGGGTGGAGAAGATGATGACCTTCGCATCAGGTGAGACTGAGACAAGTGAAGACAGTAGTTCAGATTATTAGAGTATGTTTTCACTAATTTGGAGTATATGTGGTGAATAATTCCTTCATTCATTCACTAATACATATGGGTGTCATGTCTCATGCAGGGTAGAGCTGCATAAAATGAAGATCGTGCGGCCGCCTGCTGATGTAGCTCGCTATACGATGGTGTTTCATAAACGGGACAGTGGCAATGAAATAAACAAGGACAGGTAAATAAATGTAGAGATGTTCTGCATGTTTCAGCATACGACAGACCAATTAAATGTTAGTATTCTGATTTCTGCAGAAATTGTTCTTAAGTAAACTTTGTTTTTTCTCAGGATGAGGTTGTTAGGGCGAACATCGCTGGTATGGATGAAAGATGGAGTCAACAGCTGCTCATATAAGACTTTATCAATAGAGAGGCTGCCTCTTTATGTGAATGTTACTGTTGACATTGGTAAGCCACAGAGGTGAGATGTGAAACAGGAAACCCTGCTGTGAGCAAAACAAAATGTTTTCTGATACTTTTTGTACAGTGCCAGACTACAGAGTGCAGAAAAGCTACTACATGTGTAAAACACAACATATTAAGCACACACTAATTACATTGTTGTAATTAGATTTAGCTAGCAACTTCATTTGGAGTTAGTTGGTACATGTTTTGCACATTTTTGCATATCCTACTACCTTAATTTCTTCATATTATTACCAGGCCTTCTTCATAATGTACCTGAGCAGCCAGCAAGAAATCCAAAAACATACTGTTTCTTTTCAAGGAATGATTGAATTTGGCCAAATCAATTGACCAATAAATGTTCTTGGATTTAAAATGTCATCTGACCTTTTAGTTTATACATATGCCTTACTACTGCCTGCATGGTATGTTTGTGTAAACAGGCTGTTATTTTGTACACAAACCCCTGCAACACATGAACAATTCATATTTTGTTGTTTCATTCTGTGGATGCATTGACTTCCTCAAGTTCCTGCAGACACAGAAGTTGTAACTTATTTTGCCAAGTTACACATTGTCTCTCTGTCTGGGAGTTACAGGCAGACTCAATGACTAACACTATCAAATTCGTATACACTAACTGGTCACTTTATTAGGTACACCTGTGTAATCTAATGCAGTCAATACAGCAGCGGTGTCATGAATGAAAATGTTAAAATCTCTCTGTTTTTGTTGATGCTGTCAGAAAGGTTCTACTATATGTTTATTTTTGAGGTCTTACAGGTGTTTCTAATTGGCCACCCTATTTACATAGGGTAAAACATATTTACATTATATTACATAAATGAGGGGTCATAATCTATCATATTGTAGCTTTTAGTAAATGCGGCTGCTGGTATGTTACAACTACAGTTTGCCTTTATTTATGTGACCAGCAAATCATACTTTTTTTTTTAAGCTGACCAGTTTTAACTGAATTTTATAACATATAACATTTCTTGTTTTTCTGTTACACAAATAACAATTATTCAAAAATCTGCAGTATGCTATAGTTATTAAAAAGTTCTTAGTGTTGTTATAGAAGTGAATTTCAATAGCGGAACATGTGTTTTCTGTGTTGGCTTAAAGTAATAATCATATCTCCACTCCTGGCTAAATGGTTTTTTTATACATCTTCGGTTCAAACATTCTAAGTGCTCAAGTTAAATTATAGCTTCTCAATAAGATTTTGTGAAGTGATCAGAACCAATAAAATGTGCGGTAATACTGTAGCAGTAAATATTTCAATGACTTGTTTTTATTTGATTTTGTACTTTTTGAATTTCAATATGATGCCATATTAACTTTTGAGAATGTAATTTGAAGGATTCATTGTGAATGTGTCTGTGGGTTGATTCGTCATATTTTCTTTGTGTTGATGTGATAAGATTTATCACGATGAGAGAGATGTTTAATAAATTGTATTTTTCTTATGAATGATCTTATGGTTTTGTGTTTATAGTTTTGACATCACAACTTTAGATATATCTTGTTATGAATATAACGGTGTTTTATTTTTGTCAGTCCAGATTAACTAAATTTTGAAATCAAAGTATCACTGAGGGCTACATGTTTGCAATAACTACTGTTAATTAGGACAGTTAAAGCTTACTTTTGTTCACTCAGTTGATATATATCTGTATTGTTTAGGATGTATTGGTGGTAATGGTAAAATAACACATTTGTTTTTTATTCTTTAATATTCAAAGTGCTTATAGGTTATTACAATGAACCCATCCTGATATTTAGATATCCAAATTTAAACCACATTTGACAGATCTTGTCAGGAGCCTCTCATGCATTGGTCCTGTGTTCTTCAGTTACACTGTACATGTCCAGGGGAACTTTCCTGGTCAACTCATGGATCTGGAAACTTATGTCACAAACAGACCCTGATTAAATGTCCTTGCTCCACCTTATCGGTTTCTTCAGATGGATGATTTCAGGATGAAACAGCCTCCCTCTAAAAACATCTGACTGCCATAAATAATGCACAGTACTACAAATATTTAATGGAAATTTATGATTATGTTGTGTATATGACAGCACACCCCACAACAATGGCAGCAGCCTGCAGTTCTTTAATCTGACCAGTGGGGGTCAGCAAGGGAAGAGCAGCTGCCCCCTATAGGAAAAAGCACCATTACCAAAAAACTGCTTTTGCTGCAAGGCAGTTTGTGTAGCAGTAAACTTAATGCATCATAACAGCAGCCTGATTAATTCTTGTTTAACTGAGGGAAGTATTACACACAGTATAAGAGTGGACCTTAACGAAGAGAATCAGTAAACCAAAGAAAGTCAGTTCTGTTACCTATTTTTGACTCTTAAGAAAACAAAAATAAAATTGCCTTGTTCTTGCTAAATCATAGTTTAACCAAATCTTTTGGAAAGCTGAGTTAAATTTCACTTGCCACACCAAGGCCCGATTAGTGCCAGACCTGTTGAATCAAGAAGCTGTCTGAAAAAAAGTGAAGCACATTAAAAGATCTCAAAAATTAATACATCATGCTGTGATCTAAATAATTTCAACAACAGATGAGAAACAAAGTAACTGACATGTATCAGGCTTTGGGACTCCAGCAAACCACAGTGGGAGCCATTATCCACAAATGGAGAAAACGGGGCACAGCGGTGAATCTTCCCAGGAGTGGCCGGCCTACCAAAATTACTCCAACTGCACCACGACGACTCATCCAAGAGGTCATAAAAAAACCCCAGAACAACATCTAAAGAACTGCAGGCCTCACTTGCCTCAGTTCAGGATTTAACAATAAGAAAGAGACTGGACAAAAATGGCGTCCATGTGAGAGATCCCAGGTATGCCAAGATGCTGTGGGACGATATTAAACAGGTTGTTCACACTTGAAAACCCTACACTGTGGCTAAATTAAAACAATTCTGCAAAGAAGAGCGGACTAAAATTCCTGTAGCTGTAGCTGTGCATGATCTATTCCACTTCCACTAATTTTCTTTAAACTGTGAATTTTAATGACGTTTCTATCTTGGAGTAAAGTTGTTTCTATTTAGACACATTGATTAAACAGTCCTGCTTTTGTGTCATGGAACTTTAAGTCAACAACATTTAATATACAAGGAATATTTTGTCCATTTCCCACATCATTTCCACTCTCAGCAGCAGCATAATTTAGCTTTTAGCAGAGGCTAAACTGCAAATATACAAGACATTGCATCACTATGAGTACATGTTGGGCTACCAAAGTTAAGAACGAGAATAACCCCTTATTATTCAGATACAATGACACGGCTTCTCAGCATAGACCTTTTTTTTTTCTAGAAGCTTTGTATGGACAGAATGATGTCATCTCCTCTTCCTATGGTGCAGAAAGAAAGCTTTGTCTTGTCAAGGCCAGGCCTGGTCATCTAACTCGCATGTGATGTTCACAAAACACTTTTAGCATAAGAATATCGGTTTTAACCCTGAAAATCAGAACACTGTAATCTGCACTACAAACTATATTTATAGAATGCTCACAATGTATACTGAATTGTTCCTGCTTGTAAATATAGTAGTCCTTGTATGAGTATGAAGGTAAGAATTTACCAGTTTGATATTTCTGTATCTAGTCATAAGTAAGGAGAACAATAATTTACGGAAAAGCAAAGTTGCACTTTTTTAGATTATACATAAAATCCACTTAATCTATATGTCTAAAGTTGCAGGATATCAGTGAATGCATGGTAGTCAGTGTGTGAGATTTCTAAGCCAGAATCTGTGGTTGTGGTTCCAGCAGTCTAATATGAAACATTGCTCTTTTCTCCAAAACCAAACCTGTTTTGCAGCAGACATGGATATAGATCATTTGTCATGTGGTTTGATGACTGTATACAGTCATTTTTGTTTTATTTGTTTGTTGTTGTTTTGTTAATCCAACAAATCACTGTGGTCGGTGTTAGTATAGCTATATATTTTATACCTCAATGTACAGAATTTGGGTTTACTGATCTGTATTTTTGTCATGCAAACCTGAACACGTCAAATATGAGAAATATATCATCACTATCCAGGTAGTTTTACATGATCCTTCTCAGGCATTGTACCCCAGTGTTGGGATAGAACTTGATTACATTTACTTAACTTACTTTTTACTTGAAATACTGGAGCAAAACATTCACCTTACAAAATGAATGCATTCACTAATTATGTGTGTCTGATAATGTTGCTGTGAAGTGTTAAAAAGAAAAATATGACATGCATATCAGTTACTAACATGAACCATGTGTTGTCCATCTCCTCACCCCAACCCCCCCAAAATCTCCCTCCATTCCTCCATTTCCCATCTGGGCTCTTCCGGCCATCACTTCAGTTACCTCCCACTTCCCTGTTCCTTCAGAACCCGTCTGTTTTTGTTTTTGAGGCCGGTCTCTTTGCACAGGAAATTGTATACATTGGGAGCATTCAGGAAGGCAAAGGGCAGCTTTCCCATTAGCCCCAAGTGTAGGCACGTTGAAAAAATTGATATAAGATCTGTAATTCCTAAACTAGAAGTGAAAAAGAAGTCAGCTGTTCTCCTCCTCTCACTTCATTTCCCTCCCATTTACACAGGCTAAACATTTCGAAAATTCCTGCCACACCACTGCCACGAGTCCATCTCTAAACATAGAAAAAAGTCATCTTAAAGGGAAATCAGGTTCATATTTAAAACTATCGTTACTATGGGAGTTTGCCTCTCTTGATACATGTATGCTTTCTCAGCCACAGAGAAACCAGTGAAAAGGAGAGACTGTGGAATGAAGGAAAAGAGGAGGGGATAAAAAGGAGCAGAGAGAGACTGGCTGGGGGTAAGAAAACAACAGGAAACCAACCGATTCTAATGCTGTTTCTGCAAATCCTTCAGAGATAACACAGTGGACTGCCATGTCCCAGCCAAGTAACAGTCACACTATGTCTTTTCTTCAATCCTCAGTTGAAGTAATGGCAATGTAAAGGACATAAAGTTTAAAATGTGACGTCACTTCTGCTCTCAGCCTCCGACAGTGTGGTTAGTCAGAATGTGAGCGGATGTAGACTTTTGGGAGCTGATTGCTGGGATTTCTATGTGACTGTTTTTCGACATAACAACTCAACCTTTTTCTTGGGGTCATATGGATCGATTGCTGAGCTTCCGAGAATCTTTGATGTTTTAAACATCTGGACTACTAACTGGAGCCACATGAAGAATAAAGGGACTAAGCAGAAGTCCAAAAAGAAAGGAAATGAAAATGCGTTCGGCTGTGACCTGATAGAATATCTCCAAAATTCTGGACAAGATGGTAAATTCTTAATTTTCCTTTCATTAAAATCTAACACACCTTTAAAATCGTCAAAATAGCACATTAGTTCTTTTGTCAAATCAAATGCTTGACTTGTATATTTAAGATAACTTAAAGATAACACTTCTATTGAAAAGTTAGATATATTTCCTAGATTATTCTAGCTATCATGTCTTACATACACATTATGTGGTGAAATTAAGACAAAAAGTGTCTTAATGTGGCAAGTACAAGCTTTGTTCAAAGGTTACATATCAGTTGTGAGTGTAAGATGAGTTTTACATGTAGTAAGACCATTCATTCACCCATTGGCTGTAATAAATGCTCATTTGTGTCTTTGGGTGTGGCTCTTACATTTTTTGTGTCAATTTCCTATAATGACTGTAGTTCCTATGACTAGTTTTGGTGTTTGACAAAAGACTGGGTGGTAGTGGTGTCAGTGGATGAGAGAAAATTAGAAAAAGACAGAACTGTATCATAAAATATTCAAACACGTTGATAGGTTTCCCTGAGAACTTTTTATTGTTAGTTTTTCTATATATTTTCTATTTATGCTATTCTTTTCTTATGTCTTTGTCTTTCTTATAAACCATGATCTGTGATTTCATCCTTGGCAGCATCTTGATATATCAAAAAAGAACATGAAAAGAAGTCTTCCACATGTAGAAATGTGTGAATAGCTGTGTTTAGGATAACTTTAAGGAAGAGTGGACACACTCTAAGGCGGGTCATTCAGTGCAGGAAGTGAGGACACATTGCACCCCTCCATCATGGATGTCAGCAGGCGTATTCTGTTTTTAGATTGGTGGCTATATGGATATAGTGATTTATCAAAAAACTTTTTTTAATTTGGACTATCTGTGCAGGGTATTATAGTGTATGATAACCTTGTGTTCTCTGTAGTCCATAAGCTGTGTTTATTCCACATGGTCTCATCCGTATTTGTTTGTCTCGCTCTGAACCTTCTAAAGACATATAAACATGTTACTATAAATAATTTCTTGTGTTTACATATACATATGTTTATAAAAAGCTGACAAAAAAAGACTGCAGGGGGTATGACGAGATGTGAAGTCAACCACCACTTTACAACAAACTGTTTTATAATTTAATGGAACATTAAAAATCATTGTAGATACATGTAACTTAAGTCTGTTGACTCTGTTTTAAGGCCCATAAAGAGTCACATTTTAACTCTAGTTAAGTCAAATAGATGAGCATGTAATTAGAGATTCATGGTCAGCAGTGATTAGTGAGAAACTGACCATTACCAGAAACATTTATTTTTGGAGGATGATCTATTTGATATTTGAGACCATGAAACATGAAAAAATAAAATGGAAAGACAGTACAGTATCTTCTTTTATCCTGCACTCATTATTACTTAATATCAGACTATAGAGAGGTTAGAAGTTAAGCTATTGGTCATGGTCTTATAAATGTGAGATCTAATTTAATGTTGTTAATATGCAAAGCAAGCCACACAATGTACAAAAACTTACTGATCATATGTTTTTGTTTTAAATTGTAAATAAAAACCACAATGATATTAAATATAACAAAGACAGGTTTTCTACTGTACATTTTTCCTAATGTCACTGGGCTGTTTACATATCCATGTATGCACACATCACTAAGAATTGGCTTTTTCCAACTCATTTCCCATCAATTGTTATTTTCAGTATTAGCTAAAGGGAAATTGTGGTAAGATTGAACCAGAGCATGTGATTTAACAAACTTTGGAAAGCCACAGTTAAGTCTTTTTAGGTAAAAAAAAAAAAATGCACCCAAACAATTGTGTACACAAGATGATGTACAGTAATCCAGAGAGCGGTGCAGGCCAGTGGTCACATTTCAAAAGCTGTTTTCTATTAGAGGAAATGGCGTAAGTAATACCAGCTACAAGGACTGGGTGTGTCAACCTTCCTCTGAAACAAACAAACCATTTTTAACTTCCTCTCAAAGTCCACCTACAATCAGCAGCCCTAAGGAAAAGAAACTCATAGTGGCACAAACCATATACCTCAACCATATGTGCATTGTTATCACAGAAACAGAATGTTGAAATGTGTTTCCTTACCTGTTTTTAAGATTTATTGTTAAGTTCAGTGTGCATGTGTGCAGTGTAAAAGAGCTGAAATAAAAGAAAATAAGTTTGCTCAACTGTATCTAACAGTACAGTATTAACACAATGTCTTAACTCAAGTTCCTCAGGTTCTGAAGAAATGTGCAGAGTTTATTGAGAAGCATGGGATTGTGGACGGGATCTACAGACTGTCAGGAGTCACCTCAAATATCCAGCGTCTTAGGTACATCTATAACATGTTGTTGCACAGTAATAATTTTCTTAAGGTTTCCAACTGTAACAACTCTCTCTGATGATGATGAGCCTCTGGATGATGCTTCAAAAACCTAAAGACAGAGCAAATATTAGATATCGAGTGATACAATAGATGATTTTTATAAGAAGGAATGAGTGTTTAAAATCTAGGATGACTGTATATACTTTAGCATTAACACACACTCCTGCTAATTACTGGTTTATATAGCCTGTTCAGCCACTTCAATCATTCAGCAAAAAGTAATGCAAAGCTTATCCCTGCAGGCCAACCAAATAGTCATGGTTATGTTTTTTGCTATAGTGTTACTGACTTGAAAGACTTTAATCTAAAAAGCTGTATAATGCAACAGTAGTTAGTAGGGGTGTTAAACAATCAAAGCATTGAGCTAACCCTGTGTGTGTGTGTGTGTGTGTGTGTGTGTAGGCAGGAATTCTGCTCCGAGGCGTGCCCTGACCTTACAAAGGAAGTGTACCTCCAGGACATCCACTGTGTGGGTTCCTTATGTAAGCTGTACTTCAGGGAGCTACCAAATCCTCTGCTCACATATGAGCTATACAGCAAATTCACTGTGAGTACATTCAAATCATGTTTACAGCTTTTTTGATTGACAGCAGAATTATTCAAAATCCACGCTTCACAAACTGTAATATGTAACAGATAGAACATCAACTTCAACACTAGTAGTCCATAAGCTGTATTTATTCCACACGGTCACATTCGTATTTGTGTCAACTGCTTAAACTGTATGACAAAACCAGTTGTAAAAGACTGAATATGATCTGTTGTATTGTTTATGTGTGTGTTTATGCTTTGTTTTATGTGGGCCAGGTCATCCTGGCAAAAACAGTTGGTTGTTTGCTCTATACTGAAGAATCTGATTTAAAACTATGGCAATTTTGTTTCTGGTCCTTTTGGCTCATAACAGCATTATAGTTTGTACTGAAGCAAAAAGAAAAAAACTAAAATTATAATAAAACACAAGACATCTTGTGCAGCTAAACTTGGGATGACACAATCTTTGTATTTAGTAAAAGAGAGAAGCTTTATGATTTTGTTTTCTGCATGAACTGCAGAGGTGAAAGAGACTTCAGAGAGAAGGGAAAATGAATACCTAAGTGTAAGAGCTAGTTCAAACTTTCTGTGTAGCTTTCTGTGTACCCTGACTGGCCATTTGCATACCCTGGCATTCATACATCTCGTGCTGCTTGTGCCTGAACACTCCAGTAGTCATCTGTTCAAAATCAGTTCATGACGGTGCAGTATGAAAACAAAAACACACCACCAGAACACTCTTCCCTTGTAAAACTTTCCTGTTGTCTTGAGAAGACTGAACTTTGTCTTAAAGTTTTAGATGGATTGCAAGCTTGATGATAGTTTTAATTATCCTGACCCTATGTGGTAGACTGTAAGTCACTTGGATGAAATGTGTAATTCTTTTGTTAATCTTTGTACAATGAAACAACCATAAGTGACAAAGACTTAAAGAACTACTTTTGTATGCTTGTGTCCCTATACTACTCACAAATGCAAACGTATTCAGCTGTTTGGGCAACAGAGTTTTACTGCACGTACACCAGCATGTCTGCAGGCCCATGCAACAGGTTCATAGCTGGACAATGCAGTTTATCAACACACTGATCATGTTTACTGGTTATTTGGGGAAATACAGATATCATATGTTATGTTGGTATAAAGGTTATGTGTCCAAGAACTCCAAGACAAATTAAAGATCATAACCAGAAAGAATTTCAAGATAGCTGCAGAGACCACAAACTTAGAAATTGACTTCATATTTGAGGTTAAGTAGTAATTGGAAGGGAAAGCACAAATCAGAATTCAGACAGTTTTCTAAACCATAATCATAAGCGGAAAAGAAATCATTAGCACAATACTGGCAGAGCACAGCGATCAAGCATCCAACCTTTTTTTTTTCTTGCTGATCCTTAATATAAATTCTTTTAACAAAGATATTGATGTGTTTTACATGCAGGAAGTAGTCTCATTCCAGGGGGACCACGAAAGACTTGTATACATTCAGAAGGTCATCAAAGAACTGCCAACCCCTCATTTCAGGTGAACTTGAACCCACAGTTGTACAAGTCATAGTCCTGTTTGTTAAATTTGTATAATAATGTTGAAGTTTTCATGACAAGCAACATTTGTCAACTGTCCACAGGACTTTGGAGTACCTCACTAGACACTTGGCCCACCTTGCCACCTTAAGCACCCAGACCAACATGCATACACGTAACCTGGCACTGGTGTGGGCTCCAAATTTGTTAAGGTGAGTTAAGGTTCACAAATGGTTTTGAAATATTCTGTCACATAAAAAAATAAATATTTTCTTACTTACTTTCTAGCCTATAATATACATTAGTTTTTTTACTTTAACTTCACTGTAGTCACGCTAAAAGCTCTTGTATGTGACAAAGATGATGTAAATGACAAAGCATATTCTAATTGAAAGCAACATTTCTCTCATCTCTTATTTTCATAGATCTAAAGATGTAGAGGCTTCATCTGGTAATGGAGACATGGCTTTCCAGGAGGTGCGGATACAGCAGTCAGTGATTGAGTTCATTCTAAACCACACAGAGCAGATCTTCAGCAGTGATTCTGTGCAAATCAAACCTAAAGAAGGTATGACATGCAAAAATGAATATTTTTGTGAGCATCTGATGGACTAAAGGCTTTTCTAATTCATCAGTGATGAATTGTGCATGTTCTACTTCTTCAGGCCTGACTTTGCTGTGTGGGGAGAAGTATGCCACACTCCCCATCAGTGGCCAGTGTGGGCCAATGAAACTAATGAGCTTGGAAGAAGCTCAGGCCCGCTCCTTAAGTCCAAACCATCCTGTGCATAAAGAACGTCAGCGAGAAAACAGTCTGCCTGATACCAGCACTGCCACACTCTACCACACTGTCATAGACATAACAGACAGCAAGTATGACAAACTTGTATTGAGTCTATCAAGTTATTATAAGTATAATTTAAACTATGTGCTATGTACTACTAACTATGTATTTATTAATGTCAGAACAAGCTCTGGTATAACCCCTGGCTAACCCCTGTTTATCTGTTAGGAGAAAGTTTTCTGGAAAATCTAAAAAGTGGAAGTCAATCTTCAACCTGGGAAGGTCTGTGGACTCAAAGGGAAAACTGAGCCGAAACGGCAGTGTGTTTGTAAGAGCACAGGGGATAACAGGTTAGTGTCTAACATGAAAGGTAACAATCATCAGCCACTGTATATTGAAGAAAAAAATCATAAAATATACTGTATATGTTGTTCCTGTAGTCTGAGATAGTACAGTGTGATCATAATAATATAATAAATAATAATAATAATAATAATAATAATAATAATAACAACTCAGTTTTCCAAGTCAAACTACAGAGAGACAGAGATGTATGAAGAGAGACATTATCATTAATGGACAACTATGAATAACAAAGCAGACTGCATGTCATTGCAAGATGAAGCTAAGGGTCATGTGGTGCATCTCAAAACAAGAAAGAAATTAATTCAGTCTCACAAAGTCACCTTTTTGCTCTTTTTTTAATAGTGAAATATTACATAATCTCAGTTCTAGGCCAGAAAATATTCAAATCAAGCAATCTGTGTGGAAAATTTAAATGTCTTATCTGTTTTGTTATTTTTTGCAACCTGCTGATACTTGAAATGTTTTGTCATGTTGTTTTGTTAACAGAAAAGGCAGCTCTTCGTCCATCCAGGAGCATGGAGTCCTTGTGCTCCTTACCAACAGGTGGGGCCGTAAACCTCGTCTTTGCTCCATTATAGAATGGTGTTGCATTTGTAATTGTAAACTGATATTTTTCTATATATGCTGTATTTTTAAATGTATAAAATGCTACTTCTTCTGGACAGACGATGACAGGACAGGACACAACAGTCCAGCTGGTGGACAAGGCAGCATTTTTGTTCCAGATGTCAAATCCAGAACCCTGGGATCTGACTCACTCTACGACTTGAGTGAAAACGACCAAAACTGGGAGTTTAAAGGGAAGAAAGCTGGTGGAGCAACAGGTGGCTGGAGCTCTGGCGTGAACCAAAAGGGGTCACCAAGTGCTTCTGCGCCCCCTCAGAAAACACTGCCAGAGCAACTGAAGGTGTTCAAAGGTGATGATGTCAGTGGCTACAAACCCACATCTCCGAAAAACAGGAGGATGTTGTACTCAGGTTCTGCCCATAACAGCTCATCTCGGCCCTCCTTCCCAGGAAGCTTCTTCCCACTGGAATCCTCACCAAGGCATCAGCGCAGAGCTGTCAACATATCTGAGCCTTTTGCTGTGTCTGTGCCCTTGCGTGTGTCAGCTGTTATCAGCTCTAACAGTACGCCATGCAGGGGGCATGCCAAGGACAAAGCAGCTACTCTGAAACCCTGCAAAGAGACCTCAGAGCTGGGCAGCAACAGTGGAAAGAGCAACACTTTCCCCCAACTGGAACCAAAGAAACAGGAAGGAATGGAGATGAAAAACAAAGAGGAGCTGACTCCTAGAGTACTGCCAGAGGGTGAGGACATCGCCATTTTAAAATTGTGTGTTACATTATGTATCAAAATCATAAATGTGCAACAGGATGTAATGAAAAACATATGTTTTTTTCTCAGATACAAGCAAAGAACCAGTGTCAGGAGGTCAAGGAGGAATGAATATTTCTGAACTGGAATTGCTGTCACTTGCAAATGCAATAGAAGGCAAAGATGCAGCGCCATCTCCTGGGAAAGAAGAGTGCAAACAGCCCATAGTTATGGTAAATCATTGAAATGCAGTCAGAAGTACTGCTATCAAAGTTCTTGTTTGTTTTGTTTTTTTTCAAGATTATGTTTTTGGCATTTTAGCCTTTATTTTGACAGTGCAATAGTGAGAGAGATAGACAGAAAACATGGGGCAAAGAGAGGGAGAGACATGCAACAAAGGTCCCCAGCCCGGGACACGAACCGGCAACGTTGCGCTTACATGGCATGTGCACGAACCTCTAGGCAACCAGTGCACGCCAAAGCAAAATTAAGTTTGTTAGTGGGAGTCCCAATGTTTAAAGGGAGAATATATTCATCTGTTAGGAGTTTTGAGTTGTTATTCTATAGTAACATTGTTTCCTTTTTTCATCCTTAATTGTTCATGTTTTCACACATATCCATGTCTCAGACCAGCAGGGATGGTTGTGTTTGATTGTTTTAGAAAGTCATGGAATCATTTTGTAATCCTGACTGTTCATGTATTATTTCACAGGACAGGGGATCTTCTAATGAGAAGGAACTGTGGTCTGACCTCCACCACGAACTGAAGATAACTGAAACTGACCTGCTGGATGAGACTTTTAAACCTGTTTTCAGCTCCAAAAGCTCTTGCAAGGACACAAAGTTAACAATGGATGTTAAGTCAAAGCGAAGCCGCAGTTCTCCGTCTCTATCTTTGTTATGTAGGGAGCAGTCTTCAAGTACCTCTTTCAGTGATCATGTAATCTCCACTGGATCAGACTGTGCAAAGAAACAGCCTTCAGAGTCAGACATCTTATCTTCCCTTCACAAAAACTTTGATGCAATTCTTGGTGAAGACACAGAAAATGCTCCTGCTGTTGAAGGTGTGAACGAGAACAAGAAGAAACTGCAACAAAACATCACACCTTTAAACACAGAGGACCCAACTCACAAGAAGCTGTGCAAAAGTCCTTTAAAGGAACCATGTTTAGATAAAGTTGTGAATCTTTCGACACCGGAGATTGCTCAAACAAGTAGCTTCTCAGGAGCAGGCGACGTAGACAAATCACAAAAACAAGACATTCTTCAAGAAGACAAAAAAATCTCCTGTGATGCAGCAAAGAAGAGAATGATTCTTGAGGTGGAAGTTGTCCCAGTGTCTTCAGTGTGCTTGGAGAACAGATGTAACACGTTGGAGCTGCCGATCCTTGACGACGATGAAGGATGTGGTGGAAATTCAGAGGAACTGGACTTGGTGGAGCCTTGGGAGGATCTTAGCTCCACCAAGCAATGGGTGACCAGTCCTCTCCACTCACCTGACGTTGAAGAGTTACTGAACGAGCTGTCACCCTTCCGCTCTCGTGGGGAAGCTTTGAGCTCAGAGGAGGGAAAGGTTTCATCTCCTCCAGCTGATAATAGCAAACAATCCACCGTTAAGAACACTGAACGCCTCTCAGGAAACATTCCTCAAACTTGCAGTAGCCAACCAGAAACTAAATGGATGTTTTTACCCTCAGCACCAGCGCGGATCAGTGTGAATAGCAACAATGCAACACAACCTCACACAGGAAAATGCAGCTCAACAAAACAGAAGAACACAGTGTCATCTCATAGGTTTTACAGACAAATGTCTTATGAGGCTGCTGCTTCAGAGAAAAGAGAGGAAAATAACTTTTCTAAACACAGGCCATATTCACTCAATTTAGACCTGGGGCATAGATGCATTAGAGATATTTCAAATCAACAAAACCGCAACTCATCTGAGTTCTCCTCTTGTCAGAGAGGATTACAAAACTCATCTGGAGCTGTAAACAATGGGCTGCCCACAGAGTTGGACCTGTTTCTGAATGATAGGCAGGCGCCTCTACGCCGAAATTCAGCCCCGGTCAGCGTGTCATCAGTGCGAACAGCTTTCATGATAAAAACATGCCAGGCCAAAGCGGTGCCTGTTGTCCCTCCAAAGGTGCAATACAGTCAGATACCTCACTCCAGACATGAGAAGGACACAGTGAAGGAGCAAGAAAAGGAACATTCTAAAATGAGTGCAGAGAAAAGCAATGCTGTACTTCCTCTGATGATGTCAGATCTAAAGGAGGAGCTTGAGAATAAAGAGCCACCTCTCAATCACCAAAAACATCCAAATGTTGAGAAATCTGCTGAGTTGGAGAAAACCACATCTAGCCCAGAACTGCCAGTCATAAAGAGGAGACACGCTCCCAGTCTGGAGGTGTTTGTAGATTGTCCCAGACCTAACAGAGGAAACCTCTTGCAAAGACCATCCTTTAGGAATAGGCAGAGACCTCAAAGTCTCATCCTGCTAAGCCCTCCTTTTCCCATCATGGACTATCCACCATCAGGGGATGATAGTAAGCTCCTTTCACCCATCAAGAGCCTGAATGACACATCAGCAGTAAATGTCTTTTCTAAAGAGATGGCAGAGAATATCAGGACACAGGATGGGATCACTCTCCAAAACAAAATGACTATTCCTAAAAGTGGACAGAGACTGGAAACATCAACCAGCTGCTTCTACCAGCCGCAGAGGAGGTCAATGATATTTGACAGCAGGAACCACAGACAGATTGAGTGACTGAAGGTGTAGTCGTTATGTAAATATATACATTATATAATGAAACCTATTGTTGAAACTAAGAGGAAGCTGACATGATAACCTGTTATGAATTTTGTGATTCTTATGATTTGAGGGATGAAAACTGATTTGTTTAGCAAAAACTATGAAATATTTGAAGGAGAGAAGATGGAATCAGCTGAGCAACCTCAATCTATTGATGAAAACCATCAACCAACCAACAACTTTAGTAAAATTATTTTGCAGCAAAAAGATTTCTGATAACCACAAAACTGTTTGTGATGTTCACTGTAAATTTTCAAAAAAATTACTTGTGTCAATTCAGGTGCTTCATATTTTTCATTTTGTCCTGGCATCTATTTTCAGGAGACACTGTAAACATCTGTTTTACACAAACAATCTTTATGTGTATGATGTTAGGACACACAGGGTTGTTTCTTTTTAACATGTTGACCTTTAAATAGTCAATATTTGATACTGTATCAGCTGGATGCAGGAATAAAGGCAGGAAGTGTATAGTGAGGATAAGCAAAAAAAATAAAATGTTAACTGAAGAACTGACAATTAAACTGATAAACAGTTTAACAGCCATGAATATGGTCATGTAGATGAAAATGTGTTTATTTATCCCATTTACTAAAATAAACTTGATACCTATGAAGTATTATACTGTACATGTAGCCATTGGCTCCATGATAAACTGATGTTGATATGATTATTTTAAACTAATATTTAAATTACTTTTTTGATTTAATTATATTGGAAGCTTAATTAACAGTATTTAGCCACAGAAGGAATTTGTGTATCTTTATTTTCTGTAATTCTGTGTTTTTTATGTGTTTGTTGTGTTGGTTTCTACCATAAATGTAGAAAAAAAGAAAAAGGTGTCTATGATGTTATCAAAAGTTAAATCCTGGAGCTGCTCGTCCGACAATAAACTGGAGCTCGACTTTGTGCACAGTCACTGTATTCAATGTGTTTGGACTTTGGTGTTTTGAGTCAAAGTCAGATGATGTTTTCTCCAGTTTTTGTCTTTTTTTGCATTTTACAAACAGATAAGTTTGGATTTTAAAGGAGATAAAAGCAGGATTTTTAAGGATGATGTTATTAGGGTTGCTGTGTTTTGTACTATAGTTTGAATGGACTGATTGAACGATTATGTTGTTGCAAAAAATGTTAATGGAGATTTCTGTGTTTTTTTATTTGTCTTGTAACTTGTCAATACTAAAAAAGACTGACGTGTGTTGAAAGGAAAACACATAAATGGGGTGTGCTAAGGTGAGAGTTTTGTTTTAATTGCCCTCAGATGGCACCTGAAGTAATGTACATTACACACTTGAGTTTTGTTACAACAAAAAGTTATGAGAATAAAAAGTTATGAAAATCACACCAATCACTGGCTCTGTTAACATATATCAAGCAGTGATATTCTCACTAAATGGTAAAATGCAACTCACCAAAACAAGATTTTTTTTTTTGTTAAATGCTTTTCAAGATCTCCACTGTGACAAACAGATGTCTAGAAGCTTTATAAACTAACCCAGAGGTTAAACATCAGAGACAATAGGGGCTGTGTAACTACAATTACTTAATTACTTTATTGTTCATTACAATACCAATATCTACATTCAAATTCAACTGATGGTAAATTTGGTAGATTTGAAGACTATAGCAGTCAAGAGCGACGAATGATATCTCATCAAATAAGAGCTGATTACAATGTTTTTGCTGAAACCTGCATGCAGTTAGCTGTCTAATATTACTACTAATGACCTCAGTGACACAATGTTTGTTGGTTGTTTGCATGTAACAGGCCACTGAGAATTTCGTAACTTTCATAAAGTCCTTTTCCTTCAGGGGAAAAATAAAACTGTAGCAGCATCCCTGCATTTTATTCAGATATTTTCTGTTGTAAATATGATACTGAATGCTATTTAAACCATTCATTAAAGAGGATTTCCCCTTTAATCCTGGAAAGCATGCCTGTGCAGTTTCGTTTTGGACAACTAACTCTATCTTTCCTTTGCCACCAGATGACGCTCCCGTTCCACCCTGCACATCAGAACTAAGGCACAAACTGCGGGATAAACAGACCTGCTGAAAACAAATAACGTCTGACTGATTCAGGTGCATTACGTGATACAAATCCTCCACATGCACTATGTGACAGTGTCAGTTAACCTGTCTTTATTTGGAGATATCACGTCTCTGTTTCCTGCATCTTCTGTTTCTGTTTGTGCACGTGGAGTGCGTGCGCGTAGCTTCCCTTCGCAAAAGAACTTGCATTTGCCTCTCTGTCACATTTCAAAGTTTTTTTTCTTTGAATTGCATGTTTCCATATTATAAAACCACAATAAAACCGAACGTGCACGGATATGTCACTGTTTACACCACTGTTCCCCACACTGGGAGGCCTGCACACTAACACAATGCATTACGCAGGATACAGTAGAGCTCACAAGTCAGAATGAACAAGTGTTTGCTTTAAATGTTAAATACACCACTGACGCAGAGTATTAGACATGATACTGTACAAATGTACTGTACAAATTTATTTATCAATTTTAACTGCTTATTTTATTAGTCGCGACAGTTACAGAAAAGGTGTTTCTTTTATTTTGAAACCAGGCTCCTAAAACTAGACTATACGAGATCACCGTCTACTTCTTTATTTCCAACATCTCAGTAACCAGGTAGGCCTCTTTTTTTCTACAGTCACAGCAGAGTCCAATATTCCTGAAGGTGATCAGACGACGGTAGAAAAAGCTCTACCACTTCATCCAAATGTCACAGCTAATATTTTGACTAAATTTCCATTCAGATGCATTCACTTGGGACCTGCAGTGGCTCTTGCAGAGGTCACTTCCATGTCTTCGCAGTTCATTATTTCTCGACCTTTGACACTGCTTGTGTATGGACCGAGAATTATAAAGGCGTATTCTCAGCCCACTGAAAAAGGCAAGCAGGGCACAGTGCGCGCGTTGAATATTCAATTAGAGAGGGGGGAACTGAGGAAAAGTGAAGCTGCGTGCCAGTCCTTCATCTTACATTACTGATTAGCTGTTAAACAGATTATATACAGTTGAATGAGTTCAAATGTTGCAGCAGAAAACAGTCGGAGTTCAAGGCAGTGACGAGCGGTTTCCTTCCCTGCCTTTTCAACAGGCTGTACATACTTTGACACCACTACAGCTCCATAATGAGATGTGTTGCTGTTCCAATTGTACCACTTTTAACCGCAGTCGTTCAAAACAAAAACTCAGAGAGCAACTGAAACTATTTCTATCCGTCAATGCAAGTCGAGCTGTATTGATTAAGCTGTGCCAAAATAACAGATTACAATACCTGTTGTAGACCAGGAATACAATATTTAGCTGCTTTCCGAGTGTTAATACTAAATTAAAATCTTTGCCATTTTCAGACCACACCAACATGCTCATATTTTTACATTTATGTCAGGAAGAATCCTCCCATTTACCTACTATAAAAAAAATTACGCAATATAAAAACGCCAACACACATCTTAAAGTTATGAAATGTGAGAATAAAAGTGCATTTCACTATTAAATTCTTCTTTTTAAATATATCCTCTTGAAAATAGCCTCCCGTCGTTCAACATTAACCCAGTACTCTACATTTACAGACGAGGCACAAGCCTGGAGCAGCATACATTTGTCCCTTAAAAATGAACACAACAAACACGTTGTAAAGGCAATAAAGTGTTAAAAAGTTCATAAACAATTTCCTTTACGTTAGTAGGTTAACACCTTAGGTTTACTACACACATTTCTTAAGCTGGGTACGTTTAAAGTAGTTGAATGTGTAGTGCCACAGCAAGCCACGCGGGTCCAAAAGAGCCCTCATTGAGAAGCCACGTGTCCGTTTCCAAAGCCTCTCCAACTTAACCACCTCCTTTGTACGACTAACCCACATCGGCAGCGTCCCTCCACATAAAGGGATTTGCAATTTCAAGATATTTCAGCTTAAATGTTTTTGACAGTTCCCTCGCTTTTACCTCGGCTTGGTTATTTTAACTGTGCCAAATGGGTCACCTTGGGTTGCTGTCTGCGCGCAAAGGGCTTTTGCGCGCATTCAGTCTGAATTTTTTCCAACTTTCCTTGACGGGGAAACCAGCTGCTGGTCGTGAAAAGACGGCTTATTAATTGTCCTTTGTCATGCAGAATTGCTTGATTTCTAAAGAAACGTACAAAGGCTCTTTTTCAGGATTCAAGTATTTTGTTTCGTGCGTATTTTCAAACCATCGAATCAGCTGCAGCGCCGCGCCGTCTACCAGACTCTCAGGTACTGACTGCCTGCTCCCTTTGTCCCCTTTTAATGCTGTTGTAAATCGTGCAGACTGATTTGTTACAAGCTGTTCTTTTAATCTGATAGATAAGAGACATGTCAAAGAAAAGCCGTAAATAAAAAATTAGCCAGAATAAAGACAAGGGCGAGTCTGCTAGATGGGCGCCTGTTGACTCAAGCGGCTCTCCAGCGTCAGGGGAGCCCTCTCGTCAGCTCCGTCAAGGTTACGTCCACAATTCCCTTTTCTTCTTTTTAAAAAGACACCGTAGTCCTTTTTGCTTCAATGAATTGATCGGCACAAAATTAAGAATAAATAAATTGAGCATTTGGAGCACCGAGCGTATAAGCTCCCCCAGGGCGCATACCCCCGGGCTATTGAATGGATAAAGGGCGCTTTGCAGAGGACGTTGTGAGCAAAATGGGGCTCTATGGTGCAATTAACAAAATAGCCTAATCCCATATCTTAACAAATGCAAATATTAGAGTTTTGTTAAAATGGTTAAGTGAACAATTAAATGAAAGTTTACATGTGAAAATGCACGTCCAAAAAAGGCACACTGATGCAAATAATATGCTGTACGCAATTTAAGAATACTTTTTACTCCCTTTTGAAAGTATACAGATACGTTTCTAAGAAGGTAAATATCATTTAAAGCATATTCAACATAATAAATCTGATTTTGAGAACCAAAACTGTAGTCAAACAGCAGCTGCAACGGTGCGTAAAATAGGCGAACAAAACTGGAACCACAGGCTAAACTCCTGGTTTGGTCTTTTTAAAGATGTTTTAGGGTTTAGATTACATATTTTCTAACTGCAATCAAATTTATCTCTATAAATATGAATTTATTGTTTTAGACAAATTTTGACCAGAAGAGCCTACAGAAGTGTTTTTTCTAGATTATATTAGAAACACACTGCGTATTAAACGTGGCATCCTATTTTATTTTGATGTTTAAATGATTTTACATAAAATCTAACGCTATGCTCATTAATAATTACAGTTTATTTATTTTTAAGTAATATTGGCTGAGTTGAAGAGGCTTGTATTAGGTCTAAAACACACCTGGAGCTCATAAGACCGGTAATAAACTTGACCATACTGGCGCGTTGACAATAAGAACAATGTTGGTCATCGACACCAAAGTGTGTCTTTTCTTCATTTATTGTCATGTTAGATCCATATCTTAAGATAAGCACACTCCTGATGGACTATTATACACCCACAGTGATTATTAACTCAGTCACACGAGACGGATCATTTCAGCTGGGATGAAACTTAAAAAGAGCTTCAGATGGCCAGGCAGTGATATCTGGGCTGAGTGTCCCCTAGGGAAAGCGCATAAGAGGACCCCGCAATAATGCCTTGATCTCTTCTCAGTGATAAAGATTACTGAGCATTTGATGTACTCCTTCAACTCATATGGCCTAATGTTCTCATTATTAACAAGAACATGTTTGAAGTGTGTAGTGCAGCGGGGAATCTCTGAAAACGTACACTTCTCGTTCCCAAATTTCTTTTGGCTCTTTGAACAAAAATCATAAACTTAATCCAACGTTTTTAGAGTCATAATCTGAACAGTAAACATCCCTGCTCACAGCAGTTTG
Organism: Ctenopoma kingsleyae; assembly: GCA_032353495.1. Classification (NCBI taxonomy): domain Eukaryota; kingdom Metazoa; phylum Chordata; class Actinopteri; order Anabantiformes; family Anabantidae; genus Ctenopoma; species Ctenopoma kingsleyae. Next base: position 9,132,176 of record JAUBNQ010000006.1, read on the forward strand.
TCTTTCATGTCAGACAATATTGGCCTATGTAATTTAAACTGCAGAGTATAGGTCTGAAATAATGCACCTCACATCCACACACGTTGCCACATTCAGCGCAGCCAGGGACAGCTTCAAAGTGTGGCGATGTAATTCATGTTAATTGTTTAACCACAGCCTATCACACTGTATTTTGGCATTATCTGTTTGCCTTCTCACAGCATGGTTTTAAATTTAATCTCCAAACTGCTAATCTTAACCTGAGTTTACGCGCCCCATTGTGCGCACTCAGTTGTGCGTAAAGACCACAAATATTTAACTCACACGACAACGTTGTCTACCGCTCAGAAATATTTTATTTAAGTATCAACATTTTTAAATAAATAAATATTTTTCAATTACACTGAAGATATAATTTCAGAGTGACCTCGGTGATTTGACAGTGAGGGAATTTCTCTCCAGCTTTCCACATTTTAAGTGACAGTTCCATCCACATAGAATGAATCTAACCAGTATTCACCATTTATACAAAATACTATGTTCCCCAAAATACTAATAAACAATGTTGCTATTGTTTTTGTCATTTGGGTTTGTTTTTTTGTTTTTTTTTACAAATATGCCTACCATACTCATCGGATTGGCAACAACAACTGGACCGTTTTCAGAAAAAAACTACATACAAAACGTACAACATGTATACAGCTATACAATATTTCAGGGCAATTCCCTGATTAAATATTCTCTGTCTATGTACAGACGACTGAACACAAGCGGAACAGTCTTTTTTTTTTGGTGTATTCAAAATCATGAGGACCAAAATCTTCAAGGGGCGAAGCTGGGGAGAGTTCATGGGGAGACGGAAAGGTCCACATCCTCCTTTTCGGAGGAAGAAGGAGATATGGGAATGTCATCCTCTTCTTCCTCTGAGCATCTCGCGGTTGACAGGGATGAGCATTTGCAGTTATGTGATCCAGTTCTTTGGCCGCTGCTCTTGCCCTCCTTTTTGTGCTTCACTCTGCGGTTCTGGAACCAGATTTTCACCTGTTTCTCGGACAAGTTCAGGTATGTGGCGATCTCGATGCGCCTCAGTCTGGAGAGGTACATGTTGGAGGTGAACTCTCGTTCCAGCTCCAAAAGTTGTGTACTCGTGAAGGCTGTGCGCATGCGCTTGCTGCTCTGAAGTTTGCCGTTGCTGTTTTCTGTGAAAATAAGACAAACTGTCAGCCACAGTGATTCCATGAAAACACATGGCTTTGTGCACAGAATCAGTCGTCAATAAAAGTTCAATTAGGCTCTACTTACCGATGGAGATGCAGTGGAACTGCCGCGGGTCTGGGACCGAGTACGCAGCTTGGTATATCCCCGCTCCGTGACTGAGGCTGACGCTGTTGGATGAGTGTTGCCTCGATAAAGCTGAGTGGCAGTACTGTGAGCTGAAGGGAGGAAAGGATGTCTTGAGGAGCGGCAGTGTCGGTGGAGAAGGATGGAGCTGAGACGCGGCCATGCACAGCGGACAGAAACATAGCAACCCGGCTTTCCTGGAGTGGCAGGAGCCCGGCAGTCCGTGCGGGTGGTGCGGCGAGTGCACAGCGTACGGGAATAAAGGTGGGTTATTCTCGTTTCCCTTGTCGTTGGCCTCCCTTAAAATCAAGGAATCCACGAGAAAAGACCTCGGCATGTTTGCAAACTTGTTGGTCAGTGCGGTTGAAGTTGAAGCCAGCGCGTCGTTCGTTGTGTCAGTGTGCTCTCCTCTGGACTGTGGACAGCGAAGTGGTGCTGAAGGCGCACAGCCGCTCCTTAAATAGGCGCCGTGGACTCGGTTCGGCCATGTGACGGTTACGCGGTAAGCGGCCAAGAGCTCTCAATAGGGTTTTGTGCCTTTCTCTCGGCATTCCCACTGCACGCTTCCCCATTATTTCACTTGTTAACTATATGAACTGCATAATGTAGTCTATTCTTGTCAGCCCCACCCACGCCGCAAGAGGCGGCACTACCCATTCTCCCTTTTATCATCACTCTCATTTTATCATAGAGCGCAGCTTAAATTTGCGAAAGAAAACGTTTCTGTCACAATCGGAAAGCCAGTAGCCTATATGTATTCAAGCTTTGTTTTACACATTAAGCAGTTATTTAGACGGGGATATGTGCATCCCTAATATCGTCTGTAGCCTACAAGGCGAGGAGAAACAGTCGTGACAACTTTTAGAAAGTTGATTAAAAACGGTTTATTACATTTTAATAACAGCAGAGAAATTAAATATTATTTTTCCAGAGCTTATTTTGAATTGTTTGTTCACCGTGCAAGAGTCTGGCGAAATTATGAGAAGGTAAAACCAGTGAATTGTATCATTCTTTAAAAAAAATAGACCTACTGGCTGTGTATCTTTAATTTTGCAGACAAAAAAATCAATAATTCTTGTAATAATGTTTGTTGTATGTACCTGTGATAAAGTGTCTATAGGCCTATACACCCTGATATAGCTTATGTACTTATGGACTGCCACTTTACTGACAGTGCTGAGCGCAAACAAATGCAACAGCTGAATGTAAAGTTTATGCGTATCCATTTTAAGGTTAATGTGTCATTTCTGGGTACAAAAAAGGGACAAGTCATTGCCTGAAGGCAGCGCTGTTAAAGAGCAGTGATTAATTCCTTTGCTCGGGCCCCTGCCGAGTCGGGGGAAAGAATAGCCTATGTAAAAATAACCAGGTTTTCACTCTGCGGCCCTTATTGAATGTCATTGTGGAGGGTTTTCAATGAGAGAGAAAGAGAGTCGAATTAAAGTGTGTGACAGCGGCGGATAGACGCAACAAAGGCGACTCTGTCATAGAGGAGCCCGATGCGCGGCGCGTGAAACCCCCGCCTCGCGCTCTGATTGAATTAAGTAATAGGAAAACATTTTCTTTCACTTTAAGGTTTTCTGAACAAGACCTTCAAAGCGACAAGACCCGTAAAGTGAGAGTTAACTACGGGATGTGACTCGAGTTTTTTCTTCCTCTCCCTCTGGAGCAAACACGTAACAGTGATAACTTAAGATCACATATATTTATGACGTCAAAGATAGATCCAGCACCTCGGGACGTTAGTGAGCCACTTAATTAAGTCCTCACAAACTTACTGCAACTGCTACAAACCTTTTTCTTTTGCTGTACTATTCTTACTTTGTGCGCAGAAGCCTCTTTGGATTTACCTCTTTCCCTTGTGCTCTGCTTAGTTTTATTGTTTACATGTCATCTGCTTTTGGCATTATTTTCCATAAACTGTCACCTCCAGCGAATTAGCCCTTCAGTTACAAAACATACCCACACGACGGTGTGATGTGATCTGTTTTCTCTCCATAAAAGAGGCTTAATGCGCTCAGCTTCACACCACTAATCTTTCATAAAAGGCTAGACCTGTAATTAGGCTGCGCCATTAAAGTAGGCACAAATTAGAAGCAGTTGAACCCTTTAACGAGATCTAGTCTTTCGGACAAAAAACTGTTATATTTGCTGGAGCCATTTTCATTTTTGTATCCGTCTGTCCTTTCTTTTCCTGCTAGACATTAGCCATTAAGTTGTCTGTCAATCTTGTTGCAATCTCTAACTACACATAAATCGCTTTTATTCAGATTCTTAATTAGGTAATAAGTTAATGACGTTTTCATCATATGCTAAAAGCCCTATTATTCTCATGAAGAGTTTGCCAGATTATGTGCTAAAGCCCCAAATCAAATAATCAAAATGTGTATTTTTACGTCCAGGACTAAACGCTGCAGATTTAATAACGAATTGTGTCTGAAACTCCATTTTTCCCCGGCGGCAGACAGCCTGTACGCGGTGGTAGCTTGATGTATTGCTCAACATAAAGATGTTATCAAAGGCCCTAATTTTCAAATTATGTACAGCAGTCACCCTGTGGATAGGAATAGAGGTTTCATGGGTCGTCACGCAGGGAGGCTCATCCTAATTTGCAATCCCAACTGGAGACTGACAAATAGTTTTGACCTCCCTCTGGAGGCGCGGGCCAGAAGTGCAAAGAATCTCATTCTCCATAATCACTTGTTACTGAGATAAATAATCGAGGGAAATAGTCCACTCACATTATAACAACTCTATTACATTTTTTTGCTCTACTTCCAAACTAAAAAATAGACATCTATAGCCACTTATGATAAGGTTCATGCATCATCATATCCATATCTGTGTTTTCCCCTCACAAAACAATGATCCAGACTAATTCAACATAGCTTCATGTATTCAGTAACTTGCATACAGCTGTGGGTTGGTAAAGCTTCTCAATGTTAATGTTTGATAGGCGGAAAAGCAATGCCCCTGAAATAGTAAATTATTTATAAGATATTAAGTTGGAACAATTGCCATCACTCAAATTCATCCCCGATGATAACGCTGACCAATACCTGCTGTGCCGTTGGAGATGCACATTTTCAGGGGCTTTTATGCAATTATACCCAAAGATCTCGTGCCTGATGACATAAAGAGAGCAGTCTGTTTATGGAGATGTAGTCAATATCTCCTTTTCTTTTTGGTATGAATTATTCATAGTTTAAGACACTATCCCCCCTCACTTAATATGTACACACACTTAACACCCACACATCTCTAATACAAATGATGGTTTTAGCTGACAGTGTAACAGGATTTAAGGTCCCACTGGGGTTTGGCCCAGCCGTGGATGGGCGCTGTGACTGTCGACGTGACACAGAGGGCCGGCTGCCCCTGCTAATCTCCCCCTGAGGCAACATCACAAGCTGCAGATCCTGCTGCACCTCCATGGACACACAAAGGCCTGATTATCATTCATATGCTCACCAGCAACACCAGTCCAATAGGTAACAGATGACACATAAGTACCAGCTGAATGGTGCAATATGTTTTGGCTGCTGGAGCCTATAGGGACTAATGAATCCTTAAGAGAGAGGAACGCTGACAAAGAGATGCAGTCAGCTGAGGTGCAATAATGTGACAGATATAAGGCTCTACAGGTGAACTTGGACTTGAATGAACCAGAGATGAACATTTATGATGCAGTTGTAAATATAAGGAAATACAATGCCAACTATCTCATTATGTTGAATGGTGACTGATAATATCAAGAAAGTGCAGGCATTTCACTGATAATTTTGGGATGAGGAGATATTTATGTGACTGTTTCAGGATGATAATTATATAGAAGTACAACTTAACTCAGCGTGGCCTCACAGTTATACAGATCAAATAGCATTTCACATGAATCAAGATTAACTAACATTTTCCACCAGATAAGAAATTGTTCCCAAATGTTCTGTTTTTAATTTATTTTACAAGACAGTTTTTACTGAATAATAATAACAATAATAATAGTAATGCTGTCTGAAACATTTTTATCATGTTTCTCCTCCTCAGTGCTAAATTGTTGTACTTAACACCCAGTGAATTATGGGCCTGGAGTTTGTTACCTGTTGCATTTTGTATATGTATAAATTGTATATGTGCATCGTCAGCAAGCACAACACCAGAATTTTCAAGCTCTACGAATTCCTTTCTAATTCCAATTTCAGTGACAGCTTTTTTTGTAATTTATAACAGAAATCATGAGGATATGACTTCTGTGTCTGGCACATCATGTATAAAGCTTAGGGCCACTAAATTTTCTTTTTATACTCAAAAATGATTTGAATTCAGCTATAATGTTTTTATATCTTAATAGAATGATGGATGTTATACTTGAATAGAAAAACATAAAAGTTACGGTTCTAAAAAGCAAAAATTCAGAGTGCAAGTTGTTACCTTGAACAATAGCACAGATAGCAGTAGCTTCAGATGCATCTAAAAACAAGCTTAGATGTGCAAAAGATGTTATTACTTTACTATACTTTACTTTACTTGGCAGACGCTTTTATCCAAAGTGACTTAGCTATAAGGAGAAGACACAAGCAATTACCACTCGGGTTCTGTAAATTATGAGATACTACAAACTAGGAGCCCTGATAAGACCCAAACTTGTCAAGAAGAAAAACCTGCTAGGAATTGTTAAGTGCTAGACATTTTTGTGTGTGTGTGTGTGTGTGTGTGTGTGTGTGTGTGTGTGTGTGTTTGAAATACTCATGAAATACTAAAAGGTGGTATTTATATGCTAGTGAGACTTTTTCACCTTTGACCCAATGTATTTTGGTCCAGTCCAGAAATGGCGATGATTAAGTTGAGAACAGAAAAGACAGAAAAAAGAGAAAAAGGGAAAGTAAAATATGACTAAGCTAATGAAACATAGAGAAAACATGTGCAGTAAATGCAGTAAAAAGCTAATTTTCTTTTCCCTTCTTAAAAATCTCTTTGCCTGTGTGTGTTTTTACCAAATATTTGAACTGTGGCATTAACACTATGCTTCAAACCCAAAACACAAGTCGAAGTGTCCCTGACAAGACACTGAACCCTAAACCCTTGTTGCCTCAAAGGAGTAGCCTGTCCACAAAGAATTTCCCCAAGACGGTTATTAAAGTATCAATTATTATCCTGCAGTGTGAAACCTTTATTCACCTTTGTATTACATACAGTGTTTTTAATTAAAATAACTAAGAAAAGTATCATAAACCTATTTTTAGAAATCATTTTATACATTATTGCTAATTAGGAGAAATTAATGAAAATAATTCTCAGGACATATTCCTGATGGTAAATCTGGTTCCTAAATTTATTCCTCAGTCTGCCCTGTAGAGCCTCTTTGATGTGGTTGAGTCCAGGTCAAGTGCTGTTGCTAGGTGCATCCTCACAGCTATGCCTGTCTCCACACAGCTGGCCACATAGAATCTCACAAGCTGAAAGCTAAAACATGATGTTAATGTATAACTAATAATCAGAAGGAAAACATAATTGCAAGCAACTATGTTGTGTGTGTTAAGTTAATAATGTCAAAACGAGCAGTTAGGATTTCAAAAGGGGACAATGACGACCTAAAGGTTAGAAAAGCAAACTTATGACCAGAAGGTCACCAGTTCAAACCCTGGAAAGACAGGGTTACAAATCTGGGTGGGACTGTGAGTAAAAAAGTGAAAAAGTAGTGTCCATAACCCCAACTGCTCCAGCAGCTAGCAGGTCAGACTGTGGTCAAACTGGGCAGCTTCCAGGTGTGAATATGTGTAACTATGAGTGTGACGTAGTTCACTGCCAATCAAACACATTCACATTCTGACACATTCCATTAGAAGTAGGGTATATGCGATTGCTGGCTAGTAATTTTCAGAAATCTTTAGTATTTCTTTAATACTATAGGTTAACTTTTGTAATTTTTTTGTAAAAGTTGTTAGTATTAGTATTACTTACTAGTATCACAAGTATTTTGGCCCAACTCACTGTTACACTTAAGACTTTAAATATAAACAATAGAAACATGTCAACAATATAGTATACAAATGTATGGACACTGTTCAAAGTCCACATTACAAAAGTGCCAAACCCAAAAGAAGTCTAAACTGTCCTTCATGTTAAACTCTGTGTATTGAAATTGACTGTTACCCAGCTGCTGTTACGCATTACATATCACATATCACTATTGCACACTACACGTGTGCACACTACACGTGTGCAATAGTGATATGTGATATGTAATGCGTAAGTTTGAACACTTTGCTGTTTATATCTTCTGATTCTCTTTCATATTTTATATTTGATTATTAAAGTTTTGATATAGTCCAGTCTTGATATAATATTTTAGTCTTTTGAATTTGCACACAGTCTTATGAATGTCTGGGACTACGGATGGAAAGTAGCATTTTGCTAAATCCGGCGTATTTACGACTTTTATGTACTGAATGGTATGGGCATAGCTTGGGGGAAATATCTGGTTTCTGCCCCCAGGTGACCAAGATCTTTTTTTTTTCAAGGAAGTATGAACGAACAAAATCATATATTTTTCCAGTTCATGTCTGGGATACTTACTAGTATGCTGTAGTAGATCTAATTCATATCCAGCCTCTAGCTATACAACCACTGTCAGTACAAGTTAGGGTCAAGGAAGAGGTCAGGAAGTTTAAAGTTTGTTGCACATTTATGGAGAAGGTTAAACTGGAAGTAGTATACTGTAAGTAACCAAGCAGTTTAGAGGAAACTGTGCAATTTCACTGTCTGCACAAATTATGTTATTGATGTTATTCTTGTATGCAAGTGGCTCAAATTTCAGTTAAATCTGCACGTGTGGCAGATTATGGCCTCAGAGGTGTTCACACTGAAGCCAGAAGTGTGAGTTGAATCGAAATTCTGTCTTAACTGTATTTTTAAATGCTGTTTTGACATGAAACAATTTTAAATATAATTTGTGTTCAAAGTAAAAACACTAACAGTTTTTTCTACATCAACAAACTCTTTGTATTGAAGTTGCAAGCACCTATCAATTATCAACACTCTGGAGTTACCCACTTCTCTGATTAGTGGTGGTAAATTTTAATAAGATTAACTTTAGAAATCATTTGAGTGGTAATGATAGCATCCCCTTTCAGTATTTGTGAGTAAAAGTTAAAAAAAAAAGAGTTAAAATAATGACCAATTGTATTCCATTTTAATTTATACTTCAGCCAGAAAACACATGCTGTGGGCTATGGTCTAAGTCTGACAGAAATAAATGGGAAATAAATGCAAACCAGGCCAATCTCCCTAATGAGCCTATTTACATCCAAATGTGATGATGTTATGGGAACTAAAATGTTCAAGAATATTTTCAGTACTCTTTGCACTTATATATACATATAAAAGTCAGAATAGTACAAATACTACCAACCAATATCATTTGCCATCCAATAGTCTTCATACTGATACACAATTTGTTTATTAACAAATTAATTTTCTAAATCTGTTGATGTGAAGGTTTCATCAATACTTACACTTTTCTTGTGAATGAAAGATAACTAGAAATTGGATTTTGCTTCAAATATTGTTAGAAAACTTCAGAGCCATTAGTGGTCTAAATATCTTTGGATGATTTCAAATTCCCTTTTGATGTAAATCCATTGGTTCTGCCATAGATATGTCTCAAACTTCCTCTTTGACCCTATTCATAAAAAAGCCTTGAAATGCTCTTCAAAAGGGTTTGTTACTCTGTGGAGGTCAGTAGGCTATTACGTATGGCTGACTCACATTTTTTCAAATCAGCAGACTTTTGGCCTAGAAATAACAGGTCAAACCAATGAATTTAATGAACTCTCCCAGACACAATGAATGCCTCTTGCCATTTGAACCCCAATAAAGGGATATGGGCAGGCCAGCAAGCCCTTTCAAGGGGTTTGTACACAAATGTGACAGAAAGCAGTTGCTTCAGTGTCTGTGCTGACAAGTTGTTCAAAGTGCTGGGGATGTCAGTGATAGTGCCTTCATCCACACTGCCCCCTTTGTTCCCTATTTTGTGTCTGTTGCTCTTTCATGAACAGTCCCACAACTACAAAAGCCAAAGAATGCAAAGCATCTTTTGCGATGTTCACTTTGCCTCATTTCTCTCCCACGAATGTTATGCTGTAGGCCAACATGTAGGAGACTTTATTGTAGAGAAAACAAAGCAGAATTACGGCACTGAACAACTTTTGATGGTGACTCGCTACTCCTCCCTCCTTTTCACCACTTTACTTTTCTGATCCTCCCCTCTTTCCCTCCTCTCATTCACTGTCACTGATTTCTCTCATTTTTCTTGTTTTCATTTGACGTGTTGACGTTACCAGTGGGGTTTCTTCAATGGCTAATTCGAAAACGAAAGCAAAAGGGAAAAGTCCAAAACTACCAGCATCAAGTATACTTCATCGATGCAGCCGTGTAGTTGTGCTGTGTTTAGCTGAGAAAAAAAACATCTTTAAGCATATGGTATTTGTGTATTCACTTAATTGAATCAATTGGAGGCCCATGGGAAACCACTAAGGGGGGTAAGGGTTACGGAGGAGGGAGGTCAGAGAGTTAAAGCAGGAGCGAGGGGGGGAATAAACCTTCCAAAAAACTACTTCTGTAACCATTATTTAGTCATTTTCAGCTCAGCAGTTCATGATTACCTCATCCTTAGTGTGTTTCTCTACACAACAGGGTGAGCTTCAGGGAAGAAAAGACAGAAAAGAAAGGAAACTACTGGGATTCCTTAAAGTTTATGTTTTTCTCATTAATGACCTCCTGCGGTTTGGCCCATTTCCTCTCCATTCACCTCACATTAGCCTCTTTTCAGGCATCACCATTGTTTTGGGATCGTTTTCAGTTTTTAAGTTTGACTGTCAACACATACGTCTTAACATTTTGACATTTTAAAAGTAAATTTATGTTGTGTTATTGTCTACTTTTCTTTTGATTTAGAGAAATCTGAACATTTTAATAAAAAGAATAAAGACACACACCAAAGGAAAAGTTTTAAATACTGAAACAGGCTAAATATTCCCATGTATGAACCTATACTTCTTAATGTTAAATGATTGAGCTGAGTGAGTTCAGTGTGTTTTCTGGATGAGAGGAGCTCTCAAGGACAATGAATGAGAAATTTAGAGACATTTGCATGAGTAAGACCAGACACCCTATATGATTTTCATAACCCAATATCCCCTTTTCTTCTTAAATGTCTATTGCAGGCTTTGTGGTTTGAAGTCAGCTTTTGTCTGATTCCCCCCTCTTCACTTTGTGGTTTTTGCATCTTACTCCCCCTCCTTATGACCTCTGCGACAGCTTTTTACTCAATCTCACACACTGCTTTCGACAACACAGGCAATATATGGCTCAGTCTCAACTATATCTAAAGAGTTCTGACGTAAGCAGTGTGAAAAAACAGTTTAGTCTAATTCAGTGTCTATATATGACCATGTGTGAGAGTCAGTGTGATGACGGGTCACTGCCCATCTTACAGGGTCCCCCAGTTTTCTTCAGATGCAATCTATTGAGGAGGTGACACGCGGCAGGACGCTGCTGGGAGGTAGTTACTATTTCTCCATTACCATAGAAACTAACACACTGGCTTTCAGCTGGTTTAGGCCAGGGGTCCACTGACACCGACTTTCACACTACTCTACGTCTTCACAAAACCCCAAATGGATCTCAACACTGTGAATAATACCCATTTGTACCCAGTTCACTTACAAAATGAGCTGCCAGCCAAAAGCTATGACAGCCTGTCTGCACACATGACATTAAAAAATTGAGGCCTCCTATTTGGGACACTTTTCATAATGATGATGAACACAAGATGGAGAACACTTTGGCATAGCTCTGAAGTGAAGCAGTAAAGTAAAAACTACCATAGTTTACATATTATGATGGGAAATACGATCTACATTATCTTGTCAAGCTGTCAACTCAGTGTTTGGACCATCAGCCTTAACAAAATGTTTGTAACAAAAATGGGAATTGTGTGCTGGATTATTACATGGCAGTCATACTAGCTCTTTCCCACATTTCCAGCCTTTGTGCAAAGTTATAGCTAACCAGCTTCTGGGTTATAGAGAATGCATGTATCTGAAATCGCTCCCTTATTTATTATCCATATGATGTATGTTTAATAGTACACTAAGATCAGTAAACTTATTTACCGCCATTTAGTGCCACCACTAATAGAGCTACTCAGCAGTCATTTTTGGATTTAAAATTCTGTTGACTTCTAAAACAACTATTGTCATTTGATTTAGTCATAATGGTCCTTAAATCATCTGTAAGACACAGAGCAATGCATTATGGGAATATTAGTACAAAATAGCGTATAGTCTATCTTGTCAGTAAGAAACAAAGTGTTATTCCACTGCATAACTATTTGATTGTAATCATACAAAATAAGAAGCCTTAAATGCATTATTGCCAAGGCTGAAATGAGAAGACCAATACCTTGCATGTGTGTGTATGATAAATAACTGGCTCCACAGCAGCTAGTCGATTAGAAACAGGGAAATGGCTAAGCTGGCTCTGTCCAAAGATAATAAAATCAGTAATTATCTATTTATATCTTAACACACAGTTATCTTGTCAATGGGGAAATACTGTAGATAGATACATTTTTTTTCCTCTTTGGATGCCTCCTTTCATCCAATTTGTTCAACACTCTATTAATGCAAAAAATCCTTTTTCAGTAATCAATGGTGTACTGTGTATATACTACATAGTTTGAGTAATAAGGCAAAATTGAAGGTACAACTCCAATGAAACTGAATCTAACACTAAGGCACTGAGGAACAGTAGTTTATGATTCAGCAACAGCAATATCTGACTGTTTATCTTGTCTACTGTAAAAACCTGTGTGGACTTAAAGTATCTTTCTGCTTGTCTGAGTCTGTTTACACTGTACTTGTGAAAACTGTTTCTATCAATGCCAGAAAATTTTGTTTTTAGTACATACTTAATGTATGATGTACACATTACACGGTATGGGCAATAATTAGGCATTGTGGAAGGTACAAGGTCAGAGTTCACAATTGATCCTCTCACCCCTGGCAGGTGCAGCTCACAGGAGTGAGAGAAGGCGGCCCCTCATCTCTCCCACCTCTTCACGCTGCTCAGCAAGAGAAAGGGAGGAGTGTAAATGAGTGCACTCCAGAAAGCGATCACCTGCTCCCTCCACCCTAAAATCCCCACTAACTCTGCCTAGATATCCTACAACCCCTGCTCAAATTTCTCCAACTCCAACTAATGAGACGCAGAGAGAGAGGCGGTCAGAGAGCGTGATGGAAAAGAAGGAAAGAGGGGAGTTAAAAATTTTAACTATTAGCATCCATGCTGTTTTTTGTCTTGTGTTTTTGTTGTTGTTTTGACTATAAACACATTCATCGGCAGCAAAATGTACATTTGTCATGCCTATAGAAGGAACTGAATTGGACTGGAAGGGGTATTGAGTTTGTGCGCACAGAGAGCCCAAGGGTGAGGTTGTGTATTGATGGGTCCCCCTCCCAGCCTCTCCCAGATTCCCCCTCTATTGTGACTTTGAGTGAATGTATCCTCTTGCTAAGGGCACTGGAATGTGTCTTCTCAACTTGTGTGATGGATGGGGCCTTGTTTTGCACTCCTCCGCCCCTCCCTCTGAATCCCTCTTTCTGTCCCTCAGCTTTTGACTCTTTCATCACATCCTTTTATTTGGCACCAATAAAAGTCAGTGATTCTTCATCAGCCGTTGTGCAGATCTGAGTGCCGCTGTTATTTTTCATCAGGAGTGTGTCACACATCACCATTCAGCCCCTCCGTCACACAAATTCAGACACTGGCACAGAGGCAGAAGCAGGTGGAGATACACCATCAATGAATTATTCAAATGAGACACTGGGCATATCCATTAAATTTAATTTAAATACTTGGTTAATCTTGTTTAGTGGGTCTCTATTGCCATTCATGCACAAGAGTGATATACTGTTTTAGCTTGAAGAAGTTATAAATGGAATAATAGCAAAAAAATAAAAAAAAATAAAAAAATAATGACGATCAAATAAAGCCATAAATTAAAAATAATACAATAGTTTGCTCGCTTGACTTGGACAGCACGTGTAGAACAATCGATTTCTTGTTCTGCACATTTGACCTAACTATGACTAAGATCTGCCAATATGACAAAGATTGTGTGGGAGATTTTGTGCAGTTATCATCCAGCCTTTTTTCCTAAATGAACTGGTTTAAAGTCTGATAACGCAGACAGATGAAGGACTTGTTTTTACCATACTGTTCTTCCATGGAAGCAGAAGGTGAAAATAAACCAACCCTTTTATTTACAGCAATAACACTAAGGCAATTTTTTTTTTTAAATCATGTATTACAGCTTGTTAAAAGGCAATGGAACTGTGACATGTAAAAACCTACTAATATGGAATATGTTTTCTTTACTATGTACTTTTATTGTCCTATTTTTTCCTGTCTGCAGCTTAACGTCCTAAGATACTTCACACTCAGACATCATTTCCCATCAGTGGCCTCATGGAAAGCAAGAGTGTCTCTATTTAAAAAGTATTACTTAACAGAGTGTTACATAAGAAGCTCCAAACAGGAGTCAGGCCTCACAAATGAATCATCAGCTCAGTCATCAAGTCACAAAACGATTCTCTGGCACTTAGAGCACTTCATGATTTTTTTACACAATCTAAAAAGACTCATACACGCCTGATAACAGGCAGAAGTATCACTTAGATGAGTATTAACACATTTTACTTTCAGCGCTGGTGTATGCACACAAAGATATATCAACTAATAGCAGTAACTGTGAGCAATCTATTGCCATTATTGTAAAGGAAATTTTATCAGGTTTAAATGCATTTGAGCTGATTATGAGTAATGAATTTCACTACTTCAAAAGCATGTGTGATGGTGAAAATGTAAGAGTGAAAAAAAAAAAGAATTCTAAAGACAGCATTTGACTGCTGTGGTTTCTTTTCTGCCCTGATGCATCCAGTCCACTGTTCAGCTTTGACAGATAAATAAATAAATAAAATGTTGGTAATACTTAGAAAAACCACATGAGCAGATTAAATGAAAACATTGCTACACTGACTTAATATTTTATTAGGTACACCTGAATCAATTATAAACATATTTTTGGAATGGTCTTCCTAATGTTTCATCCATCACCATTAACTTACATGATGAGGACAGAATACTTTAATGACCTCTAATGCTGTCTAATTCAATATGATGTGAAGAAGACATCAACTGAAGTCCAGCTGAACTTACTATTTTATCTACCGTTTCATCTGTGTCATTTGAGACTGAACTATAAAGACGTGAATGTGACTGGATGATGAAAATGACGTCTTAAACTACTCTCTGGTTTCACTTTGCAAGATGTCTTTGGTGTAAGTATGGAGTCTTTAAGTGCATTTTCTGTGTCATTAATTGTTTATAAAACATTCATGCTATCATGGCTAAAGCTGTTGGGATATTGAGATGAAAAGCAGCCACACCTACAGGTAAAATGAAGTACTGGACCCTAGTTGTAATTTTTTTTTCATGCAAAAAGAGCCACAACACTGCAGGTGCAAAAACACACAAAACAAAGAAGCCTTGTTAAAGGTGTCACAAGAGTTTAGTCTATAGATATTTTTCATCTGATCGTAACACCACATTGACACTCGTCTACCAGGTTTTCTGAGTTACAATCTAGCAAGGCCAAGTATTATTGAAAAAAAATTAACCAATTAATTTTTTTATTTCAACATAAACTCTATATATTTATATATCTGTTATATCAGAGGATGAACTGTTTATCATTTGAACATTTAACCATAGCACTTATTTTTGTTTATATCTTGATTTTGTCAGTTTCATGTACATTTAAATATGTTTGATAAATTTATGTAAGATAATATGGTATACACTGTAGTCATTATAGAAGATAATATTTTTTTATTTTTACCAGCGCCATCTGCAGGATGTTAGAGGAGGGAGGGAACAGTCACCAATGAAGAGTCTTCCCAAACACATCACATCACACTGAACAGTGGGACCTATAAACTTGAAAACAATTAAATGTAAGTTCTTCACTTTTTTACCAAGAATAACCTCAACAGAATGTAAAAGAAAAGGTGGAGAGATGGACATCAATCTGACAATGGGATATTAAAAATCTAGATTATTTGATAGGATTGTGAACATGAAAATGTATTTTGATATTAATTTTAGAGTAAAAATCACATTAAATCAAAACTTCTTAATATCAAACTTTCCATTCTCGATTTTTGTCAAAATCATGAGATTAATCCCAGAACTACAATTTTTCAAATGTAGCCACAATTTTCACCAGCAAGCCCAAAGCTCTGTTGCATTATCCATTTTATTAAACATTTCTAAGAATAAAGCTACATGTTGCATTATGTTGCAGTTTTATAAGCATAGAGTTCAACTACATTTTAAAGATATAACTTACAACTGCTTTGTTGACAGTATCTTATGGTGTTAAAAGCATCCTGCAGCATTAAATGATATCGGCACAATGGAGTCATTTTAGTGCTGTTTATCGTCTTGTCAGTCTCCTCTTGCTCCCACTTCACTTTGCCGACTGTTAAATGGAGAAAAGAGAGGACAAATCGATATTTTTGGTGTCTTCACGTCAGGAGCAGAAGATATTAACTGCATGCAGAAGTTCAGGAGTTTCATCACAGTAACGTTGGACGGTCACAGTGAGGCAGGGAGCCGTCAACAGTGGCAGATTTGGTATCTCCCAGCAATTGCACAGCTCTGTTGCCTCAGAGTCCCACTCCTCAAACTTCAAACACTTATTTGCTGTTTTATATTTTGGCAGCATTTTAATAATTTTGTGGGATAGCCTGAAAAGTAAAATCAGGAATTATTTCATTCTGTCATTTTGTAAAGTCTAATAAAAAAAAAAAAAGTAAAATTCAGGATACTGTGAATACATCTCACTTACAATTTTTATAATCATATATTTTACTCATTTGAATTGGTATGTACACTATTTTTAATATGGTTCATATAAAAAGAAACTTTGCTGTCTGCGTTTATCTTTTTTTACATAAACATAGCCTAAATAAATATTTAAAATTTAAACTAAAATACAAAAAAGCCATCATTTAATAAATATTTCAGTAATACCTAAAAAATATTGTCGATAATTAATTTTGGGTCTGCCATTTAATCCGATTTTGCAATTGTAATCTTTCAGTCCCATATTTTAAAGACCTGGATAATAAAATATTATAGTATTTAAACATTAATTAGTTAAGAATTTTTATTGACCGTTATTTTACAGGAAATATTTTTACTTACTTTTAATATCAGACATTATTGTCTATTTCATTTCTACAAGGTTACAGTTTGAACATTTAAAGATGTATTGTTAGAAATTTAAATGAGAAAAAAAACTTTCAAAATGAACATGAAAATAAAAACTCTAAACTCTAACACTTAAATTCAAATGAAAGTGTCTGAATACACACTAGAGAAAAAAATAAGTGAAAACCAGGTTTACATCACTCACGTTTACAAACAAAGTACAGTAACACTGCACCAATTCAAATGTGTGAATTACTACAATTCAGCCTCTGCTGACAATCACAAAAATATATAATGACACCACTGATTTTAACAAATTATTGTAAATTGTAAATTTTGTCCCCTAAAGCAGATATTGTCAGTAAATTATTGATTCAATATAACCTTTTTTATATATAACAAAAGGAATAATATTTCAGATTTAACAGACAAATTTCTGTTTTTTTTTTTTTTTTTGGAGGACTGATGGCAGGCATATCTTACCAGATGTTTTAAATGATGTGCATGTGTTTGTCTGTGTGTGTGTGTGTGTGTGTGTGTATGAGGCAAAAGTCTAAATGTGCATGTTTTTAATCAGTCCTGGTATAACCTCTTGAAGCACAGAAAAATGGTAGAGGCATTAAAACATAAAAGGGAAAAAGGGCAGTAATGAATTTAGAGGAAAATGGACATTAATGGTATTAGCATTACTCATGTTCCATATAACAAATTATTGGAAATTTGACAAGCACACGAAATTATCTCCTCATGCCTGAGGGGAATGTGATGAAGTCCTCTCTGCCTGCTGAGGAAAGACAATTTATGCTCATTTTACTATTTTTAACAATAGAACCAACCCATTAAGACAAATTAATGTCATTATCAAGTCTCTATGAAAATGACAAATACCACCGTTTCGAGCAGCTTTAGAGGCTATTGACAATAATGAAATTCGCTGTACAGGTACTGAAAAGAAACACTCCAAGTAATTATTTTCTAGTAGCTTGTTTGTCTGCCATCCGTTCATTTGCTTTCAGCTCAATTATCTGACTCTGTGAGCATGTGGAGGCGCATAGTGCTCTGCGGCCCACAGAGCGAGGGCCCTAATTGGGCAATTACCGTTCTGTTTCGGGGCTTTTAGCTCCAGTGGAGAGTGGAGGGAGACCACGGTGTGTAAAACCATGAGGACCTTACATGCACAAAACCACACATATACACTGTTTAAACAAAAACAAAACCCCACATTCTCTATACACATAGAACAGAGCTATACGGTGCAGCTTTAGTGCAGTTTGTGCAACAAACACTAAAAACATAACAAGTGACAGGAGCTTCAGGCCAAAACAGAGTCCTCACAGTGACACATAATGCAGGTGCAACACTGAATTTTGTGCATTGTAACTTTTCAAACATGTGATTATGTCATTGCATGGCAAGCTATCACATGTGCATATGCATTTTTCCTGGTTTCCCTTTAAACAACATTTCATCTGACTAACCATCAGCTATAAATAGCTGGCAGTACTTACTGTATAACTGTGCTGAGTTTTGGGGGAGGTGGGCTGAGGTAGCTGGGTTGCAGTTGGTGTATAGTGACTAGGGTCAACAATAGGTACCACTTAAAAGTGTTGTGCATCATCAAAAAGCTGGAAACTAAAAGATTTATTTCGAAGCTTAACAACCACATTTCAGAAATGCTCTTGCTATTTGGAGTAATTTCAACTGCAGGTAAAAAGTCAAGGAAGTTTGTGATGGATTCCTCTGTCACCACGTCAATCCGACACAACTTTGAAATGCAGCATTAAAGGACAACCCTAAACAAATGAGTGAAATGCACACAAGTCTAACAGGTCAGTGAATTATTTGATGAGTGTAAAGATAATGTGTATCATAAGCTATAGCCTTCACAGTCACCATATCTCAACCAGTTAAACATCTATGGATAATTTTACCCCACTGTGTTCTCACCACAAACAACAAAAAAGTATCTTCGGGAAAAACAGTGTTCATGTCCATTGGTGATCCACAAACTTCAATAATACAATTCATAGATGACAAAAACCTTAAGATATGTTTCTTTTACTGTCACACCTTTGTGTCAGGGATCTTCCCCTGTTCATTGAAAGTGAGATATTTTTGAGTGGAGGAACAACCACAGGGTAGAAGAGAGATGCCAGATAATTTGAGCTGACCAGGTTGTTGTTAGTTAAGTTAGAGAAGTAAACATTCTAAACATACATATTGTTTCGCCTGACATGCAAACATTAAGTTAGGTTCTCCCATCAGTGACTGGAATGACGAGAATGACATGAAGTCCACTCTGTTTCTCACGTTTCTAACATAATCATATTTAAAAAACAATCAGCGGCTGATTTAATTTTACTGCATTATCAAATATTATATGTAGTATAAATGTACAGTTTGACATTGTCAACAATCTGCCCTCATCTACT
>JAUBNQ010000006.1:9152763-9166249 GCA_032353495.1 Ctenopoma kingsleyae
GTGCTGTATGTGTAAAGTCTTATACTTCCCCAAAACAAAGACATTCTGTTTTATTGTTATCATTCATGTCCATCATCACAATAATCATCATCCTAAATCATCACTCTTATCCAGTCTACAAACAACAAAAAAGGAAACATTTAACATTGTTAAGTCTGAGATGAAACATTGAGAAGAGCATTGAGACTGAACAACCAGAAAGCCCAGAGGAAAGAAGGTCAGGTAAAAAAAACTTTATTCAGCACATTCCAGATGAAAATCAGCACGATGGAGCTGGTGCCGCACAATGTAAAGTAGTAACAACATTATATTTAACAGCATCTTCTGTCTATAGCACATCCAGAATAAAAAACAGCTTTATGTCTACTGCAGTAAAAAGGATACCAGAGGGTTTGGTATCCTTTACCTGAAATTTCCTCAGCTGTTTTCTTGCTAAATCAAGAGGTCTTCAGTGGTAATCAGTAGTGCATTAACAGCAAGTGCTATTTACTGTTCTTATTATGTACTTTAATTTGGCAGCTGTACACCTGTATTATCATTGACTGGAAGTTTAGTGGTTTTGGGTTCAAGTACAAAGAATTCAACTTCATATCAGTGAACTTTATCTTTCATTTAATGTTTCTTTGGTTATTTTGTCTGTACTTTGATGGATGATGATATGTTAAGTGGAAATATTTTTGAAGAATTTAAATAATTTTTATTATTTATGATTATTTTAGGACAATGTGATACATTTATTGCATGATACATTCTTAGTGATAAGTTATTTTGATTATTTTACTTCATTTTCTAAATTTCTAAATTTAATCCGAGTAACAGCTAGATGGTGTGACAAAACATTAGAAATGCCTTAATACGTTTATCACTAAGTCTATTAGGCTTAAGTGTGTATGAATAACTTAAGTTTGAACAGAAAGACACAGACACAGTTGGCCCAGAGATGGTTGTCAGGTAATCATCTATACAGTGACATCCTATGGGCAAATAGTGCAAGTGCAGCTACTCAGTGACAAACCTGATTACTGACAGCCTGGTAAACAATTATTAACTCAATGACAAACTGTTCTTATCTGCAATATTTGTTGCATGAAATATTATCCTTTTAAATGCACTTCAAATATGTTAGAATTTTGGAGTAGCCACCACTACTACATTTAACCCCTACTAGAAGCTATCCAACTAGAAGCTGTAGGACATTTGCAAGTCTGGTCTTATTAAAACACTGTGGTAGAAATCTCCTCTTTGAATATGTCCTCGCTACATTAAGCTCAGTCTTGACAAGACTAAGCTGCATGTCCTCCTGGTTAAATCCTGTTGTCTGCATGACCATCTAAGCTCTCTGATACGTTCAACTGGAACAACTATATTCTGTTTAAAATACCGGGTAATGAAGCATTCCTGTAGCTAAATAATTCAAGTTACTTTTTAGCCCAAATAAAAACAAAGGGTAATGCTTCATTAGCATACGAACATTATTACATAATGATCCTCATGCTTCATTTAACATCAGTCCAGTCCTGCAGATCTCCACAGGCTGCCTGTGGTTTCTCACATCAAACCAAAAACCCCAGTGCTCCACAATCAATGCTCCACTCAGGACTGTTTTTTCTCAACCCTGGTTCTGTGAGGACAGACAACTTACCACTGCAGTCAACATAAAGCAGTTATTATCACTATATTACATCATGTGCCAGAAAGCAAGTGGCACATTGGCTGTCAGTCAATCTTCATACTGATTATGAAATTATTTTAATATTTTATAAAGCACTTGCACCATCTTATTTGTCTGACAGCCCAAGTCATATAAATGCAGGACAAAAGCTTCGTGAGGCAGCAGCTCCAAGCCAAAGGAATAGTCTGTCTAAGAAGCAGAGCTTCATGAAACGTGCTGCAATATAATTTGATTGATTCTTTTGTAATGATTTAGATGTTATTGTGTTGAATGCTACAAGATATTGGTTTTATTATTTTACTTAAATTATTTCACTTTTTTCTTGTGTATTAGCACCAGATTGAATCTTTGAATCAAGAAAACAATCTTATTTACAACATGTAATTAAGAGTCAGGTCATTAATATCTACTCCTCAAACCTACTGATATACAGTTGCACTCAAAATTATTCAATCTCCATTGTAAATAAGGTGTTGTGGCAAAATTTACAAACTTTCAGCTGTTTGCATTGAATAAATCAAACAAGACCATTTTAAAGTGGTCCACACAACTAATGTTTAAAGTTGTTCTTGCAAATTCAACACAAAATGCTACTTTTTATGACTACTGTAGTTCCTTATGCTGTTATGACCTGCTGCAAACATGATGCATAGTCAGACACTGGCCTCTAGCAGGGTTCATGAGGAATCTCCTCATGGACAATGGCCTCGAGTTCACTAATATTTTCGGGTTTGCAGCTGCTTTCTTCATATCCCACCAGAGATTCTCTATGGGGTCCAGATGAATATGACAGAATCTTCTAGGACTTCTACTACAAGTCTTGGTGGACGTATTCTTGGGATCATTGTCCTTATGGACAATAACGTCCAAGCTCCAGATTCCTCACAGACACAATGTTGTTTTATCCTAGGATGTCCTGATACTTGGATTAATCCATATTAGCTTCCACACGATGCAGCTTTCCAGCGTCAAGAGGAAGCAAGCCACAGTGGTTCACCATGCTGCACTGAAGCTGCAGTGTTTTTCATTCAGGTTATTCTTCATTCTTCTTCCTTCAGACATGCTGCTGATCCATAGGCCTGAAAGGCTCCACAGAACTACACACACATTTCTGTAGCTTATTTATATGATTTTGAGCATATTGGAGCCAACTTTTTTGTGCTTTTGGGTCAGTGGTATCATCTTGGAGTCCCGGCATGGAAACCTGTCATGGTCACTGGTCATTTTTTATTATGAAATCATCATTACATTACTCACACTTGATTGTTTTCACCTGTGTCTCCAACGCGCTTTCTTACAGAAGCAACTCTACAACCTTAGCTACTGCCCGTTTCCTGACCTGCCTCTGCCTGAAGTGATTCACCCTTTTTGTAAGTCTGATTCTGATTTTCTGGTTTTGGAACTCAGTCTGGCCAGGGAAGTCTGCAAGTTCTTGCTGTTTGGTGGATCTGGATTTGGTTACTCTCTGTTCTGTGTTTTTGAAGAGGACTGTTTCTTGGATTTTCTTCTCGGGAGCAGCCCATCTGTCTGCAGGAGTTTTTGTGCAAGCCTGTGTGTGTGCTTCTGTACTCTCACTCTCCCCACTCTAGTGACCACACAGCAGATGCCAACACTGGAGGCTGCTGTCTTGTCTCCTCCTGCTGATCCACCATCTTGTGCTCACCCCTTTGCTGACTCGTTACATTCAGTTTCTGTCTCCACCTTCAGAAGGACCATTAATACAGTCTCAACGCTCCTTCACAGAAGCATATCTTTTAATCTGTTCATTCTCTTACATGCTCACTCTTCTGCTTTGGTTCATGACCTTGACAGTTGCCATACTTACCTGTGCCACCTATCTTTTGGGAGGTTGTGTAATTCCTAAAGCCATTCTCCTCCATCTCAACTTGAACAGTTTGTGTTCAAGAGACCAAATGATTTTCAAACATGCACTCTTACAAGATTCTAGGGGTTGAATAATTTTGAGTGCAACTGTAGCTACAAAGAAACGGCATCCATTTACAGAATAATACATTTGCATTTAAAATGTAAAAGTACCTATTACTTATTATTTGTTTTCATTCCTACATCTTACGTACCAACAGCTTTGCATGTTACTAAATACAATTAACAAATAAACTGCCTTCTTACTGACAAATCCCTTGAGTAGTAAACACTAAAGATATATCTGCTTCTCATGGTCACTTAATCTTAAACACCTTATAAAATCCTGTAAAATGCCTGCCACTGAAGTTAACAGACAAGATTAATGTGATGACAATTAGTTTCTCATTCTACGTGTATTTGTACGCATCTTTGTTAAGGAACCACACTGTTCTCTGTTCAGTTTCTTTATTTAGAGGATTGAATAGAGAGCTGGGCCATGGCCTCACTCATTAACAACTGGCCTGGTTAGCATTTACAGCATGATGGTGGGTTGACCTCACAGTATTCATAGCTTCACACCTCACACCCATTCAATGTTAGAAAATAAATGTGGCTCCATTGCACCCACCCCCAAAAAGGAACCATTTCCTCTAAACAGATACAGAAGGTTTTGTCTTAATTCATCTTTTTGTTAGCTTTTTGCAACAATGTAGGATGTTGCACAACGGAGCAGGAACCAAACACTAATTGGGAAATGAGGAACATCGCCTTTCCCATTTTGAATGCTCTTTTTTTATGTGACCGGTCAACCGTGCACAATCATCCACCTGCTACCTCTAAATGATGGACATTTTTTTTGTTCAGATTCTTCCTAAAAGAATTTAAATGGGTTTTCAAATGTGCACTTTGTGACTAACTACATGGAAACTGCTACAAGGCCACTAGGACTGTTTCATAGCCTACAAAAATGCGGCAGTGTAAATTTAGCGTGTTCTTTATCATAGTTACTAGCTTAGTAATTAGTAGAAGTAGTTAAAAGCTTGTAGAGTAATAAAATAATTAAAAAAAATTCATTGATACACAAAACAGAATAGTTGCATATTAAGTGTAGACTTCAAGGAAGTGACATTATGTTGAAAAATCGCTTATTTATCGCTGTAATCAGAGCAGGTGAATGTCTTCTCTGAATATGAATCTCAAACCAGCTTTTCTACAAGCCTCAACCTACTTTTTTGTTCAAACCATGAAGCAAGAATGTGAGAAGAAACTCTGAGAAGACACCTATGTTATGAGAAGGGGATGGTGCTTTATTTAAACAGTTGTTTAAGACAATCCACTCAACTGCATGACGCTGAGGTTAAAGCTATAGAAGAAAGCAAAGATTAGACTTTCTTTGTGCCAATCAGCTTTAAACATATTAATCTTTTGCTGCTCATTTGACTGTGAAATCTCTGGAATCACTTTGTCTAAAGACCAATGAGTGAGGCTTATCTTTGAACCAACCTCATAGAAAGTTTAGATTTTTGAAGTTTCACAGATGTGAGAAAAGGTGCAGCCCCATGTTTTACAATGAACTTTAAATGAATCAATAAGATACAGTTTTAAAATATCAAGTATTATGATATATCTAAGTTAAGCTAACAACAATAGCCTCTTCACCCACACTAAAAAAAGGATTTTCCTTTGAAGGCCAGGCCAAAAGAAACAATTCTATCAGACCCCTGAGCCTCAGCAAAGACCTACAAAGAGCCATTTCTGAAAGGATGAGGAGTACTAAGAAATAATAGAAAAGCAAATGTTGAGAAATGAGAGCTTAGAAGACTAGAAAATGTTACAGATTGTATAAGGATGCTATTAAATGCAATTCCCAGGAGAGAAAACAAAACAAAGGGCAGCTGAGAGGGGTACTGGCTGGGGTCAAATTGTGTCAACCTGAGTTACGTTCAGATGGGTGCACTGAAGTTGACCTGTGTACCAAGTGTAAGCCTGCACCGGCCTGTTTAAAAAGCCCACTTTCATTCCAGTTCCTTGATGTCATATCTCCAGTCGGCCATGTGCCTTTAGTTGACAGCCTCCTGGTTTGATGACATTATTTTTTCACAGGCACCCATCAGTGAAAGCGTCCCCAAATCGGCTGCATTTGCGAAATGTCACATCTGTGATCTGGCAACAAATTAGGCCATTCATAAATTTGGAACAATGACAAGAATTTCAGTATTCAGAATTTACGTTTCACTGACCTGTTTTGGCGAAGGAGCACAGGCATTAATGGCTGTGTCCTCTGTGTAGGTACGGTTTGATATGCTTAGTTTATTACTAAAATTAGCTTTTCCTTCCTTTTAAGCAACACAATCTTTGTACATTAGCAGAGGATTACATGGAAATTACTTGGTTGGCAACAGGTGCATGTTTATTCACATTACATGTAATAGAACAAACAACTGGTACCTGTATTTCTGTTGCAGCTCATCAAAACATCACACAAGGTGAAGAGATCTATTTTATAACCAAAATAGATATAATTACCAAAAACAAAAGACAACTATTGTGTAATGATGAATACCAAGTAAACTGAAGAACTGGCTAATAGAGAGTGGTTGTACCTGAATAAACTGATTATCTCTATATGATAAGTCTATTATTAGAAATGCAACACACACTCAGCTGCTGTTATTTATCGATACCTTGGCCCAAAAAATAGAGAGAGAGCGGCTTGTCTAGTATCCTTGGCAGGAGCATCAGTGACAACACCACAAGTGCAACCCTGAATCAGATTAGCTGACTGCTTGTGTCAGCTTCATATCACACAGTTTCATCAAAAACTGTTAAAATTTCACTAAGCTAGGATTAAATCTAATAAAACAAAGGAAAAAAATCTAACAAATACATAATGGACTTCTCAGAACACCTTCCTTCATCCTGCGGAGGCAGAATTAGGTTTTACAAAGTTCTCATTAAAATCTTCTGCAACCCAATAGCGATGCATGACTGTTACACACTCAACTCAAAAATTATCCATTTTCAGGGGCAGTGCTTTACACTGTGTTTTCCACTGCGTTATCACATATGATCAAAATAGCAATTCATTTGTCAAACAACAATGTGACCTTGGTAAAGATTTGGTTTAATATGCAATATACTGTAGGTGGATCTTTTGGCACTTGAAAATAATAACTGAATATCTCAGTCATATTTTAGCAACTGCAACATTTAGGTATCACCCTCCAATCTATTGATGAGGATATAGCCAAAGGTGTGAGACTAAGGACATACAGTGCCATGAGCTGTTTTTAAATTTTCATGATATTTTCATACTCTCTTCTTCAAGGGAGGAGAAGGCAACACGGCTGAATAATCACAGACAAATAGTACAGATATTGAGTGAATGATTAAAAAAAATAGAGATATATAGATAGATATTTATTAATCCCAAAGGGAAACTCCAGAACATGCACATGAAATGATACAAATGTCTTATGAACAAAAAAACCCCCAAAAACATTAATTCTTATTACTATTATTAGTATATGTTTCTGAACCATAAGAGAAAAGTGAAGTAAAAGCAACAGGTACTACAGGAAGCCAAAAAGTAACTGTATAATGATTTCCACTTAATGTCCAATACATTTAGTTAGATATCCACCTTGTGGTCAGAAAGTATTACTACACATTTTATTATTTGTATCAGGCTGCTTCACTTTTTCGTAGCTTCATCACTCTCACAAATCGAATTATTGATGAATACCTCCAACAAAATATAGTATAAACTCTTAACTAAAGGCATTTTTTATATATATCATAGTCTATGGAACTAAATACTAGATTTAGAGACATACAGTGAAGATAAAGTTGTTTTATGTAATATATAGTATATATAATATACTGGTTAATTAAGAGTTTGATTTGCTTTGTTGCTGCTTTTATTGGAACCAACAATTGATCTGTTGTTTTCATTACTACTGTCTTTGGCTGGAAAAAGCCTCTAGTGCTGTTCCTGGGGGGAAACATTTTGTTAATGGACCTTAGACAAAAGATTAAGGCAAATTTTGGCTCTAGGGCTCAGGAAACCCAAGAGGGCAGCTGCTTTGCATTTCCTTAGTTAACATGTTGATCTACCAATTTTTTAACCAAAAACTACTCATGTCTGTTTGATTATTAGAAATGCAGCTTATGTTTACATGCCTAAACTAATCTGGACTGGGAATCAAATCAAGTTGGCTACTAATTTTCTTCTCTTTATATCTCTATTTGGATTGAAGTTCCTTAAAACTCTGTGGCCTCACGTGCCTTGTGAGATCTGCTGTGATGGTATCGGATTTTTTTTTTTCCAGACTGCACTTCATGGCCTTGTCTACTTTGCAGCAATATTGTCTTTTCTTCCTACCACCCAACACACACGATGAGATTCCTTGGCGCACACAGTCACACAGGCTTTTAGACACTCATTAGCCCGTACTAATACAATAAGTGTCAACATCCATTACATGGTGCTGGGTTGGATATCAGGATTGGAAACCTACCAAATCTCCACACAAGGGGTGCGACCCCCTCATGCACGGTATTGTCTTTCAACTACAATGTTGAATTGTCTTCTCTATGCTTTCACTAATGCTAATAAAATATAAATATATACATTTAATATAGATAAACTGAAACATAAGGAAGGTGTACTTTGACATACATTTCACATCTCTATCATCACTTTCTTTGAAGGTACAACTAAATTGACACATTCCTTCATTGTGTGGATCTTCATGTTAACTTTGGGTTTGTTTCAGACAAGGCAGCTGTTTAAGGATCCACCACGCCCCACCCCATTCAAGCCTGTTGTCTCACAGATGAGCAGCACATGCAGAGTTGTAAAAAAAATCTTAATTAAGACTCCTAATTCTCTGTGCCGTCGCCTGACCAGGGCTGTGCGCTCACGTGAAGCATTGCTGAACACTGCATGAGTTTAGATGTTGTTGGATAGTGACTGTTTTCTTACAGGTTTAAATCAGTTAAGCTTTGGTGTACATAATAGTTAATATTTTTATATTTTCTTCTAGAGTTCTCAGCTTTGCCAAGAGAGAGGTATGTTAACAGATGAACAGTTTACATGGACATGTTAATGAATTTCCCTCATTATACCAAGAAGCTACAGTATACTGTACATCACCACGCAGATAAAAATATGAAGTGACACGTGTTTGCCACTGTAAAGGTGATTTTGGCTCTGGGTTTTGTTTGTAGCCTTTTGGCTGTGAAGCTTCTCCCTCTAAGCGGTGGCAAAGGGCATGTGGTCCTCTGCGTGCAGCAGATGCCCTAAAGACGACTTGCGACAGATGAGTCGAAAATGAGCGTGACATGTGTTAAACAGGCGAAGCACCACAGCACTGACATTTGACAAGGTGATGGGCGTAGGCAATCATCATTGTCTCCACTTAAAAAAGCGGTAAATATTCAGAACTTGTCTTGGAAATTCATGTCTTGGAAAGCAAAAGTCACAATGCAAATTAGTCTAAAAAGAGTTTAATAAGGAGTGAGTTGTTTGAATAGACTAATCAGAATCAATGCAGACATTTTGCTCTGTATGAGCAAAATTCATTGTGGATTCATATTTAAGATTCCATGATGATGCTAATGTTAAAATCAATTCAATAATAATTTTAAAATTTAAATTGAAAGTGTCAGAGTTTATGAATTTTGTCCTGATTCTCTTGTACTCATCTCCACACCCTAACAGACCTTCGACCTGGGTCTTTCCTGCCTGACAAAGGTGCCAATGATGGTGAGTTAGGCATGAGGAGGAACATGCCAAGGAGATGCCCCCTCCTCCTTTCACCCCCTCTACCCACCCTCCAGAACCATTTGGACCACAGGGAATGGGTTAATCACATTAGAGGCCCAGAAGAGAGATGGGAAGTAGACAGTACCGTGACAGCCGGGGTAGCACTGGCACGACTAATCCCGTTAGGCCAAGGAAAAAGGGGGACGCCATCGCGCCTACAAGACTGAGAAAGAAAAAAACATTTTCCCAGGAATGAGTTCACCTGTATGGTAACACAGAGAAGTTGGCCTGTTGATGCTTATTAGAAGAAACAATCATACTTGGCACGTACAAATGTTTTTTTCATGCTGGGCACCACTTTATTGTCAGTGCCTGAAAATAAAAAAAGAAAAGAAAAACTGCAGCAGACAGTGGCATTGCATGAGATCCTCTTTCATGCCACGGTGAAGCAACCCCTTTCAATTGAGTGCTATCAGTCTCCCAAAGAGTGAGAAGATGGGGAGGGGTGCTGTAAGGAGGATAGAGCTTACTTTATCTGCCATTGTAAGTGCACCCGAGTTCAACCTTAATGCAAACCTTTGCAGGCAGGATATGAATAGGATGTTCTCTATAAAAATATATCCTGCTGAGTAATCCAGCAGATGGCCACAGCAGCGGCCACTACAAGCGCAGCTCACCACTGCAGGGGTACAGTGACAGGGAACGTCCGATCCACTCTTCAGCCTGGGAGATGTGGAATCAAGGTTCTTAACTCCCCTTAGAAACGCTGGGAAACAGAGCCGTCAGTTTAGATCCATCAAGTTTCTACTTAATCTCGCTCACCATTTTTTTTCTCTGCATTTTTTCTTTTTTTTGTATCTTGCCCTTTTGTTGTGGAGATTAAGCCAAGTGGTAAAACAGTGATTTAATGATCTTTCCATGGCTATATGCACCACTTAAACCATGAGACAAACAAACTGAGGCATTCTACGAGTCACCCCCTCTAAAGGCGGCTGCTCAGGAACTGTGAGGCTTTTGATACAGCATTACACTCTGGCTGATTATTCTCCCCACTGTTGTGTGATGTACTGCGGTCTGCTATGGGAAAATTTAAGGTTTTGTGTTTTGTAAAGGCCCATTGTAAAAAAGTTGAGAAGAAAACAGCTGGATAATTACTTGGTGATAGGTTTATAATAAAAGGGTATGGTGAATTTTACTTATCTGCCAGTGCAGAAAAGAAGCCACATTATTAAATTAACCATTACTGTACAAAATAATTTGAAAATTATGTAAACTATAACTATTCACAGCTTTATATGTTTAATTCAAGCCTGAGTTAAGTGGTGTTCATTTTGTCAGAATACAGTCACTATAATATAACAAGTTCACACAAGCCTATACCAATGAGACGTCCTAAAAATGGTATGGATGAAAATATAACAGCTACAGAATCTGCAGCAGGTCCGTCTCCAAGACAACTAACAAAACTATTGTTTAATGCCATTATATTGACATAAAAGGTTAAATGTATTTGATAAGAGTTTTGAGGTCTTTCAAAAGTTGATCTCTTACCTGAGATTGGTTGCCGTCTGAAAGAAGAAGTAGGACTCAGCTAGGTAACTCAAGCAGTGCTTCTTCATCGCCCACAGGGCTGATCAGCAGCAGAATCTATTTAGTGAAGAAAAGTGTTTATTTAAACATAAGCCTCACAGCACCGTTCCATAAGCAATAATAAGTCAATGACATGAACACAATACAAAGCAGCTCTGGTCAAAATGTATTACACATTATAAATGTACACTGCAGTTCAAGACTAGTTACAAGTGTCTGAAGCAATACGTTTAATAATTCTTGAAATCATTTAACCAGGACATCTATTATAACCCACATATTAACTGTTGATTCACTTGTACTACCAACAATAACCAACAGATGGCACCAGGATAAACGTGAAGGTGTGCAGTGTGGGCATCAGATCATACTTTACACACTTTTTAATATATGTTAGCTTTATATTTTTATTTATTTTATTTGCTACAGATGTTGTCACAGTGAAAATTAAAACCCTGTAAGTCTGAGATACAAATTAACTGACAAGTTAAATGCTACAGTTTATCTTTTGACCTTCTCTTTACAGTTTTCTTATTTTGTATTTCATCTACATTAAGTTGGAGGACTCAGAAGAGACAAAACAAGTCCCTCTTTGTGTCAAGCCACAAAAACCCTTAAACCTAAACATTACATTATCAGGTTTATATAGAGCTTCCTTCCTTCCTTTATATAGAGCTTCCTCCAGGACTACAGAAGATTGTGTAAAATTGGTGGAGTGCACCTTTGATAATGTCAGTACACTTGCAGGGCTGTTATGGAGAAATAACTCTAAACACTAAAGTTTCCACAGTGAATGAGGCATTTAAATGTTTCATGACCAGTAAAGGGATCCCAAATCCTCTCCTTGCCTGCAGGTGCTTGGCTGATTATTCTGCTGCTTCATATTTGCTGTATTTCACCACATCATAACATTAAAACGGTGACTCCTACAACCTTGCATGAATTACTGCATGGGCCTACAAGGCACAGGCCCAGGGCCTGAGAGACTAAGGGCCCCTGAGCCATAGCC
This sequence comes from Ctenopoma kingsleyae, assembly GCA_032353495.1. NCBI lineage: Eukaryota > Metazoa > Chordata > Actinopteri > Anabantiformes > Anabantidae > Ctenopoma > Ctenopoma kingsleyae. The sequence continues at coordinate 9,164,671 of JAUBNQ010000006.1, forward strand.
TCAATATAAAGGGAAAAATATTAGAAAGAGATGCGTAACATGATAAGCAGAACAAGAAACAAAATAGCTGCAAACAATGTGATGACCTCATGCTGTTGCTTTTTGGTTCTTTCAATCTGAGGGTCTTCTATCAGAGGGAATCTTTTTCCTGTATGTACCCCTTTTCGCACAATCTGCCCAGGTCTACAACTATGTGGACTTTATCTTCAACTAAAATAATGGCTCTCGTTCATGTTCAGTCATGGTTATGAGAATTTGTTTTTCTATAGTAAGACTAAGTCAAGAATAAGAATTATTTTAATTTTAAACCTAAACATTGGCATGAAAAAGGAAACTGAATGTTTGTTTATACACTGTGACACAGCTCAGTGTGTGTGTAAGTATGTGTGGCACTCATTCTTACTGGGTTATAATGACTGGCAAGGTACTGGCAGTGATCAATAATGAGTATAATAGGAGGACAAATATCAGGAGAGTCAGTATGTGCTTCAGTGTGTAATGGATCATAGAGATGTTAGTGGGCAGGTGTGCAGTAAGTGGGTATGCGGCTGGTTGGCTTCACTGTGTAAAGCCAGCAGGGTCAATGATGGTGATAAAGGGGAGGGTAAGTACTGTATTGGGGTTAATACTTCTGATCTGGGCAAGAGATTATGGCATAAAATATGGAAGATCCCTCAGAGAAATGTCTGAAAAAAACAATGGAACTTGATTGATAGGAATGAGCTTCGGTTTATGAACTGCTTCTTCAACGTGAATATTTCTGGATTCATTCTTTAAGTATCTACCTCTCAATGTTCCCAATGATATTTTGACATGATTCCTTCCTCCTGAGAGTTAGAGAAATCCTGATTTTTTTTTTTTACTTTGATCTGTTAAAATTGGTTGACTATGACATCAGTATGATGTACCTGTACCTCACACTGTCATGTTAACAGTTTGTGATCCTGTTTAAAATATTGGCTTTTTGAAATATTAATTATTAATCATAAAATTAATATTATTAATGTTGTGACTGATGGGTGTATAAAACATGGTCAAAATGGTAATGCCAATGCATCCAAATCCATCAACCCACCCAACTTCAATTTTAATTACTTATCCAAAGTTTAAAAAATCTTTCTAGCAGCTTATATCTTATTTGAGAACCTAAATTTAAAAATGAAAACATCAGTGGGACATACAGTCAGGGAAAAAACTATTTGAACCCCTGCTGATTTTGTACATTTGCCCACTAACAAAGAAATGATCAGTCTATAATTTCAATGGTAGGTTTATTTGAACAGTAAGAGACAGAACAATAATAGAAAAATCCAAAAAATGCATTTCAAAAAAGTTATAAATTAATTGGCATTTCAAAAAAGTTATAAATTAATTGGCATTTTTATGAATGAAATAAGTATTGGATCCCCTATCAATCAGCAAGATTTCTGGCTCCCAGGTGTATTTTACACAGGTAACGAGCTGACATTGGGAGCCTTCTCAACTCGTTACCTGTATAAAAAACACCTGTCCATAGAAGCAATCAATCTATCCAGATTCCAAACTCTGCACCATGGCCAAGACCAAAGAGCTTTCCAAG
>JAUBNQ010000006.1:9166349-9202209 GCA_032353495.1 Ctenopoma kingsleyae
ATTTGAAGTTTGCCACTGAACATCTAAATGATTCAGAGGAGGACTGGGTGAAAGTGTTGTGGTCAGATGAGACCAAATTCGAGCTCTTTGGCATCAACTCAACTCTGCCAAGGGGACAGGACAACTGCACCGCATCAAAGGGAGGATGGATGGGGCCATGTACTGTCAAATCTTGGGTAAGAACCTCCTTCCCTCAGCCAGGGCATCGAAAATGGGTCATGGGTGGGTATTCCAGCAAAGCTCCGGAGCCCAAGAAGTGGTACTCAGGCCAATGATCCAAAACACACGGCCAAGGCAACAAACGATTGGCTCAAGAAGAAGCATATTAAGGTCTTGGAGTGGCCTAGTCAGTCTCCAGACCTTAATCCTATAGAAAATCTGTGGAGGGAGCTGAAGGTTTGAGTTGCCAAACATCATCCACAAAACATTAATGACTTGGAGATGTGTGCAAAACTTGTGGCCAACTACAAGACACGTCTGACCTCTGTGATTGCCAATAAAGGTTTTGCCACCAAGTACTAAAGCACGTTTTGCAAATGGATCAAATACTAATTTCATTCATGAAAATGCCTGATTTCAAGCAAACTTACAAAATCAGCAGGGGTTCAAATAATTTTTTCCCTGACTGTATGTGCTGGGTTATTTCTTGGAATTTCCATTAGGGCTGGACCCAAATATTCAGATATCTGGATATATGTTTGTTAGGTATTCAGTTTTTAATTTTGATATTTGGATAGTCTTTTTTTTTTCTTCATCAAAATTTACAGAACCCGAATGGTAATTGCTTGTGTCTTCTCCTTGTAAGTCGCTTTGGATAAAAATGTCTGCCAAGTAAAGTAAAATAAAGAAAAGTAAAGAGATACTGATAATAATTTACCTGTAACTGCACTGGTAATAATGTTGAAATACATAGTCTATTTCCCTTGGGAGCCTGACATCCCTCTCACTCACAGCAGTGAACATGGAGACACTTTAAACCATGACGAAAAGCTTACTGCCAAATATGCCATTAGAAACTTGTCTACCATGGTGGCAATAAACTGTTTGACAGACATAAGTCCAGTCTGGCCAACTTGCAGGGTGGAAGTAAAACAGGAACCACTACCCTAAACACTGTACTTGTGTTATCTGGCCACTTAAGCCACATCTTTTCAAATGCTGCTACAAAGTAAACAAGACAAGAGGTTTGCTTTTATCAGACAATGTGAAGAACAAATCTTCCTTGCACTCAATAGGAACAGTATAGGGGGTGAGTTGAAGGCTTAGTGATCTAACTATCTGATTATGATTTATTTGGTAGGTAGCAGTAACTGAATTTGTAGGATCAACGCTCCGAAGCCCCAGGTATACGCCGAATAACAGAACTAAAGCTCCGGAGCCCAAGAAGTGGTACTCAGGCCAGCCCTAACTTCCATTCATGTTGATAGCAAGACTAAAGCGGTTTCCCCATGCTCCCAGTGTGCTAAGCTTAGACAAATACTCTGATCCACTCACCTAATAGCATATTTCACTAAAAGAAATAATAATTTTTTATTAAGTGTTGTGCTCTGTAACCACTACAGTGAGTTTATTATTATCAAATCAAATCAAAACAAATTCATTTATATAGCACTTGTAGAACAACACCCAGTTGACCAAAGTGCTTAACAGGTACATAAAACAGGAACATCTTAAAAGAGAAAATAAAAGACATTAAGAGTTTTAAGAAAGAAATACAACAATCACAACAAAGATAAAAAAATAATAATAAAGCACAATGGAGTTAAAAGCAGATAAAAGGATGCATCAAAACACATGAGGCAAATTTTACTAAGTATTAAAAGCCAAGGAATAAAAATAGGTCTTGAGCTGAGATTTAAAAGATGCCAAATCAGGTGCAGATCTAAAGTTTAGGGGCACGCTGTTCCAGAGTTTAGGAGCAGCTACAGCAAAAGCCCGGTCTCCCCAGCGTTTATATTTGGGTCTAGGAACCACCAGCTGACTATATGTAGACGATCTAAGAGATCTAGCCGGACTGTATGACTGCAGCAGGTCTCTGAGGTAGATTGGGGCAAGACCGTTTAAAGCTTTAAAAACAAATGTTAGGAGTTTAAAATCATAATCAGAGAATGGGTCACCAAACAGCACACACTTGGTTTTGTTTTCGTTAAGATGCAAAATATTTTGGTCTAGACAACTTTTTAGGTCACAGAGACAGTTCAAAAGAGGTTGTAGCGACATGCCTTCAGAGGAAAATATATCTGAATGTTGTCAGCATAACAATGGAAAGAGAGTCCATATTTCTTGAAGATTGAGCCTAAAGGGAGAATATAAAGAGAAAAAAGAGCTGGACCAAGAACAGACCCTTGGGGGACACCACAGGAGAGGGGGACTGAGGAAGAGCAGCAGGTACCAATGCTGACAGAGAAACTTCTGTTAGTGAGGTAGGACTTGAACCAATCCAGAGTGATACCTCGGATTCCCACATAACGTTCTAGGCGAGACAGGAGGATTTCATGATCCACTGTATCAAAAGCTGCGGTGAGATCGAGAAGAACCAGTAGCACAGAGTCCCCAGTGTCCCTAGCCAGCAGAATATCATTAGAGATCCTCAGCAGTGCAGTCTCGGTGCTGTGTTTTGACTTAAACCCAGACTGGAATAGTTCTTCAGTGTTGTTTTCATTCAGAAATGTTTGTAGCTGAGAGAGAACAATCTTTTCCAATACTTTTGATAAGAAGGACAGTTTCGACACAGGTCTGAAGTTGGAAAGTAAGGAGGGGTCCAAGTTTGGCCTCTTGAGAAGAGGATGGACAATAGCATGCTTAAAATGTGCTGGAACTGCACAGGAATCCTTAAACAGGAATTAATAAGAGTCTGAAGGCTAGGGTCAATTGTCTCAAAGACCTCTTTAAACAATTTAGTAGGGATAAAATCGAGAGAGCAATTAGATGTTTTCATGTGCAACAGAATCTCTGACAGCTCGGCGAGAGAAACAGGATCAAACACACGAGCTTAAAGGGATAAGAGGAAGATCAGTTGAAATGGCAGAGGAACATAGCCTAATACTGGATATCTTATTGGTGAAATATTGAAGGAAGTCCTCACATAATACTGTCGATGGCTCAAGGAGAGAAACAGGGCATGGATTAATAACAGAGTTAATTGTCCTGAAGAGCACCTGGGGTTTATTAACTATATTAGAGAGATAGTTCGATTTGGAGATTTTTACAGCCTTCTGATACTCAGACAGACCCAGAGTGAGTGAAGAGATGTCCCTCTTCGTTTCTTAAAGGTTATTTGCTTAAAATTCATGCTTGCATGCCAAGCGTGAAAATGAGTTAACTTGCTCTTTAAACCCAATGCAGTTTACACCGATATAGTTGGATTAAACAATGCCTCTGTGAAACAAGCAATACTCCTGTATTAACTATGAATTACAGTTTCACGGTGTGCTAAAGATTTAAGCCACATATCTGGGTTACACTACTCCCTCCCACAATCCAGATGATGCCATCTGTGAGAAAGGAGCAGTGAGTGTGTATGTGTGTGTGTAGTGTCTCGTTTCAGTATTAATCCAGGTTGTCTCCGCTGATATGTTGATAGACTGGCTGGGCCTACCATGCTGCTGTTAATGCCAAACACCAAAAGCTGAAGAAGTTTAAATAAAACACATCACTGATAAGCTGCGACACATGAGAGTCTTAGGAACAAACTCAAAGGCTGCAGAGCAATGTGCACAAACTAAGAACATTTTGAAAACATTAAATGCATTTAATGCTCACCTAACAGCAAATGCATTAAGCGATCTATGATTTGAAGCTATGGTCAGTTAATCTTCAGATTAATCAAACAATGTGTCATCAAATGCTGCAGTGTTCACTGCTTCCACAAATGTCAGGATTTACTTCTCTCTGCCCCATATCACACTGTAAATGCAATATTTTATATCACATAATTTTAGACCATATCTGCTCCTAGTTCCATCCTTGATTTGATTTGTTAATATTGATATTGAGAAACTGTCATATAAATAACCGATTCATAGAAGGCAGCTCATGAGTTACAGTCCAAAAAATAGGACTAATACATCCTGAAATAAAACACTGGATGTCAAACGCTTGGTTTGACGACTGTGATTGGATGACAGGAGTAAATCTGCTGAAATCCCCTCATGGGATCAAGCTGTGATTTGGACCAGAGAGATTTGTTTTCAGAGTGAACTCGGCCCCGCAGAGATGAGTACGGTCACCGCACAGCACAGGACTGCAGCAGGCCAGCAGGGAGTTAGTTTAATTTGGATGATAAGACAGATTGGACTCGACCGCCACTGCTCCTTCGCAGCGTGCTGACGTGAAGACGAACGTACGTCGAACCAACGAACAAGCTAGCTTCAGCTTTATGGTAAGAAACGCACACAGCTGTGTTTTCAAACTTAATGTGCCGCATACGTATTGTTATATTAATCACGTTTTGTGTACGAGTACCGAAGACGTTACCTGTTGTTACATGTTGAATCTCTCTGTCGACATAAACAAACAGGTCTTAACTGACTGGCGCTTCAAACGGCCTCCACAACAGTTTTAACCGTAACGCACTGAATTATGGGAAATTTACGAAGAAAAATTACGTTAAAATCAAACTAATAATAAAATAATAATGTAATAATTATTAATAAAGTATAATAAAATATTGCTTTCTCTTTACTTAAAAAATGAACTACTTTGGTTCCTCTGAACCACTAAGTGCCACTTTTTTGTTTGTGTGTTTATTAACCTGACTTTTGAAAACATAGATTCAAAATTACTGGGCTCTGAATTTTCAGTTTTGACATTTTTAAAGGTACTTGGCAGATACAGTAGGTTTTTTCATGCATCTCTGTCTCCATCTAATCCCAGTCTGAATGTTGATGTTGAGGTCAGAGCTCAGTGGGGGTCATATACCATCTCTTGCAGATTTTTCTGATCGCAGCCCTTGGTCTGTGCAAAAAGCTCATCTAAAGCTAATATGAGACTTTGACAGCCTGAGCTATTCAAATCAAGTGTGTAGGGCTGTACCTAACATATATTTTCATTTTTGATTAGTAAACCAATATATTTTTTAATTAATTGATAATAGTTAGGCCGTGAAAGGTCAAACAATAGTGAAAAATACTAATCACAGCTTGGCAGAATCCAGGGTGACTTGATATATAGTTTATTATAGTATACAGCAAAGAGCAGACAGCTAATCTTGTCATCTGAGAAGCCAAAACCAATTGTTTCACCATGTTTGCTTGAAAAATAAATAGTAAAATTAATCAACTAATCAATTAGTGGCCAAATTGTTTCAGCGCCACAAATAATTATTTTCCAAAGTTACAACCTTTTTAATAAGAGGGATAGTAACACAAAATGGGAATTTAAAATTAAGAAGACTGTACCTTTGAAATACTTTTTAGTTTCATAGACAGAAGTTCTGTTAACATTTTTTTGCATTTTTATGTCAATGAAACAGCTCCACCGCCTGCGTAATCAAACATTTAGGTGCTTTCTCTGATTTGTTTGCCTTGGTAGACAGAATGTAAAAGTTATGGTATTCATGGGACGTTAATGTGCTCATTGTAACTAGTCTGTTGGCTCACCCATACCTGTAAATAATGGCTCTTACTCAATCCCTTGTTTCAAGTCCATTTGATAAAGGAGTGTAAAGTGACTTGCAAATTCACAAATTGCCACATCTGTTGTCTTCACACCTCTTTTATCACAATAAGCTTGCTGAATAAAACAGCTGTTAATTCTTTAAAAAATGCTCAGTAACATACGATATCTGTAGCACTTTGACAGGTGGTGATAAATGATGACATTCAACAGCAAGTGGCCCATTATACAAAACAGCAAAAATAACAGTCATACACAAAAGTTTTATTTTGATGCTGTCTGTTATACACTTTGCCACTCTTCTTAGACTAATCACAACAAAAGAGTATACCACATGTGTCAATGGTTTATATTATATATATTGCTCATTTTAAACAACATCTGTGAAATTAACTTACAGAAAATACTGGAATTCATTATTAGTGGGAAAATCAATCACAATACAGTAACAGTTACATGCATTAACCTGCAGTATACTTGAAACACAGGTCAGGCTAACCTATGCATTACCATTTTGTGTGTTAATAGTTCATTTCTGTAGGTTGTGGTGTCTTCTGAACTGTCAGCGATATCCTCTGTCTCATATGTGCTGCTGTGGCCGAGATGTGAGAAGTGGTCATGCCACTGGTCAAGAGAAACATTGAGCCTCAGCACCTGTGCCACGGTGCAGTGCCTGATGGAATTGGCAACGAGCTGGAATGTGTAACCAACAACACGCTTTCTGCCATCATCCGCCAGCTCAGTAGTCTGAGTAAGTACAACACAGTTACGTTCTGCAATGAGTGTTTGACAATGTTCAGATGCCTCTTCAACCAGTGATCATTTCATGAGTGACAGTAATTATCACCACTGCTACTAATGTAAAATGAACTGAAATGACAAGGAGAACTGCACCAATGTTTGAACAAAATCACCAGAAATGAACATGAAACAAGGTCAGTAAAAGTTATGAAGTGGTGGATGGTGATGGTTGGGCAATGGGGAACAACGCAATACTTCTTCAAAACTTCAATAATTCTTTATTTGTTTAATATACAGTGTTATGTCACATAATATTTCAACCAATCAGAAGGTATAAATCAACATATTAGATTAGAATTAACTTGTAGGCTCTGAGATGATTTGAATATGTCACATTGACTACTTTGTGTTAGAACTGCTAACCTTTTCTTTATCCTTAAAAGATGATTATCAGAAAAAAAAAACATATATCCCAGTATCAGTACATTGTTAGGCTTTTAACCAGTCATAGAGCAACATGAATAGCACATTAAAAACAAAGCCATTATCTCCTCACTGTTAGTTAATGTACATTATTTTGCAACACTGTAGTCAATACTAACACCTGTCTACTGTTCACTCTAACCTGCCAATTTATACAGAAGCAGAGTGGTTTAAAAGGTTAATTCAGTACGGCAATGTGTGTAAAAGCATACTTGTTTGTTTTTGTTATGTAGATATCACAGCTGGTTACAACAACTGAAATATGTGAGACAGAGAGAGAGGGAAATGTTGAAGGGTTGAAGGAAAGAGTATTTTAAGAAGAACATTCACTCCTGGACATCTGGCCAATGGGTATTCCGATAAGTGTGTGTGTGTGTGTGTCTGGATTTAGTGAAGTTACGGGAGCTTAGAGCTTACTGTAAAGCTTTGTATCACAGGAAGAGAAGACAGAGAGTGAGTGGGTGGAGACACAAACACAGGCTGTCTAATGATAGCTTCCACATTAAGTGGATCTGAGCTGTTTGACCTGTGCCATTCATGCCGTTTTTGTGCAGAGGCCAGATGCTTAATACGGATGTATAGTCCTGAGAAATATGATGGATTCAAAAATGCAGAAGTAAAAAATCACTATTTTATGAGATAGTACAGTACAGACAAAACATGTGTAACACAGACAAAACTAAATTTTATGTAGTTTTATGTAACTTTTTGTAAATACAGTATACATACAAATTCTATGCAAATTTGTACTCAGAGAAATTGTTAGTAAGGCTCTAGGCTTTACATCATCAGAAAATACTAGACGCTTTCCAAAAATAAGTGTCAATAATGAGAAGCAACATGTAAAAATATGTCTTTTTTGTTAAATATTTATGATATTTTCCCCTGTAATCATGCAACATGCTGCTATTCTTTTTCACCTTAAAAGCTTGGCACACCTTTCTTTTTATTAACAGCTGCATTTTCTTCTGGTGTCTTTCTCTGGTTACAGGTAAACATGCAGAAAATGTTTTTGGAGAGCTTTTTAATGAAGCAAACACTTTTTATGTGCGTGCCAACTCTCTCCAGGATCGTATTGACCGCTTGGCCATCAAGGTCGCCCAGCTGGACTCTAGCGTGGAAGAGGGTTAGTCCACTTGAAATCTGTTATTGTCTTATGCTTATATTAAATCTGTAACTACTTCCTGCTGTTTTGCAGTCTCACTTCAGGACATAAACATGAGAAAGGCATTCAAAAGCTCTACTGTCCAGGACCAGCAGGTTTTGTCCAAGGGCAGCATGTCAAATTCTGTGGCTAACATGTACAACAACAGCGACAGGCCTCCTCCCCTCAGCACCCTCACCACTTACAGGTACTGCATGTGTTGTAAAACGTAGAAATGTTCAGTTACAGCATCTAATTATCTGAAATCACTTCATAAACACAGAGAGGATTCCACTGATGCAATGAAGTTCTACTCAGACCCATCATACTTTTTTGACTTGTGGAAGGAGAAAATGCTTCAAGACACAGAAGACAAGAGGAAAGAAAGGAGGAGGCAAAAGGTAAAAGCTCTACCCACTGCTTTATTTTTCTGCATTTAATTAGCAAATAGTTTTTCACTCTCATGTTTTGTCCGTCCCTGCACATTTCCAGGAACAGAAGCGATCTGTGGAAAGCAGCACCCTTCAGCGTGAGGTGAAGAAGGTGCGAAAGGCACGAAACCGCAGGCAACAGTGGAACATGATGGCAATCGATAAAGAGCTTCGCCCGGACCACCGGCATCCACAGACTCTACGGCGAGGGACATCATCTGAGGGCTCGCTTTCTCCAGATGGCAGGTTAGATCTAGTGTTGCAACTAAGAATGTGTTTTCAAATGGAGTTATATGGCTTTGTTTATGTATGAAATCTAGACCATATTTTTATAAATAGAATAGCATCTTTGTTGTGTAAAGTTTCAGTTTTGATTTTGTAGCAACAAATCCACCATCTGGATGAGGAGCTCTCTGTCTTTTATTGTTTATCCAGGCCTGACTTCCCTGACTACCCTGTCCCTCCACCGCCTGCCCACACTACTTGTAACTTTGCCAAGTCTCATGATTATGAGGCAGGGAACCCACACCCCTCACCACCTGTGGAGCATGAATACCACAGCATTGATGTCAACTACAAGAGAGTAACCTATGCCACAGCAGAGCCTCACGCTGCAGAGCAAATGAACGGTTCAATACGTCCACCTGCAGAGTATGTTTGTTTGTCATTTGCATAATCAGAGAAAGAATTAAATACAGTATCACTTTTCTAACATAATCCTCTTTTTTTTTTACTGTCCACCAGCTCTGTGCCTCCACCTCCTGCTTCGGGCCCACACATCCCATCAGCACAGACAGCCTTTGGTTTTCGTCTTGGTGCACTACCACCAACACCACATAATGGAGTTTTGCATGTAGGCCCAGGCTACCCACTCCCACCTTTACCTCCTCCAGGACCTTGCTTGGTCCCTCCTCCCCCAGGTCCTCCACCTCCACCTCTCCCTCCCCCAGCTGCGCCCGCACACCTAGCAGGGTACAGTGAAGACAGCAGAGCTGAGGCCAAACCTGTGAAAGATGCAAGAAGTGATCTGCTGTCTGCCATCCGCATGGGTAAGTAGGACTATCTTTTGTGGTCAAACACATTGTTTGGCATTGTTTTCTGCCTGCTTTGACAAATGTAGACATGGTTACCAAAAATATCTGCTCCTCTGTACATGACCCTGTGCAGCATTTCAATGTACTTTTCTACCTCTGTGCCTTTTCTGCCACATGGTGGCGCAAAGTCCCATCCTCATCACTATGTGACATTGATGCTGAGAAGAGGAACATGTAAATTAAACAGAAACATGTAAATGAACTATGTCATTTTGGGTGCATTAAAACATAGTATAGCTGACCACACAGAGAGAGAGAGACATCTGTGTACTTCACGTGGTGCAGTATTAATTCCTCCTGACAACAGAAACAAATATGTAAATTAGAACAACTATATTGTGAATTCAGTTGCAATAAAACACAGTTTGCATGAGGGAGGAGGGAAGAAGAACATCATCCTTGGATGGTTATCTCATTTCAGCTTTCTGTTGTGGAAGTTAGTGTGCAAGATTAGAATATAAAGGACTGATTTTCTATTTTGTGAAACACATAAGAAATGTGTCACGTTTGAGAAACAGAGTAGATGTGGGTGTTGAACTATCGTCATTTGGGAGTAACTCTCATCACTAAATGTCATTATAACCAGTCTCACAGGAGACATTCATTCTTTTTGTTCATTTTATCAGACAATGTATTGATCAGTGAAGCGTCGGTTTGGTTCTCCTGAATGTAGATTTCTCCCTCCCTCCACCTCTTAATCACATGTGTTTGTCTCCCGTTACACACTTGAAAAACTAGTTGTTCAGTATGTTAAGACAGAGACAAATGAAACACATTAGTCAACTGTCAATATTTACTGTGTATACAAGTAATTATCAGGCTTTAGGTAGAAATGTGAGCTTGGTAGAAATAGAGTTTGTAGATAGAGACAGTAGAGCAGAGAGAATAGGTGTGGTCACACATGCCTCACCTGCTACAATCAAAAGGTGCAGCAGGAACATGGAAAACAGAGATTAAAAAAATCAATGTTCATCTGATCATCAATCAACACAAGTTAACACAGAGTATAGCATAAATACACTGCTGTGAAAAAGTATTTTGTCCCTTTCTGATTTTTTTCTTTTATTTGCATATACACTACCAGTCAAAAGTTTGGACACATAGAAAAAAAATACAGAAGAAAAAAAGGCTATCATATCAGAAATACAGTGTAGACATTGTTAATACTGTAAATGACTAATATTGCAGGAAAGAGCTGTTTTTTTAAAGGAATATTTACACAAACATACAGAGACCTAATATCAGTACTGTCTTCCATTAGAACGTTTGCTAATGCAATTTTATTCATTTAAAAGGATAACTGATCATTAAAAAACCCTTTTGCAATGATGGTAACACAGCTAAAGACACGTATCTTTTCACGAAAAACATGGTAAATCCTATGTGTGTCCAAACTTTTGACTGGTAGTGTATGATACATATTTGTCACATATATAGGGCCAGGCAGGTTTGAACAGCTTTTTTTCCCCTTTAATACATTAAATCAAAAAAGGCATTTTGTATTTACTCAGGTTAACTTTGTAGAATATTAAAATCTGCTTTAAGATCTGAATCATTCAATCAATCAAGTGTGACAAATATACAAAACAAAATCAATCAATACTTTTTCACAGCCTAACATAGCACATGGTGTAGAAAATTTAAACTAAGCAGTCAATCACAGTAATCTGGGCCATCATCCTCTGAGCTACTGCAGGGGACAAGAGGCATCTCTTATTCGCCTGACATTTTAAGTAGCCTGCGAAAATTTAACTTAACTGAACAACATGTGATCTTATTTTAATATACTGTATGTTTGCCCTTATTAGGCATCCAGCTAAAGAAAGTCCAAGAGCAGCAAGAGCAGCAGAACAAGCGGGAACCTGTGGGAAATGACGTTGCCACCATCCTGTCCAGACGCATTGCAGTGGAGTACAGTGACTCTGATGAAGACTCTGAGCTGGATGAAAACGAGTGGTCAGACTGATCAAACACAAATCAAACAAAGAGTAGCACATGGCAGAAGTTTTTCTTCTCTCCACAGCGCCCCACTACTGTCAGACCACCTTTACTTCATCTAGTATGATTAACACTGATGCTGTATTACTTTCATATGAGGAAAGCAGTTTGTATACCACTTTCAAAAATGTAGTAACCGTAAACTAAATGTTTAGTTTTTTACCACTGATGAAAGTTATTAATGCCTGTGCTTTTCATACTTTAACTACAGATGTACATGTGTGTGCAAAGAAACTGACTTTGTATTTAAGAATGAATGCAGCAATATAAAGTAAAAATTGACACAAGTATTTATGTTTATAATCACACATTTCTGATAATATTTTAGACTAAATATACATCCCTTTATTGTATGTGACTGTGATTTATTGTAAATAATTTACTGTAAATAATTTTACTGTCCCACAGTATGTGTACTAGGTTATCATGAACAGTCTGAATCCTGTTTTGTTCTGCCATTATTTATTATTTATTGTCATGCATCTTTGAAAATGTTGACATACTATTAAATTTTTTCAACATTATTCACAAAACCATATGCAGATGTACAGGAACTTTACTTTTTTTGTGTGACTGTACATGACAGGATCAAGGTACTGCATTTGAAAGACATGTCAATCAGCTATGTGTAGAAAGATGTCCCTTGGGGCCAGAACCTCTGTTTAAAGTAACATATTAATAAGTAACATTTCTTATTGTTCAGGCAATCAATCAACAACAAAAAGACACAAATGACTGCAAAAAGATGCAAAACAACAACAACGTCAAGCTAACCAACCACAGAGACATGCAAAATCATTTTACAAAAACTAACATTTTAAAAAGCAGGAGATAGACAGTTGTAGCACAGCCAGGAAACTAACTACCTGCTGGTAGAGCGCTGGGAGTACCTATGCAAAAAGAATAAGACAAACCGAAACATCATAAAGTCAAATAAAACACCACAAAACATATAAGGTAGATGAACCCACTGAACAGAAGAGTTAGAATGTTCTCCATCTAAACGCAACCTAAAAATACAATTGTCAACACTAAGCAAACAGTACTAAAATGTTGTTTTGCTTGTTATTTCAGTTATCAGATGGAGACTTAAGACAAAGTTTAAATGCTTGTGTTGTGTTCAGCAGCAAATATCTTCTATATTTTCTCTAATAACCCAAAATAGATTTCAATCATCCTAGAGGACATTTTGAAACAAAGTGTCAACAGAGGCCTGAGACACCGTCCTCTGTGTTGTATAAATAAACACCATTGTTTAAGAGGACAGAGAAAGACCAGTGACATTCATAATAGATAGTGGTCTGGTATGTAACTGATGGTGGCCAAGCAGAAACAGCATACTGGCTTTAAAGGAAGGGTGAATAATTCAATGCAAGATAAAGTCATGACCCAAATAAAGATTCATCTAAATTGAGTCATATGTTATTCTTTGTGTGTGTATATAAAATTAATGACAGAGACAAAACAGTGACAGGAAATATGATTATGCATGTCTTTCTTAAAACCTTTATTAACATAATGGATGACGACGTTTCACTGCCTTTAACACTTCTGGCCAGCAGAGGTCAGTAATGTCCCTGTAGACCGGTGTGTAGACAGGTGGACTACCGCCAGGTGGGAAACTGTTGAGCATCGGACACCATGTTGGCTCTAAAGAGAGCCAATCACGGTAGGACGGAGGACAGAACTCAGTGGAGATGTTTCATCCCGTGACTGCGCGGTACCCGGCAGGATGTTCAGCACAGTAAAGCTCCTCCTCAAACTGATCGGTGACAGTCCGATGCCCGGCAGGTAATGAAACTTCTCACCAGTCTGCTACGTTAAACTGAACAACAGGAAGGTTAGGACAAGGTAAGGTATTGTTTTTGCAATATCACACAAGTTTCTAGATTTATAAAATATATAATATTTATTAAATTACAATTACAATGGAATTTAAATGATGATGTGTTTTATGAATTAACCACATGTCAATACATAAAGTGGATTAAATCAGCTTCATCAGCTGCTGTTTCTGCAGCAAGGTATACACCAAGTTTGTATAGGAACAGATGTCTTTCATCTGATTTTACATTAATTTTATACATTTTTATTTGCCATAATTCTTTTACCTCTGAAAGTTTATCTAACAAATAAAAAAATAAAAACATTTGCATCAAATTAAATACTGTTTAAAATAATCACAGTGACAATAAAGGCTGATTATATAGTGGTTATATTTTTTTCTGTTCTACTTTTAGAACATGTACTTAGTACTTGAGTAAAGACTTTGAAGTGGTATTTCTAAGTGTAATCAGTTGCTTTTTAGGCATGTAGCCTACTTACACTTGAGAATTGAGTTTATGGAGAATTTCTGCTTGGCTGTCAGTATTAAAAGCGATTGAGTGTATTCACTTAAAATGACTTGTTAGTGTCTTGGATTGATTCTTCCAGGGATTTTTAGGACATAATCTATCAAGATGGATATCTCAAAACTGCCTAAGATCCAGGATGAGGAGCGAGAAAGCAAGTTTGGATTTGTACATGGAGTTTCTGGACCAGGTCTGGTTTATTGCCCTTTTTAAATTCAAATTCAAATCCATTTGTAGTAAGTCAGTTGCTACAGCTGCCACAGGTTAGACAGAGCTAATTTATATGTTTATATGAGCTGTAATTTATATTGTAATAATAATATATAATGAGGCATTGACAGTTCATGGGTAAAACAATGTTAATGTTTCTCTTTTTTTAACAGTTGTGACAGCTACTGCGATGGCAGGATCAGTCATGTATGAACTGGTTCGTGTAGGTCACAGTGAGCTAGTGGGAGAAATCATCCGTTTAGAGGGAGACATGGCAACTATTCAGGTCTATGAGGAGACTTGTATCCTTCCTGCAGCCATTCTTCCCTCATCTGTAGTTTAAACATGTAACAAACCATGTCACAGTCTTCTTTAAAGTTGAATTTGCATGATACATTTTATAAAAGACTGTAGGCTTTAGATTCAGTACACTGATAGCAAACGGGAATCTATATTTGTTGACAAAACTAGTGAGTCATAGTGGTTCCAGTTTGTTTTGTTTCCCCTGACTTTATGCTACAGCCGGTGTGTGTGTCGGTGACCCTGTCCTTGGAACAGGAAAACCCCTCTCTGTGGAGCTGGGACCAGGAATCATGGGTGGCATCTTTGACGGTATCCAACGTCCACTGACAGAGATCAGTGACCTCAGTAAAAGTATCTACATCCCGAGAGGAGTGAACATTGGTGCTCTTAACAGAGACCTCAAATGGGAATTTACTCCCAGCAAGAGTCTTCGAGTAAGAAAAAAGCATTTTTGTGTGGACTCAGTTGTCTCCCATGTTTAACTGTTCTGACTGATTTCACATGATCTCCTCTCCAGGTTGGCAATCACGTAACAGGTGGTGATATCTATGGCACGGTGTTTGAAAACTCCTTAATCAAGCACAAGATGATGCTGCCACCACACAAAAGAGGCACCATCACCTACCTGGCCCCACCTGGAAACTATGACCTAGCTGTGAGTGTTTGTACTAAATCAAAACACTCTTTTGTCTGATTGAAAGTTCAGTGAAATTGATTTCCTGTTCTTGTTGCATTCAGGACGTGGTTCTGGAGCTCGACTTTGAAGGCGTAAAGGAAAAGTTGACCATGATGCAGGTGTGGCCTGTACGACAAGTCCGCCCAGTGTCAGAGAAATTGCCTGGAAATAATCCTCTGCTGACTGGTCAGCGAGTTATGGATGCACTTTTCCCGTGAGTAACTATCCCAAGAAAAAATAATCACTATTTTGCCTTCGCAGCTGTAGACACAACTTATCTTAACTAGTTGAGAAATATTTAATTAGTTAGAACAGAAATGATGACTCTATTGTATATTGACTATTTTTGCTGGACAGTTGTGTGCAGGGCGGCACCACTGCCATACCAGGAGCCTTTGGATGTGGAAAGACTGTAATCTCACAGTCGCTGTCCAAGTACTCCAACAGTGATGTCATTATCTATGTTGGCTGTGGTGAGCGTGGAAATGAAATGTCTGAAGTTCTGCGCGACTTTCCCGAGGTTGGTGGATTTCTGCCAAAATATATATGCACCATTCTTTGACACCTTCATCCACCACTGAGCTTGAAATAGATTAAACAAGTAAAAAGAAGGAAGGAACTGATGTGATATTTGTTTAGAGAAAAAAATATAGGGTGAACCTTTAATGCTCATCTTGTGCAACAGCTTACTATGGAAGTGGACGGCAAAGTTGAGAGCATTATGAAGAGAACAGCACTGGTTGCTAATACATCCAATATGCCTGTGGCTGCTAGAGAGGCTTCAATTTATACAGGTACCAACTGTTCACTTTGTAGAGAACAGAGTGATTGTTTATTTTAAAAGCTACTGCACGTTTTTTTTTTGTTGTTGTTGTTGAAAATTGGTTAACATTAAGAAAAAACATTTGTAATTGTTTAAATAATTAATTTACGCATCTGTATATTTAATGCAATTGCTTCTGCAGGCATCACACTTTCTGAATACTTTCGAGATATGGGTTACAATGTGAGCATGATGGCCGACTCAACTTCTCGATGGGCTGAAGCTCTAAGAGAAATCTCTGGAAGATTGGCTGAAATGCCTGCTGGTACGTTCATAAGTTGTATATGACTTACAGTTGCAGAAATGTCAAAAAAATATGTGTCCTTATGGCTTATTGTGTGTAAGCTGTAAAATTAAATTTCCTATTCAGTAAAATGTGCATAAAGTGGAAGGGTTGTAATTTTTTCTTTTTCTTTTTTTCTTCTTACTTTGTAATTTGCTAAGACACAGACGACTGTGCTGAGACAGTAGATAAGATGTGAACTAGTTACAGTTCGTTGTGTATGCTGATCTTTGTAGACAGTGGTTATCCTGCTTACCTGGGAGCCAGGCTCGCCTCCTTCTATGAGCGCGCTGGACGTGTGAAGTGCATTGGAAATCCAGAGAGAGAAGGCAGTGTCAGCATTGTAGGAGCGTAAGTTGACTTCCAACAAGTAGGGAAAAAACATCAAACTTTTTTTAAGTGTCTGCTGAACACTTTTTGTTGTTGAAAAGGTCTCTGACAAAAAATACTACCTCATCATAACTTTACATTTTTTCTCATTAAGCTGAGAGTAATACAAATAGTCCGTCTAACTAGGCATGATTTATTGTTAGATTGAATTATTCTTTAATATGCCAACTTATTTGCAGTGTGTCACCCCCTGGTGGAGACTTCTCAGATCCAGTCACTTCAGCCACACTGGGAATTGTTCAGGTAACTAATCGGTAGTGCCTCTCCAGCACTTGTTCCTAATATTTAACTTTTCATTCACCTCACGTCGATATTTCTCCCCAGCACACCATTTTGAGCCATTCTACTGTTTGCTTCTTGATAGGTGTTCTGGGGTTTGGACAAGAAGCTGGCTCAGAGAAAGCACTTCCCTTCTTTAAACTGGCTGATTAGCTACAGCAAGTACATGCGAGCTCTTGATGATTTTTATGACAAACATTTCCCTGAGTTTGTTCCTCTCCGTACAAAAGCCAAGGAGATTCTACAGGAAGAGGAGGACTTGGCTGAAATTGTGCAACTTGTAGGCAAGGTGAGGCCGGTTAAGATTATTTACCATGGTAACACAGACAATGATATATATAGTTTATATAGTTTAAAATTTTACATGATGAATTTCAGAGGAAGTTATTTAAAGGCACTGACGGTCTAGTAGTAGTAGTAGCTAGTTAATCAGTGTATTTGAATTTAACTCTGTGTTTTACAGAGGAGGCTTCTGTTATGGCTATACATTTTGTCATCTGAGTTGTTCACATGCTCACCAGGTTACTGCTGAAAAAATAAAATAGAGTGACATTGATAATCTTGTGTTCACAGGCCTCCCTTGCTGAGAGCGACAAGATCACTCTAGAAGTTGCTAAGCTCATTAAGGATGACTTCCTGCAGCAGAACGGTTACACCTCTTACGACAGGTTAAAATCAAAATGAACAACCACAAAACACACAGCTCCATTCAGTGTGCCCTAAGTGGTGGGGTGAGCTTCAAATGTCTCTGTCTCTCTCTGTCCTTTACACAGATACTGTCCCTTTTACAAAACTGTTGGCATCCTAGCAAACATGCTTGCTTTCTATGACATGGCTCGACGCGTGGTGGAGTCCACAGCACAGAATGAGAACAAAGTCACATGGGCCATAATCAAGGAGCAAATGGGAGAGATCTTGTACAAGATTAGCTCCATGAAGTTCAAGGTACATGATTGTTTTTTGGGGGAGATGATCTTGTAGGTATTTTCGTTTGACTTTAACCACTTAGCTTAAATAACTTGTAAGTCGATGTAATGTCTGTCCATGTTCAACGGATTCTTTAGGATCCTGTTAAGGATGGCGAAGAAAAAATCAAAGCAGACTATGCCCAGCTGCTGGAGGAGATGCAGAGCGCCTTCCGGGCCCTGGAAGAATAAGTTTGTCACCTGTGCTTTCTGAATGTCTCCTTCAGTTATGTGAACTCTTTTTGGTGTTTATGTCCGTTTAAGCACATTCCATGAGACAAAAATGGCAACAGCTTCACTCAGGTCATAACTTAACACAATCATTGGTTGAAATTAGTGGAGTCCAGTCAGATGCTACACTTGCACTCACCTGGCAGCTCCAACAAGGAGTTTAAAGAGAATTTCTTTTTCCCTACAATGTGACAGTGATCAATACTATAAATAAAGTATATTAATCAAATGGATCCATGCATGTGGCTAAAGGAACAGAAACACTGTGCTCTTCATTCTTCCACTATTACCTTTAAGTGTGATCATTGATGTTATGGATTAAATACTTCATGTTTAAAAGTGTGAATGAATAAGTCTGTTGTGTTTTAACAGATGTCTCAGTAATAAATTAATGCTACCTTGCTGTTCAGTGAGAAATTGTATTTGTCTTTCCTATTTTGTTCATAGTGAGCAAACGTCCTCTTTACTCTTTGACACAGCAGAACATGATGATGAGAATCAACTCATTGGAGTAGAGGACTCTCTCCCCTAGGTGGCACAAACACACTGCTTCAATTTGGTATGGCAATCTTTTGATTGACAACCCTTTTTAAATCTAAATTCCCCATACATTTATTTATTTATTAGAACGAGTCGAATATGAGTTAAGCCTCAAACACTACCGCACTATCACATGCAAATACATAATTTACATAATCAGTCTAACAAATTTGGTTTTCAGGTTTATTGAAATCTAACGTCACAGAACATAAATTATTATTATTATTATTATTATTAGGACTAAAACTGTTTAGCAGTGCAAGACATGAAACAAACTGCTGAACTCAAACGTGTTATTTGTGTAACCTGACATAAATTGATTAATTGTATTAATTGTATGAAATAAAAACTGGTGGGGTTTTGATAGAAACAGTGCTTGGTGAACAGAAGGAGAAGGGACCTTTTTCACAGATGAATGATTATTTTTTAATGTGGCTGTTTCCATTATACAAAATGTGAGTATTTCAGCCTTACTGTATCCCAGACTGTAAAGTGTCTGAGGCTCCTCAGTGCACACAAACATGACAGCATAAAATTGGTTTGCATAGTTTCCCCTTGTTTGCAGTATTCACTCATCACGCTTTGTTCACTGTACATACAGCGTATTTGCTAATGTGTAATCTCCAGCATGCACTTCTAGTTGACTTCAGTATGTTGTCTACGTATCACAGCATTAATTCCTCCAAAATAGATTAGAGCCAGTATCTCAGGTTCCGGGCTCCATCAAGACTAATGGAAGCATAACCCTCAGGAGCAAGAGCAGCATTTTTTCTCTGCATTGATTCAGTCTATCCAGACTCACAGTGGACATTAAGAGCTTTCAGTGGTCTCAGAATAAACCAACTTATATCTTATGCACCTGTCTCTCTCTCTGTTATTTTTCAATTTGTAATGACTGATGGGCAGTGTGTTAAAAACACATTAACAAAACAGTACATATGGATCTGCTCATGTAAAAGTGAACATGGAGGAGAGAATCACTTTCAGCCCGTGCCCAACAGTTGTGTCTGCCTTCAAATGTGGAACAATGCTGCCTTTGTATCATTTGATCTTTTTGTGCGGTCTTGTTGCTGAAGTTCATCAGTCGTTTGTTCTCACACACTATCTGTCTAGTATTTGACCCTGTGCACAGAGAGAAAAGAAAATTTCCCTGCAGGGATAACTTGTCAATTCTGCTTTCAAATGTTGTCACAAATGTAATACAAAAAGTTTCATGTACAGAAACACAGGTTCACATTTACAGCAACACAGAAATGTGGTGGTTTTGACACTGATCACACACACAAACCCTTCCAGAGTTTTCTGAGTGTGAGCAGCAAGGTCAGAATGCTTGTGGGAGGAAATATGATCCCAGAGGGTGGAGCTGCCCTGTGGATCACTGCTCACTCTCTCATCTATGAGTGCCTGTCATGTTTCTAATATGCGCCCTCCTCCAGCTCAGTGCGGATTATGAGGGCTGCTGTTGCAGCTTTTGAACACCTCAACATAGCCCCTCAGCTGTGGGAAGAGGTATGAAAGACTCCTGGCTCTCTGGCTTCCTCACCCAAATGAGGTAGTGCCTATATTTACCAAGCATGCCAGAATTAAAACCTAAAATGGAAACTGTTAGAAGTAGGTTGAGTGTGCTAGAGAACAACATGTGAGCTAATTAATGATATGTGAGAAAGGTAGTCTTTGGAAAAGTCACCTGACAGATGCAACACAATATCAAACCACTTGTCAGGAGGAATCCAAGTTGTCTCTGCTGGGACACTTCCACTGTGGGAATCGAGTGAAAAAACCCCCAAACATCTCACTGCACTTTTACAGTGTCGCCGCAGCAACATCGGAGGACAAATGTGCCAATTTCCTTTTTCAACACTAATGACTGATGAGAAACTAGGCTGCTGTGTTTTCCTTCAGTAATTCACAGGAGGAGCTTGGTGACAAGGTGGCATCTCAAATATTTTCTTCCTCATTTGCTGAAGAGTGCACAACTTTTGCCTGGGAAGCATAAATCTGACACTTCAGCGCACATGTATTGATGCTTTTGGATTTTTGTCGCGGAGACAAGAGGTAAGTTGATAGAGAAAAGGTTTCTTAATACAAGTAGAAACTTTGATTACAATGAAATACGTTTGCTGGTGTGTAATAGTAATTATCATTAAATAACACAGACTTTAAAACTGTCAAAATAGCAAAAAGGTAAACAGATGCCGAAATGTATATTTTCAGTTTATTTTGCAGTATAGATCAGTGGCAGGATTTATCTGACAATGCTGTAAGTGTGCAGTATCTCAGTCTTGAGGACTTCTGGCCCAGATAGTTTCACTCTGTGGACTTGGTGGCCTGTTTTCAACAAATTACTTTAGAAGCTCCTGGGGATGAAACAGGACTTAGAGTCTTCTGATTATGGAAATCATTCATTTTTATAACAAACAAAGGTTCTTTTAGTAAGAGGTACTGGTTGGTTGAGTCTGGTTTAGGTTGCTGTACCTGTACTATATACAGAACTATATTAATATTATTCTGTGGTTTAATAAATCTCACATTAACTGCTTTGGTGCTTTGTATTTAGGAGGATTATAGAGGTATTGTATCATTACAAGCAGTAAAAACAGTAGTAGCTGCCATCTGTTTCCATGTCTTGTTTATTTTGGACACACAATTGCACTCACGCATGTGTGTTTGTACTGTGTACATCATGTTACATAAAGTATTGCCTTTCTACAAATTTGCAGCTGTAATTAGAGTAACATCAGGTTCTGGTATTTGTATTTTTATAATTATCAACCTTGCTTCTCATATATAGAGAAACAATTAAGGGAGAACTCTGTGTGTGTATGTGTGTGTGTGTGTGTGTGTGCACATATTAATTGAGGAAAATTACAAAAAACACTAAAATCCTCTTTGTTCTGAGGATTATTATTGGTTGTGGTATTAGCGTTTAATGTTATGCAGCTACACAGCAGTAGGTTACATACTTTAACTTTCTCCTGCACTAAAGGTCTGCGGACTAACTGTGTAGTTCATTGTTTAAGAGAACAGAGTTTTTAAATGACGGCCTTTTGTGTTGAAACGACAGCTTGTAAACTTCAAAGTCATCTTTAGAAAGCCATTATGAAATGGGAGAAGTTAAAGCCTCCAGAACCTGATGATCCTATGTGTTGCTGTGAGTGTGATATCTACCAGTACGGATGTTGCTGTGACTGTGAAGATCTGGATGAAGCCTTTATCAGGTATGGGCGTAAGGAGCAGGGTCTTTGCTTAGTACCACTAGAATAAAATACTGTAAAGTAAAGGACATCTGGTGTTACTTGATATTCACTCATACGTTTGTTTAAAATGAATTAAACTATCCACTGTAATTTAAGTGCTGCTACAGGAAACGTGTCCATATAAGAAGAACTAAGAAAACATAATATCTTTCTTGTTATAGCATTTAAAATGCATTGAAACATTTGAATTTGAAAAAGCAGAGAACAGTATTTGAATAAAAGCCTATTTTGAAAGTTGAATCACTGATTTTAGAGCGTGTTGAAACATGCATGTATACAGAATACACATGTGAGTATACGCCAGTAAGAAGAATGACAGGTTTAATCACATTCACTGATGACCACTGTCCTCTGTAGGTGGCTGAAAAACAAACCACCTGAGAGCCGATCTCAATCTCCAGTTCTTGGGGCCATGATCGACAACCTGGAGATCTCCATGATTCCAGCCCTGGTGCTGCTTCCTCTCCTGCTTCGGGTTGCAGCACTGCACTACCTCCTGGGTATCATCATCCTTACCGCTCTGCCTGGACTGGTCCTCTGGTACTACTACGCCACTCACCGAAAGAAGAGGCGTACTCTCTTCTTCCTTACTCTTGCACTCTACTCTCTGATCTACATGTATTACCTTTTCATCACAGAGATTTTACCACGTGGAGACGTCAGCCAGCTGCAGGCATGCACTGTGACCACTGGGATAATTCTGACTATCGTTTGTCTTATTCACACCAAGAGGGGCCCAGGATTTGTGACCAGTTCCCTACATGAATTACACAGCCAGAGACAGGAGGTTAAAAAGGACTCCACACAACTTATTGAATCTCTACAATCTGCATCCTCAACAGAGACTTCAGCAGAATTGCAGACAACCGAAGAGACCCTGACAGAAAAATGGAGCAAGTGTGCTGTGTGCAAAATAATGCGACCCCCACGGGCCGGACACTGTCGAACCTGTGGATCATGTGTCCAGCGCCTGGACCACCACTGTATCTGGTGGGTTGAATTAACAAATATAATTACATATTACTTGTGTGAGTAAGTTATACCTCTCTGCATTGTGTGTTCGTGGTTTTGTAAATTAATATACAGTTATAATAGATTAGACAACTGTCCTGTGGTCACCAACAATCAGAAAAGGAACTGTGAGACCATTAGATTATAATTTAGCTGTTCTTTTGTAAAGATCACACACACACCACTTCGGAACCCGGTGGTGCTCTTAACAGCTTAAATGTTTCTGCAAATTAGCATTAATATTTTAATATTCTGCTGAACAAAGAGCAAACTTGTCTGTCAAATAATCATACATTGGCCTTAATCGTTGAAATAGTGTCCACCAGAAACATCTGTGAATTTAAACTGAAACTGGATGCTACATCTCAGGGAAACCAAGAGAACACAGCCGTCACTGAACAACACGGAAACAACTGGTTTAATATGCACTTGTTTGTATGCTTGGGCAGACTGAGATGCTAAGATCTGTTCCAGCCTTGGGTTACACCAGCCACAGAGTCTGTAACTGTCCTAAAACTATTCTGAGTATGTAGTTTTACAATTGTTTAATTCTCTTAGTTTATACATAATACATTGCTGTCTGCAAAGATTTACAACCTAAAAGCAATAATACAATCTGTATATTATATTATTCTGTATGGGAGGACATTGATGATGAAATAACATTATAACAGAAAACAGTAGGTGTATGGGTTCAGAATATCAAACAGTGTGGGGCTGCTTTATCTCTTTTGTATTTAACCAGTAAATTGCCTTGTGTGTCTGTGTCATGTGTGTGCATGTTGAGGTGTTGTAGGATAAACAGCTGTGTAGGGCAGGCAAACCATCGCAGTTTCCTGCTGACCCTCTCTTTGTTCGTGCTGACTTCTCTGTATGGGATCAGTTTGGTGCTTTGCAGCCTCTGTCCTCATCAGTCTCTAATGACGGCTCTCTTCTACTGCCCCGGAGTCTACAGTCAGCCGAGGTACACAACTCTCAAGAGTGTTTGGAACAGTAAAATTAAAATAAAATAAAGTAAATTAAAACACAGCTTGTGTCACTGCTTAATTGCTAGAATGTAATACTTTTATTTATATACTGTTATATGGTGTTCTATATAGAGCCAGGTTTAGGAAACAAACGTATTTAACTTAAACTTATTTGAACTTTAAATTTATATATTGTATTAATATTCTTTATTCTTCATTGTCTTTCTGTTTACAGCATGGCACTCTGTTTCACCTGTGCGTGGTACAGCAGCATTGTCACAGGTGGACTGTTCTATCTGTTGGTGGTACAAGTTCTGAACATCAGCTTCAATGTGACGGAGCGGGAGGCTCAGATTGCTCTGAGGAACAAAACAGGCCAGAGCCGCTTGTGGGGACTTGTCATTGACACAGGAGAGTATTCACGTGGCTTCTGTCAGAACTGGGTTGAGTTCCTCACCATGACAGATGCCTCAGTTCCTCCTCGATCCAACCTCACTGACTTGGTCTAGTTTCGCTTTAGACTTTCTAGTAATATCACGATGACAGACGCCTTTCATCCCTTTCATTTCTTAGGATATCAGCTGCTGATTTGTGATGCTTATTGCATTCCAGCCTGTTAATATAATACATTAAATATGTTTAAATATAAAACAAGCTACAAGGGAACAGAACTGTCTAACAATGTATACCATGACACATAGTTCATTAGAATTTGCTGCACATGCTATTCATGGAAGTAAGCTGTCGGAATAAAGCTGCATGAACTGCCGTGACTGTTGTTTCTGAATGCATGTCAAAATGAAACACACAGATAAATCTCACAGTAACTGAGGAGTCACTGTGGAGTTAGAAGTAGAAGAAGAACAAAAGCCATGTATGCACTCTTTGAGGGGTTAATGGTCATTGTACAACAAATTAACAGAGGTTACAGTATGGATGAAAAATTTGATAAATTATTTTTATTCTGAAGGAAACAAAAATATCAAATATGTCTGTGTATGTACTTAATATTCTGCTGATTATATTTGCTTTATTGATGTTTTTATGTTGCTCTCTCACTGGTCGTGCTGCTTGTGAACTGTCCAGATCTACAGATCTAAAGACATGCAGGGGTTTCTTCTGTACAAAATCCATTAGAGATATGATATACATTTATAAATATGAGTCATTATAAGTGAAGCAATCCATTGTCCATCGTAATCTATTTTATTTGACTCTGCTTTATCATACACTCAGTAGTACTGTACTCTCTTTTAATGTCTAACTTTGCATTACTTCCCATTATCAATTTTCATAATGCACATCTTGGGTGGAGCAATCAATCAAACTGTTCCTATCAATATGTTTCCTCATTTTAAATGAACTCAACTGAAAGATTTGTTTGTCCACTCTTTTGCCCCATACTTCCATGGCTGTGGCTTTAGTCAGTTGGTCAGTAAGAATGCCCTTTCCTCTGTGGCCACTCTATATATATTTAATATTTTGTAGTGATACTTTTTGTAGTAATAATTTTAGTATAATATAGAGTACCATCACCACGTTTGACAAATGAGGGGGTATATGCTTTGAATCTAATACTGTTCCTTTTTCTCCACAATTTCCTCTGGTCATAATTTCGATTTAATTAGTCCATAGAATTTACTCCAGAACTCTCTGCCTGCCTGCAGGAGCAGCGGTTTCTTTTTTGTAAACTCTCTGCCTTTCTGTTTTTGATGATTACCAGGTGGTGAATCCTCTGAAATTATGGGAATGAGGTTTACTCTTGATCATTGGCAAGAAAAGTCTACAGCTGGAGAGCATTTTTCACTTTGCTTTACAATATAATTTTATTAATCTGCTTGTGGTGGACATGCGATTGTTATTTTAGCCTCAACATCAGTTGAAATGTTGCTTTTGGCCATTTTGGCCACATAACAAACTATCTTAAGCTATGGACACATTTATTTACATTTACTGTCGAATACTGAAAGCCCAGTAGCTTCAGATTCAACCCATTAAATAGACTTGACTGAAATGAATCGGTGTACTTTCCTCTAGCGCCACCCTGAGGCCTTGTCTATGCAGAGTCTTATGGAGAAATTTTCAGCTATAAAATCATTTTCCCCATTAATAGCTGTATTATTATTCCTCTTAATGAGAAAATGTATTAGTGCCCTCAGACAAAATGGGATAATTCAGTCATCATTAGCTCATGAAAAGATGATAGATGCCGGTCTAACAACATCAGTGAAGCATGGAGGTGAAAACATGATGATCTAGGGAGGCTTTGGCAATGAGAGAGTGGGCATCATGTGCAAGGCATCCTCACTCACCATGGATACCACTCCATACTGAAGAGGCATTGCCATTCCCTATGGGCAATGACTGACTTGAGATAACTTCACTTTGGACACAGAGAATGGCTCCAGCATTCTTCCTGGTTGTGCAAGAATTATTTAGAGAAGAAAGTAGCTGCTTGAAAGTACAGGACTGGGCTATGTAACATGTTAATTTGATTTGACCATTATTCAATCTGTGGAGTAAATATAAATCAGATTTAAGAAGTAGTACATTTATGTAATATGTTGGTGTGACAAACTAAATTCTGACATACACATAACTGCAGCTGCAGGGTTACTTGGGGCAAATCATGTTTAGACTGGCAAGGTATGCATGTTGGAGAAATCTTGGTAGTGGCGTGTATCGTCCTGCATCTGACTGCAAAGTCTGTTTCCAACTCGCTACACGAGTTCATATCCTCACGGACACTTCTGGATTCAGTTTTGAATTTGTGCTGCAGATAGTTGAGACCTCAGCTTTGTGACCATTAAAGCTGACAACGAGGATGAAATTACAGACAAACCTCAGGCAATTGTCCTGAAAGTATTTTAAATAGACACCTTATCTTCACACAGAGCAGTAGAGCAGTTGAGGAGAAGGTACTCTTTAAGGTACTTTTAACCCCATTGCATGGTCTTCATCAGCAGTTGAAGTTACCCAGCTGACGTGTAGATGTTGAAAAGTTCCAGTGAATGAAAGAATCTCATCTCAATTCTCACATTATCAGCAGATGAAATGTAGTTATACTTCATTTATACTCCATTTTGCTGCACTTCTATTCTGTCACAGTAAATTACTTCTACCAATTTAGGCAAAAATATTTATAGACTTTAAACCCATGAGAGAGACAAAGCTTTGCATGAAAGCACTTCAGTTCACCACATGTCAATGCACGATTAGGAATCTGTTAGTGTTGTCTCTGTGTTTTCCTATCACAACTGCTGACAGATGCATTTGATTCTGTGCTCTCTTCCACAGAAAGCACTGGAGAACAGCCATGACTTTGTTGACCACTTTTATTTGCTGTTCTGCTCACGCACAGGGAGTTGCATAATGAAGTAGTATTATCAAACATTTGGCTGTCTAGACTTATCTAGGTGACAGACATGATATAATCTCTACCCATGTTCTTCAGGTTATATCATTTCTTAGAATGTCACATGTTCATGTCTCTTATGATTGATGGGGTTTTTGCCCTGGCGGGCCTAAAAGCTTACCTCTGTACACGTGTTTGAACCCATCGCAGCTCCAGAGGTTGTATGGGTGTATGTGTGTGTGTGTGTTTGTGTTTGTGGGTGTGCTGGCTGGGAGGGAAAATGTAATCTCACTCTCTAGTATAAAAAGGGTCGTCAGCTAGAACTTCAACAGTAGAAATCCAGATCTTCATCCACACTCTTCTCCATCATCATTTTGGTGACTGACTCTACTCCTCAGCAGCAATGACTCTACTGCTGACAGTACTGGCAGCAGTGCTCTGCTCCTTGATGGTTTCTTCTGAAATTGTGCCTCAGGCAGACTTCAATCTACAGCAGGTAAGATACACAACTGAGTGAACTACCATCAATTAAGCATTTTAGTATGAATTTATTAGTTCTGTGTGCATTTTTGTTTTTGTCTTACTCCCAAATGAGCCAGCTGCAGCCTGAGCATCGGCCAGGAGAAAGGCAGTTTTAGGATGTGTTATAGGATCTAGTCCACATGTTGATTGTTTGTCAAAAAAAGATGTGAACGCATGCATTAATTTAAATTTAAGTATATTTTTCTTTGACTAATGTGCATTTGTTAATATTCCCTGTCTATTAAAAAAAATGTTTCAGAATCAAAATTATAGTTTACTGACTCCAGCTTGAATCTACAGTGGATGTTTCTTAAAAAGAAATTCAGTGGAGTTCATTTCTGTTATGTTTTTTTGTAGATGGCTGGAAAATGGTATCTGATTGGATTTGCCACTAATGCCAAGTGGTTTGTCAGCCGCAAAGCCAGCATGAAGATGGGCACAGCTATGGTCAACCCATCTGCTGATGGGGACCTGGACATGTCATACGGAAGTCTCAAGTGAGTGTGAGAGGAGATTTTTAAAAAGTAAATAAATGGTGACACAAAAGTAATGCCAGTGGTTTCTTTGCAGCTCTGATGGTTCTTGTTGGAGAATGAACATACTGGCAAAGAAGACTGACATGCCTGGAAAGTTCAGTTACACAAGCCAGCGTGAGTGCAGCCACACACAAATACATTCTTAACACACAGGGGCATGTTAGCAACATTCACTATTATGCCATCGACAGTATTTCTGTTTGCACATGATGTCTTTTCCTTCCTTCGTCAGGCTGGGGGAATGAAAATGACTTGCGCTGGGTTGATGTGAAGTATGATGAGTATGCCCTGACCCATATCATCAAGACCAAGGCGGGTGTTACCACCGTGGCCAACAAACTATATGGTAAAGCCACAATGTGCCATTAAGCTACTGTCTGTCCAGTCAAATTTAATTTGTGCAGCTGTTAAAGACAGTCACACTTCTACACACCTTGTAGAAGATTACGATTGTGTTGTCTGACAGGTCGTCAGGCAGACCTCAGCGCTGACCTGCTGGAGAAGTTCAGGCAGTTCTCCTTGGAGACTGGCGTCCTGCCTGAAAACATTGTTTTCCTCCCCAAAAATGGTATGTTTTCAATTACTGTAGAGGTTTTATGTAAACTAACATGTGTTATGTAGTAAATATTGTTTCCTTTTTTTTGCTTTTGTAGCCGAGTGCCCACCTGCCTAGTTTTCTGCTCTGGTCGTCAGATGGAATCAATACCGTCTGAACATTTGTGAATATTCTACATCTACCAAGGTCACTACCATGAACTGGGGCAATTCTCAATTTCATTCATTTCAGTTTATTCATTCCACTCTTACAATCATTGCATGAAAGAAATCTAAATGTGTTGCAAAGCCTGGTTTTAATACTCAATACTTTGCTGTTCTCTGCATCTGCAGTTTTAACTGATACTCTGACATCTGTTGAAATATAAAACGCTCGCTATGAATGTCAATGTGTCTCATCGTTATTTCATAAAAAGTATAAAAAATACCTGACATCAAATCTCTTCAGGTTTATACTTTCTGTATCTTACATAAAAACATGACGCTCTGTTATACTAAACAACGGTACATACAATTGGTGTTATGGTAGATTTAAACTGAATGCAGACAAACTTTCTTCATCATGACTTTGTTTTGGTCTCAAACATTTTTGTGCAGAAAGCGACTAACAAAAAACAAAGGGCTAAAATACTTTGCTTTTATTACCTTTTGTAACAAATACATTGAAG
The DNA here is from genome assembly GCA_032353495.1 of Ctenopoma kingsleyae. NCBI lineage: Eukaryota > Metazoa > Chordata > Actinopteri > Anabantiformes > Anabantidae > Ctenopoma > Ctenopoma kingsleyae. The sequence continues at coordinate 9,195,780 of JAUBNQ010000006.1, forward strand.
TACATCCATAACAACACAGTTCAGATTTCCTTTTATCAAGTGTTTACATCTACACGCTTTGTACAGATTTGTATACAAAACAATAATTTACGTCCCATAGAAGTCTAGTTACACTTAACTATACAACTTGTAAATGAAATAAATATAAAAACAAAAATAATCACAGATGATAACAACAATGTAAAAAGCCATAGTACAAGTACACCACCAGCGCCTGTGTTCTGAAGTTGCTTCTAAAAAGATATACGTTTTCCCTTTCTACTGGCAAAAGTACATCTGTGTTGGCAAAAACTGTTCCATTCATAATTTCATACCAGAAGCACCAGATATATACACTGTACGACTCCCCATTCAGGGCAGGCCGTTATACTGGGACACTGACGAGAATTATTTTTTAACCCAGCCTAATATCAGCATCATACTGATGCTTGTAGATTATGTTTTTTTCTGTGATTTAACATGTCAATTTATATTGAAAAACAAGTTTGTTCATAAAGAAACCATATGTATGAACTGCTTATCAACAGTAAGAATGTTGGAAAACATTTCCACAAAGAGCTAATTTTTCAAATTAATGGGATTTCCCTCTCCAGGCAGAATCAATGGGTTAGAAATACTATCAGTCAGGGCTTCGTCTCTACTGCTTCGGGCACTTGATCTGAACAATTTACAGTACACTTACTGACTTGAAACAGAAATATCAGACAAGTATGTGATGATCAAGTGATTGGGTAATGATGGCATTACAATACAGGTGCATAAGTGTAATTTTATTCACTACCATGACACATCCACTACTTCACTGTGTATTTTGTGTTACTTCAATGATTGTAAACCTCTGTGGATGAGGCTGAGAATGATTCTGTGTGCTGTACACCACCAGCGTTGTGGTTTTGTTAGCACAACAAAAAGCACTGTATTAGAGAGGTGGGATTAGAGCACCAGGAAGCACAACAGATGCTTTTTTCTTCAAAAAACAAAAACACTCACTCTACATCATCTCTCTCTCTCATTCACCACATCCACACAACTTGATTACTGCATTTAACGTGATCTTTACCAAGATGGCAAGTGCTACTGAGAACAGGTTGCTAATCCATACTGCTTTGTTTACTACATGTTAACAAAACTATGCAAATGTTTTGCAAGTTACAGTTCAGATTTGAGACAAATAATTAGGACCACTGTGATTGATAACTCATTGCTGCCTGCAAAATCAAAGATGTGTATCTACAAAGAGACATCTGCACAATCTGCCATGCACACTGTTGCCAGCAAGGGACATGCAGTTAAAAGTGCAAGTCTATGTAAGGGTTCTGTTGCTAATTTTGACAGAGCATTGATGTTATGTACATGTGTATACATTTCTGAACAAACATTAGGCTGAGGATAAAAAAAAAGAGCAAAAACAACTGAATGGACTAAGTGCTGCACACACACATACACATCACATCATTTCAATGTGAAAGGTGTTATGCGGAAGGTGCAGTGATTGGGGTGTAACTGGTTGCTTTAACATGTTTCTCTTTTGTGGCACAGTATTTGGCTCTGTCAGAGTCACTCTGTCTGCACTACGTCCTTGTGGTGACGCATGATGTGCTGGTTCTTCTCAGATGGTCGTCGGAAACCTTTTGAGCATATCTCGCAGCGGTGTGGGTAGTCTTTTGTGTGAATGGAAATTACATGTCGCTTGAACCCCGAAGCGTCTCCGGTGCTGTAGTCACAGTACTGGCACTGGTAAATTCTCCTCTCTTTTTGTCCTTTGCCAATAACTACAGTCACGCTGCTGGCTAAGCTGGCTGCACTTACTCTAGCAGGTGGTCCTGAGCTACTGGACCCACTAGCTGCAGACTTTTTAGGTGTCACAACAGGACTGTGTGTCTCTGTCCTCTTAGACTCACTCTTTTCAGGAGAGACCTGTTGCTCCTTTGTGTGGACAGACAAGATATGGCGACTGAGAACAAAAGGGTCTGCTATTTTAAAGTTGCAGTGCCGGCACTGATGGAGTTTCTTGGTGCGATGGGATACTGAGTGCTTCTTCAGTTCAGACGGCCGGTGGAAGCCTTTTCCACAGACAGCACATTTGTGTGGATAGTCCTTGGTGTGAACAGATATGATATGGCGTTTCAGGTCGCTGGAGTTGGAACTTTTGTGATCACAGTGGGCACAATGGTGCGTTTTATTCTCCTCGTGTGTTAGTCCGTGCTGCATTAACTCCTCCTCTTCCGCAAATGTCTGGAAACAGCGCTCACATTTGTATGGCATCTCTTTGCTATGCTTAGTCTTGATGTGTGTCTTGAGATTAGATGAATCAGCCGACTTATAGTCGCAGTACAGACAGGAGTAAGGCTTCTCGCCAGTGTGCGTACGCATGTGTTTCTTTAACTCTGAAGGATGTCGAAAACCTTTTCCACATTCCACACAGATGTGGGGGAAGCTCTTACTGTGAACAGCCAACAAGTGCCGATTGAGCAGGCCTTGCTCAGCCGTTTCATAGTCACAGAATTTGCATTTATGCATCTTGGTGGGCGGTTGAGGCGGTTGGCTCTTGGGCTCTCTGTGATGATGCTGCAGTCTGTGAGAGAACAGCGCCGCCTGCTGGTGGAACTCCTTGCCACACATTTCACACTCAAAAGGGGCCTTGCTGCTAAGAGCATGCACCTCCATGTGGTTGTGGAGGCTGGCTTTCTTGTTGGTGGTGAATTCGCAGTCTGTACATTGGTACTTTTTCCTAGTCAGAACGTCCTGGTGATGATTCTTGGTGTGGCGCTTCAGGAAGCCTCGTGACTTGAACTTTTTACCACAAAGCATACAGGGGTAAACTGTCAGAGGCTGCCCATATGGACCAATGATGATGGCTAGAGAGAGAGAGAGGGGGGGAAAAAAAGGACATGACAACAGGCACAACTTGTTAAGTAAAACTTTGTCATCTTATATTCCATTTGTTAACAATAACCAACACATTATTTAATATCATAAATTATTTACCAACAATAGTTCAAAATGATTTATGTCAATAATATTTTAACATTGATTTTATTATATGGAAAAACTTGTAATTAAAAAATAAGCAGCCACAAATTAATGAGTGCTCAAAGAACCAATTTGAACCTTGTAAGTCAATGGTGAAACAGTGCAAAACAGGCCAGATTTTAAAGTCTTCTCCTTTTACTTGAGCCTTAAAAAATACTTAAATAACATTTACCCAAGTACTGACTTTATGGTTTGCTTATTCAGAATTTTTTCCTGAATTATACCATGGTGGTTTTGAAAATTACAACTATGTGGAGTGTTCTTTTGCTTCACCTTACACTGGACGTTTTGTTATAAAATAAATTTCTTGAAGCATAACACATAGGTAAATGATAAACCACTAGTATTGCACTGCATGCACAGCAGATTTCTGTACAGTGCAGTAATTACCAAAGATGCAGGCAAAATAAACAGCTGATAGGCCTGGGCAAAGGACATAAGCTAGAGCTACAGTTTAACTGCTCCCACAAAAAAGACAAACAGGTTACTGCACTGTGCTGACACCCTTTCTGCTTCTGCTGAGCACTGCATAGTTCCACTGTAGCAAGTGTGAGCTTAATGTCTTCTTTACAGTGTGATAAAAGAAAGAGCATTTATATTCAATCCTGGCCTGTGGGAGATTCCCATACCCTTTGTGCTGCCCTTACCTGTCTGGACCTGTCGAGGCTCTGACCGTCTCTTGCTCTTGGTGCGTTGTCTACTGATTTCGTCAACCCCGTCTGATTCATCAATGTGTAGCAGTGCACTGGCCGCGCCGTTACGGTTTTCACAACTCTCGCTGTCCTCTGCACCTGTGAGAACAACAGAATGCCTTTGAAAGAAAAATAAAGAAAACCAGCACCTGTAATGCTTAAACCAAGACACTCTGAGACGTGGTTGATGCACAGGCTTCCAGTTTTGTTTTAAAAGCAATTTAATAGACAGGGGTGCTGACCATAAGCAACTGCCCAGGCCACAGGCATGAAGTCCTTGCTTAGAGACACGCTGTCATACGAGCGGTCGTGAGTTACTGGCTCTTCACCTCCTACCACCACCTCCATATATACCTCATCAGTCACCTTGGACCCACCTGTAGATGAGCCCAACATGTACAAAACCAAACAACTACGTTTACTCTTATAACAGTCAACCCCACTGATTAGATGTACAAAACTCACCATGGTTTCCTTGATTGTGGTGAGAATCCCCAACAGACATGTAAACCATCTTCTCTCTGAGCGTTTGGCCTGATGAGTCATTTAATGCCACGCTCTCTGTGTCTCCATCACTGATGTCTACCGATTCTCCTGCAGAATAAAAACACCTTTTAAATACTCCAATTTTGGGCAAATTATTACAAACAAATTATTTGTCAATTAGTGAGAAACTGAGCCCTCAACCGTTTTCAGGAACAGAAATCTTACGTCTAGCCACTAAACTTTATAAAAGCAAGTTTCTCTAATACCATTTAACATTTTGAGAACTACCTTTCTTAAACAAGAAACATTCTCATTTTTTGATGCAACAGACACATCTAACTGGATAGCACTGAGGAATAATTAAGGGTCAAACTGTGACCTAACCATTAACTGTTACTCACCCATATCATCCTCACCAGAATCAGCCTTGAAGATGTACACCTTGATCACCTCCTGCCCATCCTCATCCTTCTCCACTTCTTGGTCCTCAACAGCCCCCTCCACTGTTACTTCAGTTCCATCCTCAGACACCATTTTACCTGCTTCATCCACTAGTGAGGTGGACAAAAACAAAATATATCATTAATAACATTCACGTGTGTGAGGTTTACAGGTCATTCCAAAATTGGAGGACATTTGGTGTCCCATTGTCTAAAATGACATTTTTCCTTGTCTCACTCTCCCAATGACAGGTCTACTTGTGGCTAGTGAAACAGAACTCAGCTCTAAAAAAAAAAATAAGGAAGGGAGCAAATACTCTTTCATAGCACTGTAAATCAGCATCCAAACTGAAGGGACTACCTGCTATATGGCAACACCTGGAGTCCATCTAGATGGAAATCAGAGAGGTGCCCAGCTGTGACAGCCATTCATCTTTTTTGCAATGGTACCTTCTCACAGTACAAGCAGCATGGTAATTTTTACCTCTTTTGTACTGAACACATATACAGCCATTGCAAGAAAGGCATGGGATACTCACCACATCAAAATTTAATCTATTGATCAATTATATTGATCAATTCTTGATTAATTCATATTCAGTTCTATTTTTGTATTATCAAACTTAGTGCAATAAGTATAGGATGTTTTCTTTTAACATGTCACATGTATGTAATGATCTACAACCAAAGCAAATGTAGGCATTCAAGCCTGTTACTCTAGTTTCAACCCTGTTACCATGTAAATTTTATATAAAAAAAAAATAATCAAAATTTTTTTCAAAGCTCATGAGGATTTCATCTGTTGTTCTTTTAATAATTTGAATGATTATATACATTAAGTATTTAGGCAAATATCTGAAAATAAATACTGAAATAAGTAAAGATAAACACGTGACTACTGAAAAATTGGGTAAGATAGATTTCAAAAGTTACTTAAAATAACATAATTCAACTTTTTTCTGAAGTTAAATGAGTATTCAATGTTTAACCTCTTGAAATATTAATTGGTAGAAAATTCATTAGAAAAAAAATTTAAATATAGTTTTATCAGGTTTCTGATTATTCGTAACAGGGTTGTGCCAAGCACAGCACACAACAAATAAATTATCTCATAAAAAGTGTATCTTTAATGGCTGAGCTGGACGAATCAAATTTTTTGATGGTTTATTACCGGTTTTTCTTCAATACAAAAGAAAAAAATGATAAAATGAAGGGTCAGTTTTTGATTATTTTTGATGCCCAAATGTCCTCCAATTCTGGAATGACCCTACAATTATATTATTATTAATAATATTTACTCTCTTGTGCTTGTCTGAATGTTCAATCAATGTTAACCAGTCAAGTATCACACTGGGTGATGGGGGCCCACCAGCACTTGCTAGCGTGTGGGACTGTAAAGCTTTGAATTTGCAGTGCATACTAACATGACTATTTAAATTAACACTTTAAATTAACGAAATCTCAATATATCTCCACACTACCAAATTCCTCAGACCCTTCTTTTAGAGCCTGAACACAGTTCAGTGGTTTTTTAATGCCATTTTAAACTATCCACCTCATAAACTCTCAAATGTGATGAGTAGCCCTTTATTAAAGCATATATGATAAAGACAATTTAAAGCACTAATGAAACACTGATCCATTCAATCCATCCATCAATTTACACTTCGTTATAAATTGTATCCTAGATCACAAATGAACAACCAGGACAAATTGTGATCTGGCACTCAAATGCTTGAGCAAGAGGTATTTTAGGATGCATCTGACCACATATTTTGT
>JAUBNQ010000006.1:9221398-9249165 GCA_032353495.1 Ctenopoma kingsleyae
ATTATTATTGTTATTGTTATATTACAGCAAGTTGTGCTGCACATACGTCAACCACAGATACACAGTGGGTTATATAATATATATCATATAGAGCTGCAGCTCATGTGTGTGCCCATACACAGCTAATTATCTGAAAATTCAGCTCCCAAATTGAACACGGTTTGGTTGTGCACCATATTCTGTGACCTGATTGATTTAAGGTCACGCCTCTATTGTTGACTAATCTGTGTCCCATTGTGTAGTTTTAAAGAGTTACTTGACTTGAGGCTATATACCTAAATAAATATTACCACAAACTGTCACACAGTGTTTACTTGTCGGACCTGGCCGAGTTGGGCCGATGATGTGTTAATACCCGGGGTATCCAGGCGCTCTTACGCTGCGACGCACGGTGTGGTCGGTCGGTTGTAAACTCGATTATGTGCGCATCATCATCCCCGCTTCAGTCCCAGCATCTCTCTCATCTCTCCTGCATCCACACAAGACTCTCCTGTCCTGCCACCATCTACAGCCTCCTCAGTGAGCTTATTTGGGATTTTGTGTGTAATTGAATGGTGTCTGGTTGTTATTGTTCGTTGAGACTGCGCTTCTTGCTGCTGCTGCTGTGGAGAGGAACGGATACCTGCGCTGCGCTGGCATCACTGCAGAGTGTTTTGGGGGACAGCACGTCCATACGTTTGACTGTATTTTGTCTGTGACCGCTACCATGGCGCAAACAGTCGCATCATCCATCACAACAACAGGTAAGCTCGACGTAACGTGTGTTAGGTTGTTGTCATCATGCTTTCATAGCGTGTGATGCTGTATCTGCGCCGCGATTTAAAGCAGACTCATGAATGACGCAACTGACATTTCCAGTGCTTTATGTGCACAGTGTTGGCCGTGCGGTGATGACCCGGCTTCACTGATTTGTTTATTCCTCTGTAAAATACATGGTCAAAAAAACAGACATTTTTATTTCCTTAAAACACACACAATCTCTTTTTATACTGGTCTTTCTTACAAGAGAAAGTGAGGCAAACACAACTGAGGTGCCTCTTTGTGTCTCTTGTCATTGTTTGATGTATTTTCTCATTACAGATTTTATGGTTTCAAAGCAAAATCGGGCTGTGTGTCGCTGTATTTTGTTGATGCGACTCAGTCGGATAAAAGGTTTCAAATGGGTGGAGAGAGGAAGACTGGATAGATGCTTAGGACACAGGACTGACCCGTGGATTAGGCCTATTCTGTATAATTCTAAGAGCAATTGTATGATGACTTTGTGGTTCATTTTCTCTGCTAGAGCACGATGAAGATTAATCTTTCGCTCTGTTACAGACTGCTTTCACCATCCACACCCTAATATAAGAATAAAATCATTGTGGATCAATAAACAATTGTATGAGAGACTCTGGACTTGCCTCTGTGACACTACAGTAGTCCACTGCTTCATTGAAAACAAGATGCAAGAATTACTGATTACAGTTAACCTTTATACCCATTTTATAAAAGAGGAGATAAAAGATGCTGAAGAATAATGACAGGACTACACAAAGAAATGACATAGAGGATGAGCAATATTCAAAGCCATAAAAGCTACAGTAAATACACCCAATAGCTTTAAACTGTCATGGACACTGAAGAAATCAATAAAACGATATCAGGGAAAATGATGAATCTTATAGGTTAGGCATGGTGAATGAGTAATATGATTAGTTAAGTCAGTTAAACATAAATGTTTAGGTCTAGTGAAATACGGCAGCAGCCTGCCAAACCACATTTAAGAAGGAGTCACTGTTGTCTGCCAGGTTTCAGTAGACACTGACTGAGAACAGAATAATTCACTAGATCAAGTAAAACAACTGACGTTGTGTTGGCAGTCCAATCTGCAATGTACCTATCGATTCAGTAAATTTGCAGAATTAAACTTTCGTAGCACATGGCTGTTAAAAAGAAGCTCTTCTCTGTTCCACCCACTTTGTGGAGATGTAGAAATAGAAAAACCTAAAAATTGTTCGAACTCTGAATATTTGCCCCAGTTCCAGTGTTTCTATGTCTCTTCGTCACACTTCTTTCATTATATGAGGCAATGTGTAATGTATCACTTTCATCTGTGAACTATGAACATGAATTCACACACATCTTCCACACACACCCTCTTAGTATAGTTTCCGGGGCGTGGTTACCGGCAACATTTTCCATTCACACCATTTACAATTGTGATTTGTGATGTTACAATAATCACTTACTACTTAGATCAGTATTCTACATATTTCTTGTGTTTTGTTCGTCAGATGAAAAGATGACATCGCCATCCATCAATCTACTTCCTGACAAGAGATCTCCGACAAACGGCCACTGCTCTCCAGCTCGGATTGGAAAAACTAGTGAGTAATCCTCTTTGGCTTGTGTCACATAAGTCACGTTTCTTCCAAGTTGATGAAAATCACTTTCTACACAGTGACTTGGATTATTTCACAGTTACTGGAGAATCCTTATGCGATGGATAATATGACTCTGTAAGCCTACATATGTTAAGAAATGTGTTTCAGGGCTGCTCTGTCATCAGTGAAGGCAGGAGCCGGTTGGAGCAGTAACAATAACAACAATAACCAACAGTGACATTCAGCATGTGTCTTGTAACAGTCACATCAAGGGCAGCTTCTACCCTTCTCCTGCATATTGCTGCAGTTTTCCCTTGGCACAGGGGCTCATTGGCATTTTGCAACACAGGGCATTTAACACAGAGCTGAAGAAATGTTTCCCTCTGCTGGAAACAAAGCAGGACTGCAATTTATCACTGTGGAGCTGACTGTGCTCTGTCTCATTGTCTTCCTGCCTTTGTTATTTCAGCTCCCTCTAACACTGAGAAGAAGCCACTCATAAATGGACATGCATCCCCTTCACACTTAGCAACTAACATCAATAACAACCATGCAGGTAAACAAAGTAAGTCTCACTGTTTGGTTCTATTAAACTGATTTTAATTTCCCCTTTAATTTGACTGCAGTACCACTGTCTTTTTCATTCTGTGACATTTTGCATTCATCTTCCAGTTGTGGAGGGTTATATGAAGACAGACGACAGGATGCGATTAGCCAAAGAGAGACGTGAGGAGAGGGAGAGAAGTCTGGGTAGGCGATGTTCTGATTTTGAGAACTAAGACAATGCCTGTAGAGTCGTCTTGCTGTGCAGGTTCTCTGCTGTGTTTTTTGTCATGACACTTTCCTCTCTACAGTTTAATTGGCTACAGAGGCGCTTTGCTAGCCAGTAGACGGGCTCACTGAGTTCCCGATGTGATGAGCTTTGTCAGAGAATGTGACCTAACGTAGGATAATCCACAAAACTAGGTCTCATACTCACAGTCACTCCTGCAGCTACTGCTGTAGTCTCATGAAGGAAAGCATTTCTGTCTTCATGATTTAGTCTTGTGTGTCAGCAGACAAAGTCAAAATGTGGTTATGTTATAAAAAATAATGTATATACAAAAAAATGGTGTCTTTAATTTTTTTATTACTTACCATGGTATACAGTATATCCCAATGATTTCAAGACCATAAGATTAGCAAAAGACCCCTGGCAGCAATACTAGTCTATTAATTCAAATTTTCTTTTTACGTGTCTCTTTCAGCGGCCAGGGAACAGCTGATCAAGGAGAAGGAGCGCAGAGCCCGGCTGCAGTATGAACGCACGGTGGAGGAACGCTGGAGGAGGCTGGAGGAGCAGAGGCAGAAGGAGGAACTCCGCAGAGCTGCAGTGGAGGAGAAAAGGAGGCAGCAGCTTGAAGAGGAGAGGGTCAGCGGATTAAAAAGTCTGTTGTCACATAAATTCTTGAGGACATAAATATTACATATTTTATAAAATCATCTCTTTCTTCCGTGAACAAAATCCACAGACTTGAGAGCCCCAAAATACATTATGAATCATATGTGACATACTGTATATATAGTAGTACAGAGAAATCAAGCCGGTAGTGAGATGACAGTGATCAAATCAAAGTCAGCTTGGCTGTGTTGTGTTCAGGAGCGACTGGAAGCCCTGATGAAACGCTCTCTGGAGCGAAGCCTTCAGCTGGAGCAGAGGACCAAACGCTGGAGCAGAGGCTGCCCTATAGGATTGGGTAAGAACCAAGCTTGTAGATGCAAAGAGAGAATGTATTAGATGCAAGAAGCATGTCACAACAGATAAAGACAAGTGTGAATGATCTAAAACAGCAGGATATTGCATTTTGCTGTATTTCTGTGAGATACCGTTACACGAAGAGTGCGTACATGTGTACTACCGGTGTGTGTCTATGTTAAACAGTGCTTTTCTCTTGCCCTGATCATTTCCAACAGCCTGGCTACTAAAGTACGCATGAGCAGAAATGTCTTTCTGGTTTCCAACAGAGACAGAATCGAGTTACATATCTGTTCTGGTGTCTATGTAGTGCAAAATCTAATGTCATAAACATCTGTGGATGTTTGAAATAAACACGGACACAACACAGCACATACTGTCTACCACAGTGTCTCTGTGTCACTAAAGGCTTTAATCAGGCCAAAGAAATGACTGAAAAACTGTTTGGTCACATTACATAATGGCACCCCTGCGGATATGTTAACTGCCATACAGGTCTATACAGCTGGATGAGGAATTGCTCAGGTAAACAGTTCATAACGCTCTGTCTGCTCTGCTCTGCTCTGCTCCGCCCGCTGCCTATAGGTGACAGTGAGAATACCCCACTCCCTTTCTCTGCTGCCTCCGTCTTTTCCCATGGCATTGCTTCCCCCCTTCCTGCTGTCAGCGAATCTGGTAAAGTTAAGACCCCCTTGCCTTCCCAAATGTATCTCTCCTCCTTTTCATCCAACAGTTACCATGTCTGTGTTGGTTTGCCTTTGCGAGGGCTGAATCTACAGCTTAAGCCAAAAGCAAATGTGTTCTTGTTCTGTGATGCATGCATGTTAAGCCACTCTGTTGTTAAACTTGTATGTGCAAAAAAATAAAAACTGTACATTTGCTAAGTTATCTTTATGTAGGCAGGCTTTAGTATTGCTGTGTTTGTACCTGCTTCAGTGGCTTTTGTCGTTTTATCGTATCAAGTTATATGAAAAAGGAACTATGTGACGTATATTTGTATTTCACTATGTTCATTTCAGCAAACACATATTTTCAGTATAACTCTTTTCAGATTGCAGATATAATAGAAGTATCAGTTTCATTGTGGTTATGATAACCTAGGATTAGGTTTTCTAAATGAAAGCAACTAAGTGGTGCTGATTCCGGGTCCCTAGAGCAGAAGGTTTTGGAGATTAACCGCATGTGACCTAGAATATGCGCACTAAAATAGACACAGAGTCATCTCACTTAGATGGCTGCACTATTTAGAGATTATGCTTTATAGATCATGGGCAGATGGATGAAAGGTTATAAGAGATGGTAAGAAGACAGCCTCTGGTGCTGTATGATGCACTACATGTTTAGGATCTTTCCTTTTGTGATTGTGAGTCTCCACAAAGGCCATGTGTGTTTAATTTGGTGTCAGTGGTTTGTGTGTAGCAAGGACAGAGATATTGGGAAATGGGTTCGGTATTATTGTTTGCAGCCACCATGCTGGCATGTGTGTGCTTGCGTCATACTGTACTCTAACAGCATGCAGACTCAGGAATTAATTTCTAAAAATGACCAACAGTGGCATTAATGGATCCCATTATGTCTGACTGTTGGCTGATTCAGTCACACTGGCAGTCGAAAGACAATCACGTGTTCTTTCCTACACCCTGCCCAGTCCAACCTTATCTAATAGAGGCAGATCGATGGCCTCTTTTTTTAGGCAGAATTACAACAAGACTATCTTCCTCCATGTTTGTTTGTCAATATAGGTCAGATAGAGCTGATTGGGAGTTGATCTGGACAAAGTCCATCATGCGCTTTTATTTATTGCTGCAAAAAGGAAATATAAAAATTCTAGGGTTGAATAATATGTGATGGTGAGAAATATTTCCTATAAATGAGTTTTTGTAAACTTATTACCACAACTTTAAACAAAGAAAAAAAATCACTCAGTGTAACATAGATTAACTTATTCCTAATATTTGTAAGATTGAAATCTAAGATTGTGGCTTAAAATGCAACAGAATTTCATCTTAACTTGTCTACAAAAATGAGTCTGTAAGCTTTAGCTGAATATAGCACACGCTGTCCAGGCAAGCCCCCACTTCCCTCCCTTGTGCTGTATCATTATCCTGTTTGTTATTTGCCATCATTTGATTTGATAAGCATCATGTTTGTCATCATGCAGCACCATGCAGTCCTCACAGGTCACCTTTCCGTGGCTCACTGAACCCTGCAGATCACAACAGAGCTGGGTCTCAAGGAGGCTCTCAGTCTACCCCAAATACCCCCAAGGTCAGTCCTTGCACATCCTCACGTGCTGTACTTTGACATACCTTGGCGTTATCTTATGTCTTCAATCAATCGGCTTACAGAAAGAGCGGCTACGCAGAGAGAGAAGAACTGCATCCCCAGGTTATGGATCTCCTGTTAGAAGATCTGAATCCCCTGCTAGTGTCACCAAACACTTGGCTTCTCCCACTACCTCCAAGTAAGAATATTTGTTTGGTGTTTGGCAGTTAGCAGGAACCATTATCTTGTGTACACAGGACTATTTTTAAATCTATTTCCTGTTATTAAATAAAATTTCTTCTTAAGACAAGCATCTCTATCTGTGTGCAGGCTGGCATCTAAGATGCGTGCCCAGTCGCCTAGCAATGCACATCAATACCATTATTCCCCTACAAGACATCATCCAAATCTGTCAAGTGATGATAGGAAAACAGAAGACAAGATGGATCAATCTAAAACTCAGACCACAATGAGAAAGAACACCAACATTAACAGCACAAATCCAACTTCACAAACTGAGAAGAATGTGGTCAATACTGACATCACTAAAACAAGATCATTTTGTGATAAGCATCTCAAAGGTGACACATCTGAAAAAAATCAGTCCCCTAACAGAAAGGCCAACCTGTTTTCCAAAGTGGATTCCTCGGAGAAGAAGGTGCAGAACAACATTCACGATGGAGACAAGAAAAAAGGTGGACTCTCAGCAGATTAAGTACTTATTAACCTTACTCACCATTCAGTTTTAATACATTTGGAGGGTTCTGACACCAGTCTTTCTATGTGTGACAGAATTGGCACCATGCACGTCCACAAGTAAAGTGGCAGGTGGCACAACAAATCCAGAGGAGGCTACCAGGTTGCTGGCAGAACGTAGGCGTCAGGCTCGAGCTCAGAAAGAACTGGAGGAGAAACAACATGAACAAGAGGCAGAGAAAAGGTCAGTTTATTGAATAAGACCATATGAAACAGAATGTGAGAAATATATGTTTAGGTGTGTATAACTAAGCGTATGCTCCTGCTAATCAGACTAGAGGAAGAGCAGCTAATGAAGCAACAAGAGCAGCATCAACGTGAAGCAGAGATTGGACAAGTAAAGGAAAAGGGGAAGAATGAAGAAGATTCACACAGGACAAAACAAGAAAAAGACAAACAAAAGAAGGAGGAGCAGGAGAAGGAGCTACACACCCAGATAGATAAAGAGGTTGGAGATCATTATAAGGTGTCTGGCAGTTGTTTTACCTTAGTCCTGTATGTGTGGGATTTAGATTTCTGGTGATTTCTTGTGAATTTCTGGGTAATCTTTGGCAGTTTTTGTACATTACATTCTGTCTTGCAGTTTCTGGTCACAAATAGATTTTGCACTCAATCTTAATAGAGACAGAAAGCCAAAGTCCAGGCTCAGGAAGATGCAGAGCGACATCGGCAAGACAGAGAACTGCAGACGCAACAAGACGAGGAGGAGAGGCAACTCAGAAAAAAGGTTATTTTAAATGGAAAGGACAGACCAAGCACTCACTGCATGCTGACTGCATGTTTCACTTGAAATATAAAATATATAGAGTTATAGAAAAGTCACGTGGTGATTAAATGTTGATATATTTTTGCAGAGAATTGAGGAGATCATGAAGAGAACTAGGAAGTGTGAAGCTGACTTGAAGGTACTGTAAGAGACACCTTCTGTTCTCATACAGTAGACCTGCTGCCTTTACGTACCTGCTGATAATGTGATCAAGACTTTTTCCATTTTCATTTATCAAAACTTTGACTTTCTGTTGTTATTACATTTATTAAATTTTCTTGTTGGTGATACTTTGGTTTTGTGTCCTGATTAACGCAAACGTTGACTAAATCATCTCTGTTCTTCACTGAATCAGAAGGAGGAACAGGTGGAGACGAAGTCCGTCTTACCACCAGGTTAGTATGTTATTTGGTCACCCTGCAAAAACTTAAGTTTGCTTGCTGTTTGTGCTTACTACTCCCCCCCCCCCCCTCACTTCATGCCTTGCAGCTGTGAAAATGAAAACAGGGTGTGTGTGGTTTATGATGTGATTCCTTTTAGCTTATTTTGAGCATGTGCAGCAGTGATCTATACTTTCATGATTTGGCTTGTGCGAAAGGGGACAGATGAAATTACCTCTGTTTTATTATGTAATAATTTGGATGCTTTGGCTTTGACTATTCTGAAGAATGGATAGCAATTATCATAAAGCTTAAGTTAGTGAAGCAATTTCGTTATATTTTTGTGCAATGGACTTTGTGCTAAAAACTATTGTTGGAGGTTTTCTGGAATAAACATAGAGGAGCAGCCAAGGACTTTATTCATGGTGTTCCTAGGGCACCTTGAAATGTATAGCAGTACAATGGGAGCTGACTGTAAAATTAGCTGCTCTTGAAATTGCCCTTGGAAGAATTATTCAGTACACTCTCCAGGGGACTGCTCTGTAGAATGTGAGCTAACACTTTATTTGACCTGTCCAGTGGTAATACTCTACTTGGTTTACACTTGAGCCAGTTTCTGAAATGGTTTGTTGGAATTAACTTGTCCAATAATAATGGTAAAATTTGACATCTACTGCCTCTGTCAGCAGGACTAGAGGAGAGCTGAGACTTGACAAATTAATAGTTCTTTCTACTTAAACACAAATGAAATTTAATTAATGTTAACTGGACAGTGCAAATAAAGTGAAACCCACTGCGATGTTTGTTTATTTTCCACAGGGGATGTAAAGACTGTTCAAACTGATGCTCAGGTGAATGAGCAAGCATCCAAAAAGGTTGAGTTTCAGGTTAAAGAGCAGGTCACAGTCCGCAGCACGAAGGAATGTGATCTGGTAAAGAAAGAAGCAGCAGCAGCAGCAGCAGCAGGACAAATGGACGTTCAGAAGAGTATGCCAGTTAAAAACAACACTCATCAAGTGATACCAAAACACTGTGTTCCTGTAAAAAGACTGGAACAAACCAGTGAAGAGCACAGCAGCCAACAAAACAAAGAAGCCAAAGCCTGTGTTCTCAAGCAACAGGAAAGAGAGCTGGAAGTCAATGTAAGCAAACAGCAAAGAGCAAATGTTAAAACCACAGACCAAATAAATAAAGCACCAACAAAACAGACAGCAGATGCTAAAGCCAACCAAATGGTGGGGGGTATGATTAATGGAGCAGTGAAGGGTGAAGAAAGTGCCTTGATGAATAGCCATCTAACTGCTGAGGTAAGGAAGCAACAAAGCCTGCATGTGTCAACAGCTGAGGGAAAGGCTAAAGGAGGGTCTCAGGTGGAGGTTATTAGAGCCTCTGTGACACCCCTTCCTGTGGGACACCTATCACCACCAATCATCAAGCTGGAGCCACTAAATGTGAAGGGGTCTTGTGATGAGGTGCAGTCCATGGAGGTCAGGTGAGTCATCAGGCAACTCTGTAATAATAGATAGATACAAATACTAAGTAATTGCTTTTTTATTGCTGTCACTATTTTTTTCAGCCCACCTTCAAAGGAGGAACTAATTTCAATCCCAGAATTTTCACCAGTCAACGAAATCCAGCTCAGTGGCATGAGTAACACCCGTGCTCTTGAAGACCTGTTGGACCTGACGGGTAGTATCACCTACCCCAAACTGTCCTCTGAAGGCAACATTGGTGACTGCAACAAGAACCTCATTGAGGGTGTTGTTAGTCCCATGTCAGAGTCAAAGCTCACTGGGGTATCGCCTCCATCCTCAAATAAACTTAGCATCCAGTAGTCCACTTATCTGCCTCTTGCTCTTCCTCTCTCACTTGCCTTCTCTCTCTCTCTTTCCCTCCCCACACAAACACACACTAAGGGGGTTTCGTATTTTGAGTCTGTGGTCCTGTGTCACTGCATTTATGGGAATCAAGCCATATATATTAACTTAAAAACTGTAAACCATGACTATCAGTCTAAACAAAACATGTTGCAAAGGTTTGATTTAATCTGTTATTCTCCCAAGGACATGAGTGTGTGTGTTTAAGATGAGCACATGTCAATGAGGGTCAGGGGGAAAGGGTGTATCTGGATATATTAAATGATGACAAAAATGCTAGGCTTTTAAATATTATAGAAATTTTGAAAATGCACTTTTGTTTACCTTGGTGAGAATATCTGATTCTCCCTGCAAAGATTCTTCACCAGGTCCCTGAGCAGTTTCATCACTAAATATGGTAAAACCTTCTCAAAGCAAACAAATTCAGTGTGTTGCTGGGAAAGGGACCATTTAAATATCACAACAGTTTTATTTTTAACACCTCCAAAATGTCCTTTATATGATATGTCATTTGTGCATGTACTGAGGCTCTTTAATGGACTGATCTGGCATATTAAAAGCAAGCAGTACTCTCACTACAGTCCTTCAATCTTCCTTACCCAGCTCAGAAAGGTCTGATCATAGGATTGTTAATTAACATTTCCTTCTCTGCATGTGAGTGAGGAAGATGAGTGCAAAGCTGTCAACATAATATATAACTGCATTTATAAAAAACAGATGCATTTGGCTGACAATGTGCCCTTTTGCAGTGACTGAATTGAGAAAATACATTTCAAACTATGAAAATACTGACAGCTGAGTAACGTTATGGCATTTAAAACATTTTTCTGTAGGTGTGCCTTGCTATGCAGAGGGATTCTAGGCCCGGTGCTAATGGATGATTTAATCTATTAGACATATAGCAACATAAACAAATTCCAATCAATAGATATCTGTCTATTGATTTGTAAGACTAAAGTGCACTGGGACAGGAATGCTTGTTTAACAATCAACTTGTTAGTTTGTTCTGTAGCTTTAGACATGCTGTTTGCTGTGAAGGTTTTTCTCCTATCATGTGGTCATGTATGTTATCCATTGATCTAATGCCTTTGGCAATTCAGAAAATTACTAATAATTGCACTTTTTCAGTGTGTGTGTCATGTGTTAATGTAAATTCGGTAGAGATGCCTTTTGATAGATCAGTTACTTTGTAATTGTACAGTCTTCTGGCTGTGTATACATTTCTGTTTGGCCACTGGGATTGTAGTGTACGACCTGGAATACTTGAACCCTGGTTTGAATCACACCATCCCAGCCATGCTGCAAACAATTATACCAAGAGCTCATAAACATCATTGTGTTACATATGAAGTGACATTTATGTTTCTCAGATAGAGGATATCCTGGTGAGGCTTTTTAAATAGCCATTGAGTGAAACAGCAATTTAGTAACGGTATTTGACAGTTACAGATTAGAGTAGAAATAAATTATGTATACAACTACTACATGAAGTATTCAATTATGCTCAGACCCATTTCATTCTATCACAAGCATAACTCTTTGAGTTATGTAATTCAACATTCTGCATGGTAGCATGATCATAATAATGTTATTTGAAACAATAAAATGTAAGTTAAGAGAATTCTGTCTTTTTGTGTCAATGTGTGTTTGTTTCATCCAACACATAATCTGTGTATTCTGTGTAAAAATTGATCACATTTGTATCAGACATGAAGAATTATTCTTCATAACCTTCATGAAGGCTGTGGCAGAAAGTATATAAGTGCATTTACTTAATGTAGGCTATGTACATTTCTAGGTAGACTACTTGCCTTTACTTAAGTGCTTTTATGCTACTTAATCCTGCTCCACTAGCTTTATTTTACAAACAAATAGTGTAGTTTTTACTCTTACTACACTTATTTTAAAGCTGTGGTTACCTACAAGATGATTATTAATACGAAATATAATCAACAATAAATTAAGGTGTATTATTACAGATGAAACTATATTATTATTCTGAAATAGATTATTTTCAAAAGTGAGTAGTTTCGGGCTGGCCATGCAGCAGCCTCGGCAGACATGCAGTTCACACTCCGGGCGGTAGGCGTCGCTTCACTTCGGCTGTCAAACGCTGTGTTGAGTTGAGACGAGCGAGGTGCGACGAGAAAAAGCAGCTGGATTATGTCGCACGTAGCTTTCGTGTAATCGACGGTTGATCTTTGGTAAGCACAATAATTTAATTACATTTGCGGTACTTAACATTAATGTTTCGTGATTTATCTTGTTGAACTGTTCGCCAGAATGTCCGAATGACGCACGAGACGAGTGATATTTCCTCAGTGCGTCCAGGGGCGTTTTAAACTAGCAAAATACCCAGGCTAGCTAAGCTAACTGGCCTTTGCTATCCTTGCTAGGTTCACAGCAAGATAAGGATATTAGCGTTATCTCGGTCGGCATTTATACGTTTGTGAAATTAAAGCTCAATATGAAGACAAAGACGAACATTAAAGCACCGTGTGAACGTAATTACGTGTAGTAATGAACGGCGACGACGTCTCGCTTCTGATATTTTCTCAGCCTGCTGCCAGTTGTTAACACCTAAAATGGAAGCACGGTCTCTCCTGATCCGTAAACAGGATTTAGTTAGATGAGAGTAAGGCTTGAAACTGAAACGATACAACCTTCTTGGAAAACGTGTTTGGTTATTGTTTGAATTCTGTCATCTAGGTTAATGAAACCAGTGATATAAAAGACACATACGTTTGGTAACTTAGTGGTAGATTAGTGTTGGAGGTCGGCTGTTCGGCCAGTCTGTGTCAGAAAAATGACTAAGTCGTGAGCATATGGGGATCTATATATATATATATATACACTATTATTATTTACACACTTTTCTTTGGAATTGACTCATTTGAGTTACTAACAATTTAGTATATATACAATTTTAGGTGCACTCACTCTAATGTTTAATATATTATTTTCCCATGCTTTTTAATTTTTCTAGTGATTTAAAAATATATTTTATTAATTTAAAGTTCATTTTATATTAGTAGTAGTAGTTAACAGTCAATCATAGTTAAACATCTGTAGTATTTTTTAATTTATGATTATAAATAATATGAGAGCTTTCACATTTATCTTATTTATTTTACTTTTGTAGTCACTGGATTGATTTAGTTTTTAACATTTAACGTTTTAAACCATCTCATATAAAATGAGTGTGATAAAGAAAACTATAAATAAAAGGAGAGTCAAAGAAATTAAACAGAAATTGTAATAATTCCAAATCCCACAACTGACTTAACTTTAAACCATGAGGTACCTCTTTCAGCTAAAGAGTCAGAGCAGGTCAACAATTGCAGTTAGCTTTAGGGATATAATATTATATCAGCTTAGGCTGTTAAATTGAGTATGGTTTCTGTTTTTGTCCATAGATTGTTCACTCTCTTCTAAAGATGGTCCGACCACATTTTGGACCACCACGTGTAAAGCCCAGGTAATGTCTTTTCATCACTTCAGCTTACATTCAGATACTTTGGTTGTATGTTCGTGATTGTTAAACATTTGTCTTGACTATAAAGGTTGATTCAATAAAGATTCTGACCATTGTTTTGTCAAAACAAATATATTAACAAAGCCTTATGTGTTGTAACTTTTTTTGTGTGTGTGTGTCCTATCAGACCCTATGGTGATGGTCATGGCGTTGGACAAAATGAAGGAAATTACAACCCCAGTTCCAAAAGTCGACGAGATGCCCACGGCTACCCAGGAAGGGCCACTCCAAACTGGAGGGAATCCAGAGGTAGAGGACGACCCCCAGCTGTCAGAAGAGTCCCCTTGATGGGAGAGCAAAGGGAGCCACGTTTCAATAACTGGAAGTCTCAGAATCAGGATTCCTTTCAATCATACCCCCCTAAAATGGAACCACACCATAGTCAAAGGAGGCCTTCTCAGTCTAGGCCGGAGTCCTCCCCCCACATGCAGCATCATACGTCATCCACTCGTAGTCCTGCACAAGGATCCCCATGTCAGAGGGGCCCACACTTCCATGGCCACCCCTCAGGTCAAAGGTCACCTTCTCCAAGACATTTTCGTAACCATCCAGCTGATAGGAGGCCAGGTTTGACACCTCATTACCAGGGGCCTTTGAGGGGCCCCAAAAGGCAATCAGGTTTTCCCCATCAGGACCAGCGGAATCGAGACAATCGTGGGAATTACAATCCCAGAGAAAGGCCATATGAGCACTCAGGCCATGGCATGAAGCGCTGGAATGAGGCTGGAGCTTTCTCTCATTCACACAATGGAGAGCATGGGCCCTCTGGATCACAGAGGAGCCACAGGGAGATGCAAGGGAGAGGCTCGTGTCCACAGAGGTACAGGCGTGAAGCAACATTCCCAGCTGGGTAGAATTAATAAAGAGCAGGCCTGAAGCTGGCTCAGTCCTCCCTGTCACGGGGGTCATAATGATTACCTCTACTCAGCCCCAACTCATAGTTGTTAGAGGGGATTAATGGGGGTCTGATGTAAATATGGTTTCTTCTGCAATTGAGAGGAGTGTTACATCTGTAATTGCTCTTTGAAAATTTGCTTGTCCTACCTTTTTAATTCTGTGATGGCATTATGAAGGGGCTACATTAAGATAAAAGTTAAGTTCCGCCTCCCGCTTAACATGGCAGTGGATCTGTCATTGTAATGATTTCTCTGTTGTTTGATGGATATGCAGGTGGCCTGATCAAGACTCCAGGCGGCAGCGGGGTCCAGTGGAGAGACAGGACAGCAGATCCCACAGTAGAGAAAGGGCACAAGATGCACCTCACATGCCCCCTTTCAGATCTCCCTCCTGGAAAGGAGGATCATCAATGCCTTCATCTTACCATAGGAGTCCTCAGGAGAGGCAAGTGGCAGGACCCCGCAAGAGGAGGATATCGGACACCAGCATGGCCTCCTCAGACCCTGCTGTGGAGCATGGCAATCCAAAACATGCCAGGAGAGAGAGACCTCAGCTGCTCAGTCTTCCTAGGCCATTTGGTGGTAAACCTTTGTCTCTTAGGGATAAAAGTCACCTAGTTAAGAGCAGACAAATCAGAGCTGAGTCTCTTATGAGACTCAGGATACCTCCATCTGTGAAACCCAGGCCTCGCCTAGTCGACTCTGCCTCACGGGGAAATGTCAGTTCAGTTCTTGCAATCAGGAAGAAACGTTTCCAGTCAAATGCAGTTCCTCTGAAAAAGCTAGAAGCAAGGAGGGCAAGGCCACAACAGTCATCCCTCAAAGAAGAAGCCAATGTCAGCAAGTCCTCAAGAACCTCTGATACAGACAAAGAGCAGGTGGAGTCTCGTCGGTCCTTGAACACACACAGGTACGGTATTTTTCTTCTACCACTGTTCGCAGGGGCTTGATGGTGATTGGGAGGTCAAGACAGAATGTCTCTATGTGAAAGTGGGTGCCAGCTGTGGACAATGGAGATAACATGATGAGCTAAATGTTCAGCTCTGATTCAGTTAAGGAAAAGCCACAAAAGGTTTCAAATGCCTCCCACTGTGTGTGCTACGTAATTAAAATAACTCCTATCAAGTGGGCTGAAGAGAAGGTGCTAAGTTTGTGCTCCAGTTGCACAGCATAACAATAAAACCAACCTGTTTTAAATCTTGATGAAAATATAAAGTGACATTGATGAGGAGTGTGGAAAAAATTGTTATGTTGAAGGATTTCCCTGTTTGTCAGAAGTGAATAACCCTGAAAGAAGTGCTCTTCAGCATGTTGCAAAGACCTCTTCATTCTCCCTAGGGAACAAAAGCAAATTGAAGGCAAAGTTACAACATGTAGTTTAAAACCTTTCATCTGTGCACTCAAAATATGACAATGGAAAGGACTGTGCTAAAGGTGGCCTAAACTGAAATTTCCATCCTGCCTCTTTTAAATTATCGGCAACGTGTCAGCCATACCTGAACCTTGTGGAACAAAACCATCGAATGGATGTCCAGTTTTCAGGAGCATTGACAGCAAAGTTATCAGTGAAGTGACCTGTTTGATCAAGGAATGTCCAAAAAAGAAGATAATTTGATCAACTGCACTTTGTTTTGCTTTGAATTGCCAAGAAGGATGACAGTCGTTGCTGACGACGGAGAAGACAAAAGCCACAAAACGATGAAGAGAAATTGTTAATACTAGCCACCAGAGTTAGATGACAAAGTACACCTACATTTGTTTTCGCTCATAAACTGCTATATTACTCATATACAAAGTTTTGTATTTCTGACTTTGTTAATAATGCACATCAAATTTAAAATAATGAAAGATATTTTGGTATCATTCTAAAGTTACAATAGACATGGAACAACATAAAAAACAAGTTACGTCCAAAAATTCTGTAAACATGATTTTTTTTTTTTGAGTAATACAGCTTGTCTTTTATTATACATAAGAATTTTGATAAGACAGATGCCTATGAGCACACATACATTGCAAGTGTACACATTACAGACCTGGATTAATTCTTGATTTGAAGAAGTGGAATTTGGAAGTGGGAATCATACCTTTGCAGTATGCTGAGTGAATTAATATATACCTCAAAGATTGCCCATCTGAGTCAAATTTCTGTACACCTGAAGTGTGAAACCATTGTGGTGCTGCATCCTTCTCATTTACAGTTAATAGAACAAAGAGGAGCCAAACTATTACTACGTGGACTTCATATAGTGCATCTAACTACTGGAGTTTTCTGCTGTTTTCTGTGCAGTCATAAGAATTTTAAGAATCTTTCAGACAAACACCAAGTACTAACCAAGAGAAAATAAATAATCTGAAGTATTTTTTAAGAGATACCCCAGGGATAATTACATCAACTTTTTCTGGAGTAAGACCTGTGACCCAAGAGCACTGATAGATGGCAACTTTTATTTTAATTATCAACCATCCAAGCGGTCTTGATAGGTCATTTTGTATAGCTGGAAGAAGAGGGTTGAGACCACCAAACAAGAAAGATCAAAAAGAAAAACAAGACGGTGAGAGGCTGAAAATGGCCAGAAGTGCGGACAGAAGCAAGATCAACCTGGTCTTTGCAGTTTTCCTGTACCATTCTGTTAAATTTGTGTCAATGTACGGATGGGCTGGACCCACTGGTCAGCGGGAGTTGTGGTCGGTTCGTCATCTGGCCTAAAATGTATACATCAGAGATGTGCTTCTCCAGCCTGAAGGAAATAAAAATTTTCAGTAACCTCAGTACAAGGCTAATACCGCCAAAGTCCACTGGTACTGAATGTCTCTAGCCCAAACCTGCACATCAGCATCACCTGGTGTGTTGATTACAAGATGCTGTAAGTTAATTCTTGATGCTTCATCCTCCTATAAACCTAAAACGACTACAAGAAGAGGAAAAGAGAACACTGGCACCTTGACTGAATTTTCACCGCAGAACTAATCTGATGATCATCTTCACTAAATACCTGCGTTTTTCCAAATCATCCCCAGATTTTAAGAAGAGTAAATGATCTGAAGTAATATGTTTCACTTTGGATGCTGTAAGTGAAGCCTTGAAACTTGGGCTTGATTATGGGCAAGAAAAACAAATGGATCATGTCTTAAAACCAGAGCACAGCTATGGAGAAGAATCTGTCATAATCACCAACCTGGATGAGTGTCACTTTACTTCACAACTGCAGATGTATCCAAGATGCAAATCTCTAGCTGTCCTACGACCCTTGGGAGGATGAAAACAATTGAAGACATCTAAAGGAATGACTAGATGATCAGTCTGAATCTCTGACAGTGGAAAGAAAGGCATTGTCTTCCTGCAATTCTGAGCAAGGGATGATAGAAGATTTGATGATGTGATGTAGACCAATGATGTAGTCCTCTTCAAGATTTGCCCACGCTAACAATTACTGAGTAAATGAAGAGAACTCAGGTACAAAAATAGGAGTAAAGAAGTGTGGACATTCCATGGTTTTTGTAAGTACCCCTGTATGATGCGTGACTTTCTGATAATTTGTCTGCCTGCAAATCAGTGTTGTTCATTACTGGTTTAAATAGCTTTTCTTGTAAGAGCTGTCAGGTCAATTTTTATTTTTTACTTATCTTGATTCTTTAAACACTGATGTAATAAGACCATATCTAAGATGTTTGTACACTGACAAAAACCTCGCCTGCAGCTTGCATTTCAATGCTGATCTCTACAATAGTGCTTCCACGTATCTCTCCACAGGTCTTCTCCTATAGAGAAGCGTGACCTTGTTGTTTTGTCTCACTGGGAGCCAAGTTCCTCCACCAAGGACGGCTCACCTTCAAGGGATCGCAGCCCAAAGTCAAAATCTGGTAAGTAAATAGTTTTTGTAATCTCATGTATTGTAGAGGTAATCTAGAGCTCAGTTTCTCTTTTTCTCATGGATATCTCATGGAGTCTAACAAGAAAAGATGAAATATCAGCAAAAAGGTTCATTATCTCCTGTTGGTTTTTTTTAAATTTTATTTTAAGAACGCCATTCAGATACAGATGTCACACCGAACAGCCGACTCTCAAAGACGAATGATTCCAGATCATCGCCTGAAGACAGAAAAAGGGGACATATCGATAAGAGGATTTTTAGGTACATTTTATAGAATTATTTCAGCATTTGAAACAAGGTTCTAGTTCACTAGAAAGTCCAGTCTCTCCCAAAAGATGGCCTTTCTGCTAACACTGGAGAGCATCATTTTGGTTGTCACAAACTGCCATTTTGTCTGTAGCTTGTTGCAGATGAATTTACAAGGATTGTGTCTCTTATATTTAAATGCATGCTTTTACTCTTCCCTTTACAACCTTTTCTGGTTTATGTAGAGAGCGCTGAGTTTTTGACATTCTTTTGGTTTTTTTTTTGCAGGCCATGTAATATAATGCAAGACAGTCACAGATCTGGGAGACCCTTCAGGAGACCAGGACCAGGGCCTATGCAGGTAAATAAAATAAATAACATTTTTTGCACAATAATAGCATTTGGTAACTCACTGAAGAATTTAACTCAAATGTTGTATTTTGTATAAAAAGTTGTCAGTAGAACTTTGCAGCCAAGTCATTTAACTGCCTGTGCACAAAGATCAACGCCCAGTTGTTGTAAACAGGTTTTTCAGCCTCCTGCATATGTATTGGCCTTTGCAGCTGCAAAGGAACTCGTTCAAGTACCACTTCAAATAAAAGACTAAAGAATAATTTGAAGTACCAAGTACATTCTCCAAGTTATTTTAAAAGTAGAAATACTCCTTTACTCCAGTAAGAAAACTGCTTCCTGGTGTTGAATGTGATGCTGTTGATATGCACTTGTAAAAAGATGCAGTAACTAGTAACTGAAGCATGAAGCATTTCTATTTGCACAGCTCTGTTTAATTTTTAAATGTACTTATAAAAGTAATTAAATACTATATGCACTTAAATTTGCTGCTGTGTTTTACAGAGGTCAAAGTTACCTTGTTTTCCGAGAAAGACGGGCCCTGAACTGTCAGGAAACATCAGACGACCACTCATGGTATCTATACCTTCTTCAGAGATCACTTGCTTCTTCTGAAAAATGTCATGTGGCTCAGTGACTTTGCTTTTTCAATAACTACTATTTAAATTTCCTGTGTCTTTATTAGGAGAGCTTAGTGCCACGTCCCATCCCAAATCAGAGGCCAGTGTTCAGAAAAAGTCAGAGCATCATGTCCAAATACCGCAACATGAGAGTGGTACGCCAGCGAACACCATACAACCAACAACGCTGGTAACCTCTGGTAAGTTATCATGATGTGTGACTGTGAAGATGCAGCATAGCAATTTAAATGGTGCAGTGTTGTCTTTGTAATACGTGCTGAGTAGCAGCAGGTGTCACTGTCAGTGAATCTAGATTTGTTATGACAAAGTAGTCTGTTATTTATTTGAAATGTTGACCTGTTGTATTGACAGTTTTCTTTTTCACATTTTTCAGAGGTGACACTGGAAGAATCTCAAGATGTTTTTTTAAATTTTTTATTTTTTGCTGGGTGGACTCCACAAACCCTTCTTTCACTACAAGCCCACCCTGCCTGTACATTGTCAAAGTGTCGTTGCTTACATTTGATCTCTGGTACAAGTGTTTTCAGTTGAGTGTTTGAAGTACTGCAGTACTTTGTTTTAGAGTTTTTGTAACATATGCTATTATATCCAATGTAAGATGACTTTGGAAATTGCTGCTTGTGATCTTATGTCTTCATTTTACTTATATAGATTAGTTTTTTTTTGTTTACCATTAACAATCAGTTTTAGACTTATGTCCAAATAAGGTTTAACATCTCAGTTTTTGTTTAAGACTTGAAGACACATGAGATGCATTATGTTTTGATTGGAAAACATGGCTGTTAACTGACGCTTAGCTACTACTTGTAAAACTTGTATAATCACATATTCAGTTTATTTGAAATAAAGTTGGATTTAACGAGCTCTGTTTGAAAGTTGTCTTTGTTTTGAATGCAGATTTAGTCCTTGGAAACAAATTACTTCATCGGTAATGAATGATTCCTCGAAATATGAACCTATAAAGTTCATTCAGCATTCTGTGGCGTGCTTTTAGAGTCGTCTTAGCCACTGCACTAAATCATGTCCATTTATAAAGTGTCTGACTGTAGATCCCCTTTTCTACAAGGCCTGGTTCACATCAGCAGATCTTTCTTCTGAATAGAAAACTGAAATAGGCAAATTCCAACGCATATCTTCAGTCTTATTTGATCGATTAGTTTTATTGAAATCAATAGTCTCAGTTTGTTCACTTCCACCAGCACTTTGAGTAGTTAATATAATTGTGTGTTACTGGCACATTTTATGGGCAGTTAATGTTAACTGTGTTAATGTTGAATCATTTTGGAGGAACTGTAGCACTATAGGCTGCGATAACACTGGCTCCAATGTTTCTCATAATGCATTATTTGAGTAACTTATTTTATTAGATACCTTCTGCTTCCTGAATACTCTTTTATTTCAAACACCATATCTTCAGATTGAGATGGATTTCTGTTTTAAGTCTTGAATCTAAGTTGAAATGATCCTGATGACATAATTATTCAAATGTTTTGTCTTCCTCCAGAGACATTTACACAGACTGAATAATAAATACTTGTCATGAGTAAAATCTGTGCTCTTTAAGTGCTATTTAGGAAGTAATAAGCAAAGTTTGTATAACTGCACCCATTTATCCCTTTAAACACCACTCTCACCCATTAGTCTGCTACACCCTTTGTCCTGCCCCAGTGATATCTGTGACTGGAGCTCCACTTGATCCTGAGCTAAACTTAGCCCTGACAGTACCAGTCCCCATCACAACATACTCTGAAGAACACACAGGGTTACAATGGATGGTGTCAAGTTACCACAGAAGCTGCTGTATCCCACTGGTGACACTGTCAAAACAAGGTGAGTGTATTCACCAGGTCCTTGGTCGTAACTGACAATAATGTGATAACTGGTTTAGTATGTTTGCTAATTACTTTATACTCTGTCACTGTGCTCCTTCATGTGTATTTGTTCCTACATGTGTTCACTGCTGTGGCATGAGAGAAACAGCTGCCAGTTGTCTAACACCCAAGTTTAGCTTCACACACTTTGATAACTACTGAACTTAATTTAAAGCACAGACTGTAGTTGCTGTTATACAGAGCACAGGTTAAATCAGAATATTTACTATTTTTCATTCTCCTAAAATTTGTATGTAACATGATGAGACTGATCTGCCTGGTGTCTGCTCATATCTGCCCCACTGACTTGCTCCAATATGTCGTTTGTAGATGTAGACTTAAAAACTCCAGGTTTTTCTGTCTTGCACACTCTACGCTTGTATTCCTCTCTGTCATGATGGGCAACTATAGCTCAGCCCTCATTCCTGGTAAGCCTTGCAACTATTGTGGTCACACAGTGGTATAGTTAGAAATACTGCAATGCTTCAATGCTGCATGTTAAACAGACTAAATGGTAATGCATTGGTAATCACAAAAATAGGTCAAGATGAGTCAAGATCTATATGTATAACTGTAAAAATAGGCTATGGAGTTAGCTTTGGGTTGTGCAAGGTGTGTTTTAACATTTATTCTCCATTTCTCTCAAAGAGACTGAAGAGTTTGTTTCAATTGTGTCAGTCACGAAGAAGCTGAATGAGCAGGTAGCTCATGCTGCAGATAAGAGGCTACAGTCAGAGCTTCAGACTCTGGGAAGTATACATTTTAATAATATTTTAATAATCAAGACACCAAGCCATTTTGTTGTTATGTTATCTACTTAAATCCTACCCTTATAACTTGGCTCCTTTCGTGGAAGGTGTGGTCTGGTCTGTGAGCCATCTGTCCTTGGGATAAATTTAACTTTTCTGCACTACCTCATACACACAGGCACATGCAGCAGCAGGAGATATCTACTACGAATCCTTACTTAAAATAAGGTTAAAATCTATTGCTCTTGTTAGAAACTTAACCACATTTTTTTCCCCCAGTTTTACTTAGAGGGCCACCACTATAATAATGAGTTAGTGACCTAAAGGCCATTTTGAAAACTTTCTTTAGGGACAACTAAAGCTTGCAACAGGTGAAATACCCTTAAGACATATTCTACTTAACCAGTGTCTCAAACTAGACTTAACTTACAGGTAAGGCTGATGGAAGAGGAAGGAAAAGACAATCAGAGAGAAGAGCTGAATTCTTTACTACTTCAAAAAAACTCCCAGGAAACAAATCAAAATAGATCCACTCTGCCTGTAAGTGCAAAAGAACAATTTTTAAATTACTATGTCAGTATTTTTTTGTTGTGTTGTCAGCCGGTAATGTTGAGTTATTCTCCACAGGCAGCAGAATCCAAAAATGTGCCCATGCAGCCCTTCTCCTCTGTGTTACCAAAGGTTTTCTCTGCTGTACTGCATCCAATGTTGCCCCCAGGCCCCAACGCTGACCCACAGCTGAGCACTAATCCTCCAAACCTGCAACAACTGCAGACAGAGCTGAGAGACCTGAGGGACCAGTTTGAACAGATGAAGAGTCAGCACAAGTATGGCTTTATTACTATAGTCTCTGTTCAGATTTTTTTGTCCCTGCCCTGCCTCAGCCTGGTTGGTGTGTGGCTCTCCCATCATTCTATGAATTAATTTTACAATAATCTGTGTTCCAGCAAAGAAATTAAACTGCTGATGAATGAGCTAGATGAAGAGAAAAGGATTCGTTTGACTTTACAGGTATAACATGAACAAAGGAGCATTTCCTAAAAGCAATATTCACTTTGAGATGAGAACATATAAAATGTGCACTTGTGGTTTGATTTTTGTTTTGTGTGTGTTTTGTCTGGTTTAGATGGAGATTCAACGTATGAAGAAGCACATGTCTAAATGATCATCGAAGACATGTAGTTTTGTGCTGGACTATGTTCTCTGGAAAGAAGCACTGCAAAGGACTTGTTATATATCTATGTTATGGCATCTTCAGCATCCTGTGGTGCCAGACATGTTTTCTAAAATATCGAGAGGTTCCATGATAAGAAAATGACTGTTGGGTGTAGACCTGAACGTATTTTAGATACGATCTCTGATTAACTGATTTCTAACCATTTATCCAGCTGTGTAGAAAACATGTGATAGTGAAACAGGCAGAGAGGAGGATGAGAAATGAGAGCCAACAGTTAGTCTTCAGAGGTAAGGACTGAGCTTGTCTGTAATGATGTGATGCTGAGGCACAAGCATAAAGCTACTTCCATATTTCAGTGTGTATATACATATATATTAAAATTTAGTTTGTCTTTTGATTGTACAAAGAATTAACTGAACAAGTTGCTGGTTAATTTATTAGTTGTTGCCACTGTGAACTTACTAAAGATGCTGTAGCTGGCAAATGCTGACTTTTGAATTTTTTTTTTATTAACAATAGATGAATAATAAAGAATGAATTCATATAAACAGTTTATATAAATGTAGCACAGTTAATAGTGATTATTATCCACAATATCCATTACTGAGAACTTCTCATAACAAAAAGTAATTTCTATGCGTGAAATGCAAATAAAGTTCCCTCTTAGGTAAAATAATTTTCATAGAAAATATTTTCTCTCAAAAACACATATACATCATGTACAGTATATTACAGTTCATTATAAGATCACAGATTATTCGGCTGCCAAGTCATTGCTTATGAGCTGACCCTCTTCCTGTACAAGCAGTGATTATTTTGTTGCGGGGTCAGATTTTATCTCAGAAGCTGGATTCTTCACAGGGAATGGGCCTGAAGGTGACCTCTTTGTTCTCCTCAAGAACGACATCATATCGACACAGAGACCTGTGAAAGACAAATAAAGTAGTTTAAATCTAGGGAAAGTGACAATGACTGAAATTCTGCATCAAATAGGTCAAATTGCTTTGAGAAGTTTGGAAAATTTAAGAAACAGCACATGTCGTGTTGCTTACCTCTCCTTTCGTTCCAGAGGAGTGAGACGGATTCTGAGAACTCTGAGCTTATATTTGGGCTTGAGTACATTTCCAGTGGAGAATTCGAGAGATACCTTTTCCACTGCCTGAATGTCTTTGTCAAATTGGGCCAACAACCTGGTGTCTGTGTACTTCTTGAACTTTGATGCTGCACTGATATACACATATAAACATGTTACTGAGAGAAAAGCTGTAACCAAGGGACAAGGAGACGTCACGATGGATTATTATTACTCTGAGCAGAACTGAAAGAAATGGAGACTTACTGATTGATTGTTGCTACTGCTTCTGTGTCCTTATAATGAAGTTTAACAGTAATGTATCCCCTTTGTACATCCTTGTTCCATGTCATAACATCCACCCTGTAGTTTGTCACTGAGAAGACATTGAAATTTTAATTCAACAATGAAAAATATGTCCACCATATAATGGACTGATCGTTCCTCTTAGAAGTGATAACACATGACAGCAGATTTTATCAAAGTATATAACATACTGTATTTAGCTCAATTTACTCTTGCAAATGAAATACTGGAATAAGATTCTTTTTTGCTCTTTATTCACTTGTCATTTTCAGTCAATTCTTTCCTTTATATTGTTTGTGAAGGTACAGCTTTAGAAATAGAAATTCATTCAAATATAGCATGATTCAGCTGTCAAATAAATTGTTATATGTGCCATATTGTAACATTCTGTGTTGAACAGACCGGGTGCAGTCACTCCTAATGCTGTGATCAAGATATTCTGCTGTATGTATCTGTCTAGTTATTATGATTATGATTTTCTTACTTACTGCAGAATGGAGAGTTTGCATTTGTTGTGAAGTATGTTTTTGTTTCACCCAACTTCAGCAGGATATCTTTCCATTGTATTACATCATAGCCTAGATTTGAATAACACAGCAACACAATGCAGTGTAACCTCTGGAGAAATAAAGTGTGTTTTTTTTTAATTTATTTATATGCAATAATCAGAGTACCAACCAAAGACAGGACATCCAGCAGGACCAAACTGGTCACAATTCATGCAGTTTCCATTCAGAAAGTCTTCATTGGACGAACAGGGGTATGCCCTGCTGTAACATTTCAGTGCCAGAGAGTCAAGATAAAGCGTCACCGATCTCTGGTGGTCGCATTTAAAATAGGATCCACCTGTACAGAGGTAAGACAGAAAGTGGATCATTATATCCATCCATTGTCCTAAAAACATTTCCTCTCAGGGTCACAGGTCCTGGAGCCTATTCCAGCTGTCATTACGTGAGACACAGGGTAAACCCTAGACAGGTTGCCCATCTATCACAGGGCTAACACAACTACAGTCAATATAGAGTCACCAATTAACCCTAACCCCATGTCTTTGGATTGTGGAATAAAGCCAGGGTACCTGGAGAAAACCCACATCAAACTCCACACAGAAAGGCCGACCAGTGAATTCAAAACCCAGGTACTTCTTGCTGTGAGATGACAGTGCTAACCACTACAACACTGTGTCTTCCTGGATTGTTACAATATTATTCAAACCCTTATAACACAAGTCCTGCAATTTTGAAGACCCTACCTGCGAAGATGGTCTTCGGGCAGCCAGGTTGGTCTGTTCCTCCATTTGCATAGAAATCAATGTGACCTAGAGATTCTTTGTAACCCAGGGCTGTAAACACACAGTAATTAAAATTAATCTTTCTATTCATTTAGTCATGTTTAAAACATGACTCAATTAACATATTATGCAACATTTCATCTTAACTAACCGTCTATGTCTGTGTGAAGGACATCCACAAACTGGGCATCTGTGGAATCCAATCGATCCTCTGGAGGAGAGGCAGTGAACATAACCCCAGCAGGATCCAGACCTGCAAACATCATTAGAAGACCTCAGTAGAGCTTCAATGTTATTCCCAAACCCAAAACTAGCTGATGACAAATCTCACATATTTTTCTGAAGGCTGATGATTATGAATTATTATGCTGTATGAACTGTAATAATGGCAATTTCCTAATAAAACCACCATGAGCATTCAAATCTTCTCTTGGGTAACTTGTTATAAGAAGCTGAGGGATTCACTATAATATTGAATTTCAGGTTGGATAAAAGAAAATCTAAACATATTCAAGATTATAAATCTGGTATTGAGAATTGTAGTTTAGATTTTCTTACCTGTAATTCTTCCAATTGACCCATTCAGGTTAGCACCTATAAAACCTGACATATGAGCTCCTAGACTAAATCCAATCAAGTGGATGGAGCTCAGAGAGGCACCATGTTCCTGAAACAATAACATATTAGTCTTAGTCTAGACCAACAGTCAGTCTGTCTAGGCACAGCAGTAATGGTCACAGAGATTGTCACGTCTCATACCTGCATCAATTCAATGAACGCAGTGATGTTGTCTGCTGCCTTCTTTGTGTTCGCCACTGCCTTGAAATAGCTAGTAGCTGATCCGCGGTTCCAGTCCACTACTATGACATTAATGTCTTTCCAGGCCAGCAACATTTCTGTGAACTCGTCCAGCCATATGGGTGGGGACCCCGTGGGCCGGAAACCATGAATAATGAAAGTGGTGGGTCTAGATAAGTTCAACTGGGGACTGGCAGACAGGTCAGTGTGGGATATGAGTGTGCCACAGCTACTATTTTCCCTGGTGTACAGCAGCAACCTAACTCTGAGGCTGGTCCCAATGAATGCATGGCCGAGATTTAGTTTGGTAAATTTATCACATTCCTGAGCTGGGAGAAGAAAAAAGGAAGCATCAGGAAGTGAAAAAGGTATTTGAGTAAGAATACAGTACATGTTTTAGCCTTGTTCGAGACTGCATAACCTATAAATATTTGATGATTTCTCATCCAACGTTTCAGTGATCATCAGTGACATATCACCACATGTCTCAGTGACTATTCAGAGCAATTTGAGGGTGCAGCTATTTTCACCGACTAGAAAGACACTCCCATACGGCCACTAACAAATTTAACTGGTAAAGCCAACCAACATTTATTATACGTAAAACTCACTTGCTATAATAGTTGGTGTAGATGCTATTTATGAAACTGACTGTTTATGAAACTTCTAATTGTAGCTATGTTTTGGTGGACCAATTAATCAAGAATATATACCACTGATCATCAACTGGCGGCCCGCCAAATCCGGCCCGCGACTGGATTCCAAAATTGTGAGGATCAAAAAGAAAATAGTGGTCCACACTATTAAAGCAACTAAA
>JAUBNQ010000006.1:9261960-9299110 GCA_032353495.1 Ctenopoma kingsleyae
TGCAGGACAGGTGCTGTCAGAAATGTTCATGAATGTCTGGAAGGTTCTTAGTGATTGACTGTAATGTGAAACATTTCTGACTGACCACAGACATATGGTCAAGTCAGACGTGTGAGTCATAAACATTATATAGAAGACTCCAAACGAGCTATTTCTCTAAGTATCAGCCAATTTATTTAATTTTTAAAATTTACATCATAGTGATTTCCTTTCTTCAGTCATTGTTTGAAACAAGAGAAACATGTCTGTTATAAATTCAGACGACTGTCTGTTGTAATAACATTCTTATAATATCACACATGACTTTGAATTGAACCTGAAACGTTTTGTATGGGAAAAAAAAAACAAAAAACAAACAAACAAACAAACAAAAAAAATATATATATATATATTGTGACAGAGCCAAAATATACTGGGATATGGATTTATGTTCATATCGCCCAGCCCTACTCTGTGCTATTATGTTTACTAATCCTTTCTTTATCTTTATTTTATCAGTCTGGGAGATGGCCATTCCTTTGTTACCAGATTGGTACACATAGATCCTGAGCAAGCAAACAGTGTCCTGCAGCAAAATGGAAAAAGGCTAGTTTTTTAAAAATTTTTAATCCTTTTCTTTCCAGTTTTGTTTGCTGGGTATTGATCTTTCGTGTGACTTTAATTACAGCCCTGCTGATGTGGAGACCAACACGTGTGTGCCTGGTAACAATTTACAACACACAGTGACCAACATCAAAGAGAAAACTGGTACGTTGTGGATTTTTTTCTCACATATGTTTATGTGTAAACTATTAACTTTGTGAGCAAAAGTAACTGTTAACAGTTTGTGAGTATCTCATCTCCTGTTTCCTTTAGATGGAGGCCAGATAGTCTCTGTGACAGTGGAGAGTGAGCCATAGCAGGTATGTGGACATGAATACTGTACTGAATACTGTTATCCTCGCCCTGTATTTACTTACACTTTGTTGCTGCAGGTTGCGGGCACAGCAGGAAAGCACTCATCCATTATGATGCCTTAAAACAGGTGCATCTGCACCTCCAGAAGAGCCATCCTCTCTCCATAGTTCGAGTTTGACAGTGCAGCCACATGCCACATGTTTTTGTATGTACATTAAATGGACCATACTTCATCTAGTACAGTAACAATAATACTGTTATGTCATCAGGGACTCTACGGTGACCTCGGTCATTCAGAGATTTTGTCTTTATTTTGAGCCAAAGATGTTCAAATAATTGTAGGCAGCAAACAAGCAAAAATACTTGCAAATAAGCACTTTTATGGTATTGCAACACAGACTTTGAGTATGTTACCTACACAGCCAATGTATGTCTACATTGTCAATTTATCTACATGGATTAATCTCATACATTTCAGTTTGTCAGTATTAATCAAGCGTTAATAACTAAACCTTGAATCTAGTTTTGTTAATAAAGCAGCGAGAACCACTTGAGTGACATTTGGGTGATAGCTGATACAAAGTAGTGGGTGATTTCAACACTATCAAGCGTGTGTGCAGTATGTTTGGTCAGTTTTTAACTCCAGGCACAGTGCAATTATTAAGACTCCTCAGTTATCAAGGGTCTAGTTGGGTTTACAGTTTTGAAATATTTTATAAGCTTTCTGTTTACACTTTTTTCATTTCAAATTGTTTATGATAACTAAGTTTAAAATGTGTGGACCAAATCAAGTTTAACAGCAGTTATAATGGATTTTCTCTCATTCAGACTAAATGTCTAAGGCACATAACAGATGGATCACATGAGGCAGAGTAATTATCAGTGATACTTTTTTATTGTACTATGTATTTAATTATTTGTTTTCCAGTATTTTTGTAGTGTTTGATTTTATTGTAAAATACTAGTATTTAGTTTATTGTTAAGGTTGTTTTTTCAAGTTTGTCCTTAAGTCCACAGAATGTTTTCATTTCATGCTAAATCCTTTGCAACAGTACTTATTTATGTTTAAATTAAACTTGACTGTTAATGCCAAAGGATCAAAGATTTTTTAATTTTTTTTAATTGAATTTTATTTGAACGTTTAGAAAGCAAAGAGCACAAAATTAATACACAGTAAAAAACATAAAGATAATGTCAGAACAGTCAAGGACATTTGAAGCAGTGTCCTTGAGCCTAAACCAGAATAGATAAGGTGGACTTTTTATACCAGTGATGAACAACTGTTATAAAGATCATAAATGTTCCTCTTTGTGTTTCTTACTGCTGTTTCATTATATTACATTACATTTAGAGTAAATGATGCACAGTACAATGGAGGGTTTGCCTGCGTATCAGTCGATAACTGTGTAGATACTACAGAACTGTAGCCCATGTGAATGTACTAACTGTAGTTTAATAACTAATTTCACTGACTAAATTTGACATCTAGAGCTGCTAATGTAATTATACCTCTTTATTACAAAAATAATTAATGCAGGGTGATATTCATTGTTCTGTAACAATAAATGTAATGTAAGAAACTGTGGGTGTGCTTCTTTATTTCATCATGTGTGGGCTGTGAAACGTATCAGTACAATTTGACTGTAACTCTGCATAACACAGCTCACTTTGTGGGTTGCCGTACCTGTGTTACGATTTATCCAGATTCCAGAAAATATGTGTTTGACATGACCATGATGTGATGTTTTTGGCTGAGCAATTCACTATTGGGCAGAGGTAGAAGTGGATTTGTGACCAGAGGGTTGCCTGTTCAATTCCTGGACTGGTAAGAATAAATCTGGTATAAGTGAAAAGCACCTTTTATGTTTCACTCAACAACTTGAGAACAATTATTAAACCTCAGTTGCTCAGGTGGAGATACAGAGGAATGTGTGAAAATTTTAGTGATGCCTTATGACAACTATGGAATGAAGTTCCATTATAATCCATGTTTTCCTCAAGATTATTTGCAGTTTTAGTGATCCCTTTGGTTCAGGTCAAACGTTTAATCTGTCTAGTTTTTTTGTTTATGACTAGAAATGTAACTGCAAAGTTCAAAATATTCCCCTCACCTTTCAGATACACATTGTCTTGCTATGCTAATGCTAATAAATGAGCATGCTAGCATAAATTTTTTTTTAAAAATAATTAATCATAATGTTATCATGAATCTAATTAAATGTGATATTTGCTGAAATGGTAAATACATTTCAGCGCAGGTTATTGATTCCATCCTCAAACAATTGTAGAAAAGATGCTTATTATAGAAGATGTGGAACAATTTATTTTTTAATGAAATAGAGATTATGATGCCTTTATGTCATTAAAATTAACATTTTGACTGACAGATATGAATTTTATATCTATCATGAACCAGATTAAAGAAAAAACCTGAATAAAAGGGTTGAAAATGATAATGCAGATTCCTCCACACAGAAGAAATGCACGGTACAATTGAGCAGTTGTATCTAGCGTTCTTCCAACTTCACATTTAGAGAGTACATTATGTGGTACATGCTTGTGAAACAACCTTAATAGCATGTGTATTTCACAAGAGTTCACAGTAATAATTGTGACAAGACTGGGTTCTTCACCTTTTCAAGATCATTAAAATGAGACACTCCTGACAAACTTGGCAGGTGTATGATAGTAGCTGAGTTGATTTTTGAAATATGATGAACAGGGGAAAGGTGAATGACCTCAGTGATATTCACCTCAGCATAACATTGTAAGAGATAAAGAGGGAGTCTCAACACTCAGCTTTGCTTTGAGTAAACTCTATAACCTGAATAGTTTACAACTTCCTTATAAAGTTTTTTTTTTACTGGATTTCAAGTATAAATCAAAACTTACTCAGATTTAATGCTGACATTCTCAAGACATTGCTTGTGCTTTGCTGGATGAAAACAGTCTCAATGCAACACTCAAGTCAGCCAACCACATTTGAATGCAATTTGTTAAACTCCACTACTCCAAGTAATATAGTAACATTAAGTGATCATTTGTGTGTAAAAGATGAATCTTTCAAAAATTAATACTTTTATATACAGTTGAAATATACAGATTCCAACATTCACTATATTAGAATACTATGTTT
This sequence comes from Ctenopoma kingsleyae, assembly GCA_032353495.1. Taxonomy (NCBI): domain Eukaryota; kingdom Metazoa; phylum Chordata; class Actinopteri; order Anabantiformes; family Anabantidae; genus Ctenopoma; species Ctenopoma kingsleyae. The sequence continues at coordinate 9,265,994 of JAUBNQ010000006.1, forward strand.
AAACTCAGTGGCAGATCTAGAAAATTTTACATCTAGGCAGGGTGGCAATGCTGGACCTCCTCAGTGAAGTATGTAAAAATTCCTTATATGTAAATGGAGTCAACAAAATATCCACAAATACACTATACAATTTATTGTATCATATCTTCTAAGAAAAGAAAGACAATTTTTAGGTATAAGTGAGAACAAAAAGGTTCCCCAGAATAAATGTAAAATAAATACAGGAATAAATAAATACAGAAAACAAATACAGAAAAAGAACTTACTGTACTTTTAGTTTACTTGTTTAGTTTAACTAAGTTTTTCAGGGACCTAAGATTATATTTACAATTATATATTTTTGGTGAATTAATATTTAATTTGAAGGCTTTTGGACAAACAAGCGATTAGTTTTTACAAGTATGATTTTAAGGACATAAAAGTTGGGGGGGGCAGCTGGAGGAGCAAGGTTCTACAGCAGGGGGGCAGTTGCCCTCCCTTGCCCCCCTGTAGATCCACCCCTGTTTAAATCCCTTGTCAACTTTAGCCTGCACAAAACAATGTATTTGTGTTTGTAATATCCTGAGAATTAGAGGAGAGAACTGGGGACATAATGCGACAAGATAATAGAAATTTCATGTAAACAAAAATAATATAATGTGATTTAACTGAGAAGTGCTATATATATATATAGTTATAAAATATAGTGTACACTAGATTCCTCATTGCTCAAGCTTCAATGAAATTTTTTATACCTTTATTTACTGGGAAGGAAACAACACACCCTGTCAAGGTCCATCGTTCCTGACACTCAGTAGGTCTCACCCATGTAACTTAAACCCTGACCTTCATGCGATTTAAGTCTGTGAATGAATGAGCAACGATTACTTATGAAGGTATTCTCATAAATTTGTAAGCGCCGATCTTGTCATCTCGCCTCCACTTCTTCAGAATTAGTCAAAGGGTAAAGTACGCTTGCTGTCAAATCTGCTGCTGGACTCTGCAATGTGCAGTAAAGGGAAACAGGCTGGTTAAGAAGACGTTGTTATTTTACTGTGCCAACCTACTGATCTGGTTTTAGTGAAATTCAATTTAAAATATCTAGACAATTCCTTTTTTAACTTAAGTCTGTTAGTGAATTTCTGAGGAGGAGTATCTTCATGCCATGGAGGAAGCCCTCAACAGCACCATTCATCCGGCTTGTTTACAGGAGCCCCCGCTGGCAATCGATGTGATAAAGCGTAAGTGACCCACATTCCTACACACTGCTTGTTGATAATGTTTCCTTATCAACCAGGCTGAACTAATGGCAATAATTGTTCATTCACAACAGTCCTGTGTGCATACGTATCTCTGGGAGTCTTACATTAGAAAAAAAAAAAAGACGTTTTAAAAATCTGCATTTCTAGTTCATTTTTCAACTAAAAAAAACCTGGTTCATATTGTCTGTGTTTGATTTTGTCATTGAATTGTCTGAGATTATGTATAATGTTATCAAATAACAAAAAGCCACTTCTCTTCCCTTCTCTCCACTGTTATACTACTGTTATAAATCAGAACTAGATGTATTTGGAGTTTGCCAGTACTCCATGCTCACCTTCATGTCCAGTGTTTCCCTGCTGCTGTACCTGGAGCAGTGCGTCTATATCTATAAAAAACTTCCCTACCCCAAGAAGACCACCATTATTTGGATAAATGGTGCAGCACCGGTATGCATTTCTACCTGCTTTCATGTTACAATAATTTTAAAACCAATTGAAATCTAATTATTATTACGTCTTAAGGACCTATAGACAAAGGCCTTTGCTATACATATGATCTGATACACATAATCTGATTGAAAAAAATGTAACATTTAAACAGACCTTGATGAATTAATGATTTTTCTTACATACATTATGACATTTCTCCGTTTCAGGTCATTGCCACCATGGCCTGCTTTGGGATGTGGGTCCCAAGGGCAGTCATGTTCACAGACATGACTTCTAACTGGTACCTCTTCTCTCAGCTACATCTGCAGTAGTACATAAGGAACAGTAATTTCTGAAAAAATAGAGGGTTTATTTCATACATATAAAAAGCTGAAATATGGTATTTGGGGTTTCTGTATGTATCCTAGAGTAGATGATGACTAGAAAAATTGTATTTGTAAAACATGGCATTTTTAGTCCCATGCAAACTGTTAAAAGCTAAATACAAAATAATTTGTATTTTTGCATGTTGTCTCTTATGTTCATTCACCCGACAACAACTAAAAGTAACCAGTGTGTCTGTTTCCCACGTTTATCTTTTATCTGCACTGTGACTAGTAGCAAGGTAGCTGTTATCTTGTTTGACATATCAGTGTTCAGTCCACAATAGAAATCCATACCTTCCTATATTATACAGTTTTTTCCTCCATACACAGCTTAATTTAATTTGGTTTAGCTCAACAGCCCGTTTGTCTTTGAAACAACCAGGCAGTCATTATAAAGTGAACTAAATGCAACTTGCTGAAAGAGAAAAAACTCCATAGATTAAGCTTTGGTTGGACAGATTATTCTAAATTTAAGTTTCTATTCAACAGTCCTGCTTCCTTTAGCGAGACACTGCACCCCCAACACCCCATGTGTGAATCATATAAATGGCAGAAGTTAGCAAGTTAGCGTTTAATATGCAAAAGTAATTGGCAACAGAACAAACTACTACTGCAGCACAGCTACAGCAGTAGAGTAAAAAATAAAATAAAATTCACAGAATCTCAGAGGCCTTCTATCAATGGGTTTAGTTTAACCATTCAATGAATCACTAGTTTTTTATGTACAGTACATAGTACTGTGGTACAGTTGTTTAAAGTCGTCCTGATATGCCACGAGTAGGTGAGATTTAAATAATAAATATTAACATGAGTGTGATTACTGAGAATGATTACATCAACTCTCCACAACCCTCTAAACGACTGCTCTTTGCTTTTGTAGTTATTTTGCAGTTGTGGTGTATAAAGTCTTGGTCCTGATCATTGATGAGTTCGGGGGCTGCAATGGTTTTCTGAAGAGATTTTCTGGTGAACCATTCAAGATCAGCACAGGACCCTGCTGCTGCTGCTGCCTCTGTTTACCTTTTGTGCCCATGTCACGGTATTTGTCACTGTTTATTCAACTATACTCTGTATATTACTGTTCTGATACTTGTGATTTATTTATTTTTATGTACTCTATGTCTTTCTATATTTACTGTGCCTAAAGATTGTAAACTTATATTTCTAATGTCAATCTTTCCTTGAATGGAATCATTCAGGCAAATGTTATTCTTGCTGAAGATAGGTGCTCTTCAGTATGCAATCCTAAAGACGGTGCTCTCTGTCTTCTCCATAATATTGTGGACAAATGGCAACTTCGATCTTTCTGATGTAAGTACTTGAAAATGCACCCTACATATTGGATTGAACTGAAATAAAAAGAATGTGATATGATATTTGAATATTTCTTTGCATCCTTTTCAGTTAGAGATCACTGGTGCAGCCATTTGGATTAACCCATTCATTGGCGTTCTCACCATTACCTCTCTTTGGCCTGTTGGCATCCTCTTCATGAACACTAAAGGCCTTCTACGCAGCCTCAAAATTGTACCCAAATATGCCATGTATCAAGTGAGTAAAAACTAGACTGAAAAACCAGCCTGTTGCAGTCTCAGTTTGCAAGTATGTGTATTGTATTGCCAATTTAAAGAATGTTAAAAATAGTACTGGCTGCGTTATGTTGCTTGAACACAAACTCAGTAATGATGACAACAAGCAAAACTAAAATGAAGAGGAGTGACAGCCTCCCACACTCTTCTGCGTTGAACTGTTTGATTGTTTTATGGTTCAAAATGATAAGAGTGCTCCTGTTTTACCGAACAATTAAGTTTATCTTCCTGTTTTATCTTTTTGTACACTTTTCCTTAGTTTCTTAGAAGCAGCAGATAACATGGTGGGGAAATACTTATTAATTATATTATTTAATGATGCCAAAGAGAAACTGTTACACTGAAAGAGCAGCATTGTGCATGGGAAATATGGAAATGTATACAATGTGTGCACCACAAATGTGTGTGTGATATTTTAACATTAGTTTACTTGCCTTTGCTGTAGTTGCATTTGTTTGGTGCTGAGCCACTAACAACACTGTTGTACTGGTTTTCTCATTAGCTAATACTTATACTGAGTCAGCTGCAGACGTCAATCATTAACATCCTGGCTTTAGATGGAACCATCGCCTGTTCCCCTCCCTTCTCTTCTCAAGCTCGTGGATCCAGTAAGAAACATCTCTGAATGTCATTCTGCATCTGCTGCTGCTGTGTGAAGTGGGATAATGTGCGCACAACCCTGAATGTTTTTTTTTCTCCTTTCTTTCTGTTCTACAGTGCTCAGTCAGCAGATGATGATCATGGAGATGTTCATCATCACTCTGGTCAATCGGTTTTTGTATCGTCGTACATATGACACACTTCCCTCTGAGCTGCATGACAACGACCATAATGCCAAAGTTTGCCTGGAGGCTGCTGTCATGGAGCATGATGTCTAAACAAGGAGACAAGTCAAGACTGCTCTCTAAATGTTGTATGGCATTGTCTACATTAGGGGATCACAGAATAGTCAAACGTAAGTTTGATAAACGTTTGTTATAACATATTACCTCACTCGGTCACTGTGTGCAGTGTAAAGGGACCATAATTGTTTTGGCTCAAATTACTAATTAGGGGACTTTTAAACCTAAATCTTTGTACGTTTCACACAGCATTCACTCACTGAAATGTGTCAACATCTGTAACCTGTAGGTTCACCCAAACTACTTTTTACACAAGTCCCTGATTGATCCCATTGTTTTCGAGTGGAGACGCAATTATCATAGATGGGTATCTCAAAACTTCCTTTACAGGAACAGCATAGCATTTTGTGACATGTGCTTATTCTTTCTTGAAATGCCATGTTCAAAATATTGGGATCCTAATATTTTGCAGCATACCCCTTTGAGGTAAGACTTTAACTAGGATCTCGAGGAGACAAAACCAAAACTGAATGTAACAGCTTTTTTTGTATATGTGCCATCCTGACAAATAGAGAGGATGAAAGGTTGAAAACTGTCCTTGATTGAACTGGCATTGTTTAGGTTTACATGTATTTGTGTGTGTGTGTGTGTGTGTGTGTGTGTGATTTTTATATTTCTCAAGAGAGCATTAAATAAAAGCACCTTTTTATTTGTGTTATTGTGCAGTATGTAGCCCTTGTATGCATGTTATGTCTGACTGAAAGAATGGTGACTTGGACCAAAATGATGACTGAGGTTATAAAATAAAGGTTTTTATCACTGAGCACTTTATACAGGGAAGTATTTATAACCCCATAATTATTTAGTCTATTTCTAGTCCAGTTTTAGGATGAATCTCGTGTCAGCTTATGTCTGCTAAAAACATTTTATGCTCCCTGGTGCTATAAAAATAGACCAAAGTTTTTGGAAGGCAACTTGATCTGTTATATTTCCTTGTCATCTACAACTGTGTTCCAGCCTTTGTTCAAACATTGCTGACCCACTTACTCAGACTTAAGTGGGCCAGGGAATACATGTGAATGAGACAGCAGCTTTATTTTCAGACGCAGTGTATAGCTACTGCCACATGTTGTTTCTCAAGCAACCACAAGAGGCTGTGCTTGCTCCATCCCGATACCTCATTCATTCATTTGGTATCACCAATCTTTCACTCACATGGCTAATTTATAACAAAACACACACTCCTATTTAATTCAGGTAGACCACAAACATATTAGAAGAAATAACATGGCATTCATGAAAATTATATTTTTTTGGGTTGAGTTTCTAAAAGAAGTAATAAAGCCATTAGGTATTAATACCTGTGCAAAGCAAGTAAAATATTAATGAAACAAGATCTTGATAACCACTTAAACAATGTGAACATCTACTGTCAGAGCACATAACTGGGCAAGGCTTAACTAAATTTAGACTAACTTCTCAAATATTCTGTACATTGGTATTTATTGGTAATATGTAAACCATTAAGTAAGATTAATAACAATATTTTGTTGTAAAGCACATAAAAAGGGAAATGAATGAAAATATGACTTGAGCACTATGTTCATTAGAAGATTGCATTTGACATTAAGTTTACCACACAAAAAAATCACATTTCACAGTTACTGAATTTTGTACTTAAAATGCTCAAATGATCATTTACACATAGTAATACCAATAAAACCATGCTAGACAAGAACAGTGATCATAATAACAATACAATACTCATTTTCCTTTCTTCCCTGTAAAATCAAATTCTATTTATTATTTTACAATTATGTAATTATTCTCAATGGTTTGATAATTTTCCTGACTGTTGTTCACGCTAAAAAAAGACATTCAAAAGGTCATGACCCCATAATTTTATATGACAGAAATATGAACATACACTTCAGAGGAAGCTTTATATTTGTTAAATTACATATCCTCTAATAGATGCATAATGCATCATAAAATGATGCATTTTAAAATAACATGCAGCCTCCTGAAGAGGCAAATACTGCATAAGTAGGTAATAAGCTAATTATATCCAAAACATGAATGTAATAAATTATTGCACTTTGTAGTAGTTAACTATTTTGTAATATTAAAAGTGAATACAATAATGACAGATTGGAGTGAGTTCCTAAAGGTGCTCCGACACATTATATGCAACTGAGATGATTTTGTTTAAAATAATAGTAAATTAGTTCAATTACCAGTCTATTGGGCTGCATATAGGTGCATTGCACTAGTTTGGATGAGATGTTTATATAAAATCAGGTTCACAGTTTGCTTTTATTAATGGAGTATTTGTCTTCCCTGTTTATGTAAACAGAGTCATCAGACAGAGGAAGAGAGGGAGGAAGAAAAAGCTGTGTTCAGGGTGGTAGATGACAGCCTCTGGCTCTGCATTGCTGACGAAAGCTGCTTAGATCCTCGGTTGCTATGGCAACGGGGGAGAGCAGCCAGGCAAAAATGAGGCAAGGAGGAGGGGCTTTCAAGGGAGAAATAGAGGAGAAAGGGCTGGATGGGACAGACAGAGGGAGGGATACAGTCAAACGATAAAGAAACACACAGAGCGCAACAGAGATACAGCGAGGCGATAAAGATAAGGTTTGGATGTAAATGCTCACTCCACTGGCTGGAGAATAATAAGTGCAGCAAGAGACAAGAGGATACAAAGAAAGATGGATGTACAAACGGACAACATGGACCCCCCACCTTGTGAATCTCAGCCAAGTGGAAAAATCAGAAAAGGATTCAAGCTGTTTGGCAAGCACAAGCCAGGTAACATCTTTTCTATTCGAAGCAAAGGCGATGGAAACAACAAGTCACCTATCAGGAGCAAAACAATAGATGGATTATCGGAGACAGCTGCGCCAGATTCAGAGCAGGAGCCAGACAAGGAAAGGGGACAGGAGGTGAGTCAAGTAGAGAGGGAGCAGGCAGAGGAGGAGCAGCTTGGTGAAGATGGCGTTCTGGCTGCCGCCCCTGCTCGCACCTCAATTTCTTCAGTCAGCTCAGCCAAGTCCCTCAGCTTTCTGTCGTTACTGAGGGGTGGCCGCAGAGGTGTGGGGGACCGCCGAGTCCACACCGTCTCCCAGCCAGTGGGACGGCAACGTCGTGGGCTAAAGGGTCTCTTTGGCAATGTTAAGTTTCGTTCAAAAGATAAAGATGACAAGGAGGAAACCCCTCCGAGCCCACTTCTCATGTCATCCCGTGCCAACAGTGTGGAAATCATCAAAGAGGACCTCACCCTCACCCCCAAATCTCAGCCTCGCTCTCTGGACAGCCCTGAGACTGAGACCATCAAGAGCTTAACAACACAGGACAGTGCAGCCACATCCCCATCAGAGACGATAACTCCCCAGGTGACAGCAGACAATGTGAGTAGAACTAATGAGCATGTGTCACCTTTACGCACCTCTGAGCTACCATTGGTACCTGGCGATAGCAGCCTAAGCTCTTTGCTGGCAGACATCTCCTCTCTCCTGACCTTTGACTCAATCTCAGGGGGTGGAGACATCATGGCTGATGTGGAGGCAGAGTGGGGAAAAGCCAGCAGTGCCATCAGTGCTGGCGTGACTGAAGTCACACCATCATCCACACCTCTCTTCTCCAAACCCACCATCTCTTCTCCCATTAAACTCTCCACTGTAGCCATCCCCACAACAGTCTCTAGTCAGTCCTTTACACATCTGACAAAAACAGCTTCAACCTCTTCTCCCCCTGCCAAGCCGAGCACCATCATCACTACGTTGACCAAATCTTCCAATCTGACTACTTATTCAGTCAAACCGAGTTCAGACTCTACTCCAGCCTCTGAGCCTTCTACCAACATTAAAATTAAATCAACTCCTATGCCCCCTGCAACAAAACCGTCAACTACCCAAGTAGCATTAACAAGCATTTCTGCCCCGGTAATGTCTTCCCCTTCCACAACAATTAAATCTACACTGAGCTCCACTTCTACTAGTACGACTGCTCCTCCGAATACACCAGCCACTGTAGTCAAAGCTCCCTCAGTTAGTCCAACTCTTACCTCTACAGCCAGCAAACTGGCTTCAGAGACTGCAGCACCTGCACAGGTTATTGCTTCAGTAAGTAAACCTAGCCCTGTAGCTACTCCAACTCCTTTGTCAGCTAAATGTCCACCAATAATCCATAGCCCTCCCACCCCTGTTTCTTTTATCCAGCATCCACCCTTTAAATTGGATTCAATGTCAACTTCCTACAAACCCATCCTAAATTCAGCTGCAGGAGCATCTGAAGCCCCAGTGACAGTATCACCAGCCTGTACTGTTATAGCCACACCCTCCTCTTCTGCACTAGTTATGCCCTCCAAGATGACAACAGCTACCGCATCAGTTATAACCTCAGATCCAGTATCTGCTGCCTTTTCCAAACCTAAACCCCCATCTGCCCCTATAGACTTAAATAAGACACCTTCCTCCCTTGTAACAGTTCCTTCCTCTACTCCAACTACCACAACTAAAACCCAACCCGGCCCTCCATCTTTAACATCTTTAGATAAGATTCCTTCCATGACAAAACACACTCCTGCACCAGTCGCTTTAGATAAGATGCCCCCTGCTCCCACACTGACTCCAGTCCCTACCACTCATGCTGATATTTCTCCACCACCTCCTGATCTGGGTCAGATCCCGGTCTCTCAATTTAAAGCTCCTACTGCACCTGTTCAAATCCCTACTTCTATGTTGAACAATTCCTCTGCTGCTGAACAAGTTAAAGTTTGTCATTCTAAGGCCTCTCCTGCTCCTACTCAAATCTCAGTTTCTGTATCTAAAGATCCTCCTGCTCCTACTAAGATCTCAGTCTCTGTATCTAAAGGTCTTCCTTCCACTGCTCAGATCCCAGTCTCTGTATCTAAAGATCCTCCTGCCCCTGCTCAGATCCCAGTCTCTGTATCTAAAGATCTTCCTTCCACTGCTCAGATCCCAGTCTCTGTATCTAAAGATCCTCCTGCACCTGCTCAGATCCCAATCTCTGTATCTAAAGATCCTCCTGCCCCTGCTCAGATCTCAGTTTCTGTTGCTAAAGACCATCCTGCACCTACCTCTGCCCCTTGCCCTGTCACTTCTCTTGCTTCTACCCCTCCACTTTGGTCAAGTGAACCCTCAGCTTCTGCTAAGATGAGAGGAAGTGGACAGACATCAGTGGATGGGCAACTGGCTAGTCTAAGTAGCACAGATGCCCAGAAGGGCCCGGCTGTGTTGTCAAAAACAGAAGAAAAACATAATGAGTCACGAACAAGCCTGCAGGGCTCTTCCAGAGAAAAGAGGACACCACAAGTAAAGGCATCAGGACTTAGCAAAATACCTGTAGTTGGAGGGGGCAGAGGGGGAAAGCTACCTGTCCGGGACAGCCAACATGTTGATGATGAAGCAGGCAGGGTTCCACCGTCTCCTGTTTTACAAGAAGAGAGGCCCAATTTCAACTCACATGATGCAGAGAAAAAAGATAAAATCTGTAATGTTGAGGTTAATGTGCCCATCTCAAAACACACCCAGGAGGATAGTCAGCAGCCTCCCCAGCCGAAAGTCCTCACTAGTTTACCTCGTGACTCAAAGATCCCTGTGAAACACAGCACCCAGTCTCACGCTGCCTCCCACATCCCTCAAGCGAAAGAACCCCATCGCTCCAAGATACCTGTATCCAAGGTTCCTGTCCGCCCGGCGGCTAATAAGCCTGCAGCTTCGGGAGGGAGCAACCAAGTAAGGAAATAAAAGAAATGGACTGGTGACAGCTTTGACTGCAGCATTTTTTCAAATATAACTACATGATCACAAGTTTTTGATTCATATTTCTCTCTGTCATCTCTTGGCTTCACTACACTATAAGCAACAGTAACAGAGTCAAGGAGGCTAACAGCACTCAAGCACAAAACATCTCCACGGGGAGCTGAAGCAACAAGCCTGGCTCTTTAGTGCTGAGCCAACTGGACATGCACTCAGGAAAGGTTCAGGGTCACACCTGAACACACAGCAGCATTGGTAACTAAGGATAAATCCGAAAACACGGTCAGACACACAACATGGGCGAGTGCCTTTTTAAGGGTGCTTTTCCTACAGACTCTCAGAATTTGTTGTCTTTTCTACAGTACTTTTAACTTTTGTTACTTCCACTTTTTGTAGGAACCGTCAACGTTTTGTCTTTCTTTCCAGCAAGTCTCTTTGATAATAACCAGTCCCTTTACCTTTTATTTATGTCAAGAGAAGAACAGAAGGAGCTCTATAAATAGATGCAACCAAATTTACATTCCACACCTATCTCTGGATGTATGTAGCAGAAAATGTGCTATTAATATTTGCACATGTTGAAATGTACAGCGTCTGTGTGCCCGCCTGCTCATATGTAACAATTAGATCTCACTGTGAACAATGGGAGGGAAGAATTGGACAGCGTGCAGCCATTAAGAATGGAACTGTGGACGTTGGAGGGAGACAGAGAGGATGAGGAGATGAGATCTCAAGCTCGTAAAAAGGCACATCCTCTGTTTTCCACTTATACTCAGATGAGAACAGTATCTCTTTGTATAGTCTCATCTATGTTGTTCTGTTTCCTCTTTAATCAATAAAACAATATCAATACTTGGCAAGATGAGATCTGTTTAAGTTTTGAATTGTATCCTGTTTTCCATATTGTGACAGATATGAGATGTGAGCACATATAGAAATGGATTTACTGGCTCTGCATTAATACATCATCTCTAGAGTTACAGTAAGTCTATGTGGAAGGAGGTTACATAACTTTGACATCTAGAAAAAAGTTAAAGATCAGAGAAGATAAATTACATTTAATAAACATTAAATATTTCCAGTGACAAAATCCCTACAGTGACTCACCACCTTACTGCAGCCTGGGTTGCAGGCTGTCCTCATAGGAACATCGTTCCAACATCATCCACACTCCAAGCTCACTGACCTGAATAGTCAGCACACAAATGTCACACAAATGAGCCCAGCCAATCAGCATCAAGGGAAAACGCTTAACATGCATACCTTATTATCAGGAAAAGGGTTTGGGAATGTGTGTCACTGCTATTCTTAACACTCAATAATTCCCCCCAGAACGGAGGGAAATGGATCATTTGATTTGGGAACGCAACAATCAGTGCAGAAAAATCTAATTGTAGATAATTATTTGAACATAAAAATCTGGAGAGAATCAAAGCATCCACTATTTACTTTAATAGCTTTAGTAGGTGAGAGTACAGCCTTGGGTTAATGATGGGAAGCTGGTGAATCATGTGGCAGTGTTATGAGAAATCTGGTGTCAGAAGTAAAAGTAAAAGGACAAAGGGTGAATTGCAGAGGTGACACAAAAAGACCTCTGTTTACTCCAGGAAGCCAGGGGCTCCAAGCTGAGTGGAGAGGACCATCGTTTGCCAGAGAAAAACACGAGGATTTCACCACATCAGGTGCTGATACAGACTTCAGAGGGTAAAACCACCTCCTTGAGAAAAAATACATTTTTGCCCTGCTCTGACACAACACGTTTTCTTCAGCTAACACCTACGATGTGGCATTAACTTTTAAAAATGATGCATGAACAGCACATACTGTAGATCTACAATCGTGCCTTTTATGGCAGAGATAAAGCTGGTTATGGGAGCTCATGATGATAATTTACACTGTGCTCTCCATTACAGGAAATAAAATGAACATGACTGCAGTAGTTTTAATGAAGAAACTTGAACAGACACATTATCTGAATGCTGCCCCTTGTCAGCAACCGCTGTAGTAGCATGCCTTGAGTGAAGTGCAGCCTGGGAACATGTTGGAATAAGCTGTAGAGCTACAGTATATTGCATAAGCTGTGTCAGAGTGCCTCCGTTTGTTTGTGTGTGTATTTCCCTGCAAACACAGATGCAGTATCTTTAAGGACAGCCCCTTGCCCCAGATATGTTTCACAAACTACAGCCCTCATAATGCAGTGATGCCGCCCCAGCTTTCTATGGTCTGTATGTGTTTGTGTCTGCTTCTGCCTCTGGAGAGACGACGTGCCTCTTTAGAACCTAATTTAGCATGCTTCACTCTGCGTTTCCATGCCAACCCCACTAGGTCAGCCAATGAAAGGCTGAGGTGTTGAAGGAATGAGTTTAAATGAGTGGCTTAATGAGCACAGTCATAGTATGTTAATAAAACATATAGATACTACTTAATGCATAGTTTTAAACAGATTTTTTTCATTTTTCATTTATCATAATAACTACAGAAATTTGTAAATACTATTTTCATTTTACTTAATATGTATTTGCATTAATGTAGTCTAAATGACTCAAATAAGTAAATATACTGAAGTACTGATTTACTTGTGAATGAATATTTGAATTTACTGCAACAGAGTACTTTACCACTTTTACCGGTTACTGCATTGTTCCAGCTTCATCAGCGTCTGATGATAGTTGTACATTTTTATGAATATACTTAAACACTTCTATTTTTATTTAAGATTTTCACTGCAGGGCACAGTTTACAAAATGTCATTACTTTTATTTAAGGTAAGTAAAAGTATCTGAATACAGTACTTCCTCCACTGCTGACATATACTGCATGTGGATGATCTTACACACCTACAGATAAGATCGGTAACAAATATGCAAAATAGATGCATTATTAAATATGCTGTTAAAACGCTCTGGTGTAGCTGCCAGAAAATATTGTTTTAATGTTTCATGCTTTAGTGTTTGAGACATTTTAATAATTTTTAGATATAAGAGGTTGATAAAAATATGTAGTTAAACAGCTTTAGAGGTGCATTGTGCAGCCCCTTATATTAACGTCATCAATTCCCAGAGGAAAATAAATATCCACAGGAAAACACACTATCTTGCCCTCTTGGGATTTTTTTTAGCTCCTGTTTACTGCTACAAGATATAAAGAAAAGTTCAGAGCACACTTCCCATACTTGATAACAAAACCAGGGCTTTACAGTCAAAATATAAAGTTCATGCTAAATGCAGAAAATAAGTAACCATAACATTTGTCAGGTATGATTACTAATCAAAATGATTTATTCATACATGTCAAGTATAAAATCCTGTAGCATAGTGTCAACTACAATCAACTGTTTATATACAAAAATAAAAATATTAAATGCATTCACTATAAATATGTTAATGCCATAATTTGTTTGGTTTCAACACTTGTGTATCGAACAGTTTGGGGATGAGGTGTTTACATCCATTCACCGAGAAGCATCAAACAAAAACAACTCATCTGCAACACCGTCTGCTCTGCAGATGGATCTGCACAGTCCAGGTCTTAACACTTAACCAGCATACGACAAACACTGACTCTTGCGGACTGTAAACCAACAGCTGGCCATTTGGTGTGAAACTAAGCTTTTATTATCAAAAACAATCACTGTTGCAAATAGTAAAATAATATAATGTTCAAATATATGATGTTTAAGATCCTAAATGTCATGATTTCCATTTTGCTTTCAAAAAGCAAATCTCAAGGTTGGTATATATGCTTATAGCTCATATGCTCATATCTGATGTGAGCATTAGGAAATATGGATCATCGAGGCTGAAATCTTTCAGAGCACGCGTGGGGTGACCAGCAAGAGCATTACGTCATGTCAGTGCAATAACTCTGCACTGAGGACCTCTGCTGGTGAAAGAACATAATCAAACACAGGGAACGTAGGTGATGCAGCACATACAGCATCACTGCCGCACAACATGGCCCCTTCATATCAGGCCTGCAGTGTTTATTATACATAAAGGAAACTAACTGCACAGTAAGCATGAAAAATATAATTTTCCACTGTGATTTGGACATATGTTGTACTTTTATGAGTGCAATATCTGCAAACAATAATTACTGATTATAAAATGTAGTATTATAATCATCAGCTTATAATCATCTCTCCTTCATTAATGGTGTTTGCACATAATAAGAAAAGCTCAAAGAAAAATGCAAGTGATTATAAAGAGAGATTTATCTGATTTGAAGGAATACAGATGGTCATGTCATGTTATGTCATGTCATGCTGTAGTCTGGCAGCAGAAATCAAAATGCTGCAAATTAGTTACTAATTTGGATAATATATGATGGTAAACACATAATAAATCTAAGTTAACATAAATATATGCATTCTTGAAGGCACAAAATTTTGTCATATAATAAAGATACACTGAAAAGGTGCAATCAGTCAGGAAAGACAGAGAATGGAAGAATAGGAGGGTAAAGAAACAGAGGTAGCCCTACATATTTGCAATGCAGAAGGATACAGTTTGCAGAAAGCTCCAGGTATTGTATATAATCAACATCAGAAGCAACATCTCTGTGTTCTGCAGTTTGGAAGTGTAGCAGATGTTGGCTAAACACTGAAAAACAGCTTAAAAAGCTTCCCTGATTAAGTATTTGAGTAAATAAAAGCGAAACATAAAAGGGGTTGTTTGAGACAAGCAGAGATTTTGGTGGAAGGAAGGGAAAAAGTACAATATGTAACAGTCATGCTTCAGCCACTCATGGTACACAAACAATGAAACAATAACTACATAGCTTAATTATGAAACCTGTATCTTGTTGATCTGTTGCACATGATTTAATTTTGAAAGTGTGCTTTTGAGTATATGGCGTCCTTGTGGGCGATAAATACTACTGTGAACCTAAAGAACAGCCATGTCAGCTCTACATAACATACTGCCATTACACTGATATGAGCAGAGTGCTATAAATTTCTTTATCAAAGAAAGTGGTGTGGAGCCTGTTGGACTGAGTTACACCATAAAATGCATGTGTCCTTCAGCACCCGTAACAACTACATCCATCCAGATACGCATGGCTTCAGGCGACGGAGCCACCATGTAGTACACCCGATCATGGGTCTTCACACTGAAGGTCAGCGAGGGGTTGGGGCTCTTGGTAGTGAATGAAATTTTGAGAAAAGGTGAAATAATATAGGAGGGAGAGGGATGAGGAGATTGGTGCGTGGGAGAGAAAAAGAAAATTGAGGGAGAAAAGCAGAGGACAAATGGATGTCAACAACATTCAAAGAAACAGGGCATGTGTAGACGATGCCACATGCTAAAAATCACAGACATGCACACAAACGCACATAAACAGACTTACTTTGTGCGCATTCTTTAAATGGTCATAGTACACCTCCTCTATGGCTTGGAAGTAAATGACTCCTTTCATCTTGGTCTCATGTTTGTCTGCAGCAGAGAATATAAACACTGTTTACGGACCAACAACACTGTGATTAAAGCTTGTTCTCACCATCTGAGGTATCCTGGCATAGCTTAAGATTTACATCATGCTTACAGAGAGTTTGTGTCACACTTTCGAACCTCACCTGCATAGTAGGTGAGTGTCCTGCGATTCTGGTCAAAGACAAACCAGCGTTTTTTCCAGGTCTTGATCTTACCACCCATTTTGACCAGGAAGCCTCGACAGGTTTTATCAGTGATGGCCAGATGGAAGCAGGCGTCTGGGTTGTGTCCAGCTGCCTCAATGTGGCCGTGAAGATCAAAGTCGTCTTTCCTTACAGGGAGGTAGCGTGTCAACAGCCGGGACTATGGAAACAAGCAATGAAATTAGATCAGAGACGTAAACATTGTGTGATGCTTTGTTCTTAAAGTATTTACATGAAGCAAATGGCCAAAAAACATCATCTGTCAACATCTTCTCCTCTGCAGCTCTGAATACCTGTGATCTTTGTTTCTCCCTGAGCTTCACCTCTCTCTCTACAAGTTTCTGTCTCCTGCTTGTCTCCTCCTGCAGTCGTTTTTCCAGTTCCTCTCTTCTTCTTCGCTCGTCCTCCAGAGCCTGCCTGCGCATCTCCATCTCACGTTCCTGCACATGCCCCACAGAGTAAATTACACCTATCATCAAACATATATCCATATACACAGTAGGTTTATGGAAGGTTTGGCACATTACCCTATGCTCAAGGAGTCTCTGCTTCTCAGCCTGGGCCTCTCGGAGTAAACGCTCCATCTCCTCGATCTTCACCATATTGGACATACTAGCACTGATGTAAAATGGAAAACACAAGTTGACAAAGACAAGAAGAATCTGATTTATTTGATAAGGGTGGAACACAGGTATATTTTAAACATCGCCAGCATCACCACGAACACTGTTAGAAAGGCTCAGCTGTAAAAAAGAGGAACAATAGTTGGATATCATGTGAATGAGAGATAAAACTATTCTTCACAGCATCTCTCCTAAATGCTGTCTGCAACCTTTGTTGTCCAGCTTATTTTCTCCTTTTAACTTCTTTTCTAAAAGTAAAACCCTCTGGTTTGTCTCTCACCTGGAGATATTGTCCGGTGAGCAGGCGGAGAAGCTGGTCTCCAGGCTGTCAGAGCTGTCCACACTGACGGTATCTGAGGCCTGGCTGTTGTCTGGGTAAGAAAATGAGTCCAGGAACATGGAGGCCTCAGACTCCATCCTGCTGCTAAAATCACTTCTTTTCTGTCTCTCTTCAGTCATGTTTGCATGGCTGTTGCCTGTTCACAACAGAGAATATTACAGAAAAAATTGAAATTCATGCATGCATAACCTAATATTCAAGTACCAAACATATAATTAAACTGTCGGCCTAGCATCTTGTACTCATGCAGCAATTTTCTTGCAACAGCAACCCATCAAGATGCGGAAAGGTAAATGAATTTAATTTCATTAAACATAATATAAATGTAAATAATTCTGGACAAAAAATTCTTTGTTTCATGTGCATTCAAACATACAAACTTCATAAATATGGATTATAAGGATTGTCTTTAGCATGTGTATCTTGAACATGCTGTGCAAACAAGTCATTTGCTTCAAATCACAAATTCCTATCTTGTATAATTTACAGTACTTCTCTTGAGACAAACATTATGTCCCTCATATCAGATTTTGCCTAAATGTCACGCCACAGATTTTGGCATTATAAAAGCATTTCATGTCCTGATACGTGTACAAAGCCTGAGGGTTGAAGCTGGACATTGTGCAGATTTGATGCAGACACGATGCAACAGCCTGGTACTCTGACTCACTCTTTGGCAGGCGGCGGGTGTTCAGGTCCCGAGAGGAGAAACTGAACCCTGGTGGGATGACGCTGCCACAGCTGGTGCTTTGGGACAAAGGCAGGTGAGCCTGAGGAAGAATCAGCAGCAGCACGCAGCAGCTGGTCAGAACCAGACTCCTCAACCTTCACACGGCTGTAAACGTTCTCATTTGCAAATTACTTCGTGAGCTAGATGGGTGTCGCAAGACTGAGAATTCATGTTTGGGTGGATCATCCTCGAGAGACAAAATGTTTCTAGATACAAATAACGAGGGCAATGAAATCAGCTTGACTGCAGTCCAGAATCAGAACGAGCACCATTCTTTTTAAACTCTTTTTCAAAACATTCTCAATTAAATATTGTTTACATATCCCAAAATCATGTTTCTAAATCTGTGTTCTTCTTGCTTCAAGGCATGTAGTACTAGTACATTTTAGCAGATTAGAAATACTTTACTGTTACTTTTTTACCATTTGTATCGGCTGGATTCAGTTTGAAGTTCCAACATTTAATGTCTGCTCGGATTAAAATATAATGACCTTTGGAGGAAGTGTGCGTCCCAGAGATCTGCCATAAGATGTGAGGAGCTGCTGGTTCCTCTTATGAGGTAAGCTGTCACTCGGGAGGGAAGAGTTTTCTTTGGTGCTTCTTCTCCTTTCCTTTAGAGAGTGCAGGTGCTGCAGCAATAACAGAAACCAGAGCAGAAATGACAATCTGCAACTCATCATCAGTGCAATTAAAGATTTGGTAATTAACTATGCAATGTTACTTTTTAAAAGACACATAGGCACTCTGCTGGTGGAAAGTATTACTGCAAATGTACAGTAACAGACTCCTACCTCTTTGATTGCCACAGAGTTATTAGTAAAAGCCTGCCCCTCAGACAACTCTGCATACTTTCCTTCCAAAGACACCAGCTTCTCTCTCTCCTGCAGATTTCAGCAGAGCATCTTCAAGTAAATACAATAAAAGATTTACAATATCACCATGCAAAAAAAAAGTACCTTTTGAAGCATGATGAGCAAATTGTTTTTCTCTCTCTGGAAATTCTCTCTTTCTTGCTGAGCCTGTAAGGTAATCTGTGCAGACTGTTTCTTCAGGGTCACGAGTCTTTCCTGTGAGAAGAAAACAGCACAAAATCAACACACAAACTCTCGGAACTTTCATAATGTAAGAAATGTCAGAAATTTAGTGTTGTAATGTTAGCATATGCTGCAGAGGTGTTTTATTTTAAAGCAGAAGCAGAGTGAACTTACACTATATTAATGTAACATCATCACTGTCTTTATGCCCCTTATCTATGATTTCACACTGAACTGAAAAATGTATATATTCTTGATTTTTAGTATTTTCATGCTTACCACTGATGGCATTGTTGTTTCTTGCAATTAGTTCATGCTTTGTGCTGCAAATCTCACAATTTTGCAGGTCTATTTTCATGCACAGCCTGTAGTAAAATTAATGACAATAAACCATGATGTTGTAATTTTAAAAATTCCAGAAATAAACTTAAAAAC
Source organism: Ctenopoma kingsleyae (assembly GCA_032353495.1). Classification (NCBI taxonomy): domain Eukaryota; kingdom Metazoa; phylum Chordata; class Actinopteri; order Anabantiformes; family Anabantidae; genus Ctenopoma; species Ctenopoma kingsleyae. The sequence continues at coordinate 9,285,058 of JAUBNQ010000006.1, forward strand.
GATCACCACAAAGAACGTTCACTTTTGTGGGGGGATTCTTTGCGCCTTGGTGTGATAATGCAGAACGCACATTATATAAACTTTGACTTTATTTGCATAATCATTTAATATATAATGTTCAACTGTTCTTTAAAAAACAACTTTTCTACATGATGTACTTATAGAAGTTTGTGTTACGAGGAGTCTACATACGAACACCAAAGCTCTAATTCATATGTTTATTGACACTGCTACATTGCAGTCTGTTATAATGCATCAAAAATTCCCACGGTAGTCTTTGTACTGTAGATATATTTGTTTGAAAATTGGACATTTCAGTGTGATGCAATGTCAGCATTAGCTCAGTGATATACATGCAATACATGCCACATGCACATGTCACAAAACGTCACACACACTGTACCTTGCGTGTGACAGCAAGACGCTGACAATCTGCAATCTCTCGCAGCAGCTCCTGGCTCCGATTCTCTTTTTCCTCATCCTGATTAATTTCTCTCTCCAATTTCTGAAACTCCAAATCCTCCAAACTTTTTGTTTTGTCCTCAGCTTCCTGTTATTACCACAGACACACATACCAGCTTAATTATAAGTCAACAGAACAGTGGAACAACGGAACAGTGATTAATGCTAATTAACATACAACATACAATGTTCTACCAAATTGGAGTCAGATGAGCTAACATGAGCTTTTTTTTACACATGGTACCTATTTGGGTCCCATCCCAAATGTGGGTCTAAGAGACATTAACTTTAACAGGCGATGTGAATGTGAGAAAAGAAATCAAGGAAGGGAACCAGGAGACAGAAAACAAGTCAAGACAGATGACAGAGGTGCGAAGAAAGAAACAGATCATGTAGGTGTAAAATGAGCTTAGGTGTTTTTTTTAAGTCTTTGTGCTCACTGCCAAAATAAGCCAATTAGAGAATACAGAATCCAGAATACAGAATAAAGTATCCGTTGGAGTTGGTTTAGATCTTCTGCTGACGTTATCATACTGCTTCAGAGAAAGTCACCTAAAGATATGACTTTGTTTGAAGGTACCTTTACGCTTTAGCTTTTTTGTTATCTGAAAGTTTCTGAAAGTGTCTCCCATTAAAATTTAACCCACCCCGGTCTGCTGTTGTAAGCATTTTCTCTTGGTTTGGTTTTAGAGCAAATGCAACTGAACCCATCTTAGAGGACACTGTGTCTGAGCTGAGCTGAACGGATCCTTGATTGAGCTGTGGCTTCAGTGTTTAAACACCTCTGACCACTTTGTGCAGAATTCTTATGACAACAAGTGAAGATGCATGGCCACCTCAGATTATCACTTGAAATGTATTTATGTCTTGTCATTTTTGACCATTGTGCAACTTCATACCTGAGACGTCTCGGTGTGGCTCGTCTTCTCAGTGCTATGAAGCTTTTCCTTAAGTTGGTCGAGAATCTCCTTTTCCCTCTGCAGCTGGCCCATCTCTGACTCATGTTCACCTTCCAACAGAGCACACTCCACCTCCATCTGCAAGAAACAGCAGCACAGAGTAGCAAAACTGTCCTTTAATTCATTTTCATTCAGTGAATTTACTGTTGTTCTGATTTCTGATGGCTGTCTCATCAGTCTCAGTTGTACTGTGGCGACTACCTCTCGGACAGACTCCTCCATCTGGTTCTCCAAATCTTTGATCTTCTGCTCCAGCTCCTCTATGTTGTTTAAAACTTGAATCCTCTCTTCCTCTAAATGTGTTACTTCCAGTTTCAGCTGCATGCTCTCCAAGACCTGTAGTGACATCAGGAATGCAATTCATGACTGGCACTGTAGGAGACTTTAAATTTTGTGATACATCATCTAAGCCAACAATCCCCATAAAACAGTTTATTGTTATTAAAATTACAGTAAAATCTTATAACACAAGGAACTACTTGTTTCCTTCTATACTGTAAGTATGTTATTAATATAATTTGCCAGCCAGTAGAATAACTTTTTCTTTTTATTAGGCAACAGCAGTTGCTGTTCAAACCCATCCAAATCTGGATCACTGACAACAGGATTCTTTTCTGCTTGGTGTAATGGAAATCTCTATCAGTGCACACCACTGCCAGTCACACCAAAAGCACTCCCACATACTTCAGTGTCTACCAGCATCCTTCATACTCATACATGGCTGCATTTCAGTGTGTATTATCAGGTATTCCTCTTTAAATGGGTTTTTTTTTTTTTTAAGGTCAGAGGCTCGTGTGGCCAGCCATTCTAGGATTTATAGTTTTCCAGATGGGTTGTGAGTGCTCTCTCTTCCTGCGCACACTGCTACGAGGAATGCAAGGATTGGAAGAAAGGGTATGTGCAGCCTGTAAACCTCTGTCACTACTAACACACTGCAGAAATAACAGAGTTGACTTGTGTTTGACAATATTGCATATAAAAGATTATATATAAATATCTGTTTTGTGCTAATTTTCAAAAGGTCTATTATCAATTTAGCCTCAGCACAAAGTTCAAAACATCTGGAAAAACGCACACCTTTTCCATGCATATACATTAGCATTCTTCCACTCATACACACATGCCCACACATGGTTGTGCAAGCACGCACACATGCAGACACACACTAATTCTCCATGGGATAAAGTCATTTCCTGTTCCCCCCTCCTTCAAGATGAATGGCTGAGTGCTGAAACAAAACTAGGACTTCTTCATTAAAACCAGACACACAATTAGGTTGTAACTGTTCTACAGTGGAAAAAAGCTGCACTTTTATAAAGACAGTAACTCAGAGTTGGCCTGGCTGGAATCACTCTATGTGCATGTTTGGTATATTCATATTTGTAAATTAAACATGTTTATTCATTATTTCCTCAGTGTGTGTAGGAAAGCTTGGCACTGTAACACAAAAACTTGATAAAAGAAAAGTTGCAGTCATAGTAACATCAAAGCTATAACAAGGTCTTGTGCAACTGTGATTCCCATGTTTGTGTGTTTGAACAACCAACATAAACAGGAAACGTACAAACTGCCCACTGCACACACTTACACACAGTGCTTGTGATTTTGAGGGCTCTGTCTCAGTCAATGGTTTTCCTGACCTGATGTGTCTGACAAATGCTTGAATTTGGTGAAACTTACTTTAGCTCTGTGGTGAGTGGAGGGTGAGGGAGCACTGCTGTTCAGGCTGATAGCTGGTGAGTGGGACCTGGGATCCCTGTAGCCACTCTGCTGGCGCTGGCTAACCTGCTGCTCATCAGAGAGTTGGAAGTCTCTGGCTTTGGCCCCAAAGCAACTCTCTTGGGCAGTGCTGCTGGGAGAGTCAGAGAACACAGACTCATCGTCTGACACCTGCAGCTTCTCCAACTCCTTATTGATCTTCTGCAGGTCAGAAACGGCTGATCCCACTGGCTCTCTCTCTACCTGGCGCAACCCAGTACACAGGTTCAAGATGGTCTCTAGACGCTGGCATTCCTGCAGACAGTGGATACACACTTTACCATGTTTGAGATATTTTGCCCTTAATGTTGACCATTTCCTCAGGGGAAGGAGTCAAGCAAGATGTTAATAAGATGTACAGTATATGCATTGGCTTCAGAAAGTGTTTATATCCCTTCACCTTAATTCATAATAATAAACCATAATGACAAATTGACTATTACAATATACAAAACTATTCTGACCCTTAATTTGCTATATAAAATTCACTTCAGGTCTGAGGTATCTTCCTGCCCCTGTCACTGACACTCACCCCCATAGCTTGATGCTGCCACTAACACCTCTTTCACCATTGGGATGTTATTAGGCAGATCATGAACAGTGCTTAGTGTTCGCAGCACATAGTGCTTGGAATTTTGCCCAAAGAGTTTAATTTTGTCTCATCAGACCACAGTCTCTTTGTCCTCATGTTCTTTAAATGCTTTTTGGCAAAGTTCAAGCAGGCTGTAACTTGCCTTTTACTCAACGTGACCATTGTCCAGCATACACTCTACCATAATGGACTGATTGACGGAGTGCTGCTGAGATGGTTGTCCCTCTAACAGGTTCCCTCATCTCAGGAGAACCTGACATCTTGCTGACCAAGGACATTCTTTTCCAATTACTCAATTTGGCTGGACACTCACTTCTCACCACAAAATGTTATTGGGGAGGTCTACAGAGGTTTCCCTGCACTTTGTGGTTTGGCCTTTGTCCTGACATACGTATAGTATAAAGAGTATCACAATTTGGACTGTCATGGCAAATTATCAATCACTTATTTATATCACTTCATTTTGGGATGCTGAGTGCAAACCGATGAGTAATTTCACTCACTTAAAATAAATCAGCCACTCGTGTGCAAAAGATAAGCAGTGAATAATTTTTAAAGAAACTAACCAGTCTCTGAACTTTCTGCTCCCTGAGTCGCTCATCTCTCTGGTGCTGGTGGTAGTCTCTCAGCTCCTCTTTTCCATTCAGAGAGCTGATGCTGCCCACCCTCTGTCCTGGACCCAAACCACCCTTTCCAAAGGACAGTCTCCTCTCTCCAAAGCTCAGATCAAATGTCCCTTCGATATCTATACCCAGAGAACTCAGAGAGGCCAGACTGGCTCTCCTGGGAGTGCTGGGCATGCTGGCTGGTACTGTAACATCTGGTGGCTGCTCTAAGGAAGAGAGACTGCGCCGTTGCCCCGCTGAGCCCACTCCTCTATGGGAACCCACTGAGTGGCGTGATGGCAGTGACAGAGCAGGGGGGTCAGCTGCATTGTGAAGCCGAGGCAGAGAACGGCTATGCATCCCCAGGCTGTTGAGGGAGCCAGTGGAGTATTTCCTCTGCCTGGAATCTCCTCCGGCTTTGCCCTGAGAGTAGAGCCTGCGGCCCATGCGAGGGCTGGACGGCACACTGGCTGCTCCACTTTTAACCCTGGGAGAACGAGGTAGGGGCTCCCCATAGGAGGAGAGCAGAGAGTTTCCATCTGCTGCATTAGAGAGGAGCAGACTGTCTTGTGACTGGTGGCGAGAATGAGAATGACGGAGCAAGCCGTTAGTGGCCAGCTGGCGTTCACCCTGACGAGGTGATGGAGGCACGCTGCTGCTGGTCATGTAAGAGAGGTTTCTAGAGGCAGACGGAGGGCGCTCAGTGTTGCTGAGGACTGACAGTGGCCTGGTGGACTGGGGTCCGACAGATGATGGCACGCTGAGATACTTGCGGCTGCACTCAGCTGCCCTCAGACTGGCCTCCAGAGCACTCTTCCTGCGCTGCAGCGTCTCCATCAGTTCCTGTAACTCAGCCTTAGAGCGGGAGCCTCTCAGCAACGTCCCACCCACTGAGCCACTGGTGCTGTGCTCAATCTTCACACAGTCTGTAGGAAAGAAACAGTTGACAGTGCATGAAATCTTGTCTCTTTTTGCACTATTTATGAAAGTCAAGTTTAATTTAACTTTAACTTTACCTTAATAAGCTCAGCTAAGAGAAATGCTATCACATATGTGCTGAGTAAGGGAGGGTGAAACCAGTAAAGAATGTACACTCACACAGTTCTGAGCCCAATACAAACATTGGCTCAATGAGTGGTTAAGCTTCTTCTAAAAATGGAAGAATGCTGGTGGACCAAGACAAGCCAGAATACGTCATAGTCTCAACTGTAATAGAAAGCCTGAGGACCCCCAGATATCTCAGTAAGTTATGTGAGGATGGCGCCCTGAGTCATGGGTGGCTGGATGCTGAATAAACGAATCATTAAAGTGTTCATGTGATATTACAGAACGTCCACCTCCTGTACTCCTTTATCATAAAAATCCCTCAATTTTGGAAGTTAATTCCAGGCCTTCAGAGCTTGTTTGTTCCCTGTTTCTGGTTCAGATTTAAGAAATTTATCCAGACGCAGAGTTACATGATATTGTCCAGCTAAAATAATCTTATTTAGTGTCATTCAGTTAACTCTGCTTTGAAGACAAGTTGGACATGCAGGAAAACATTAGTAGAAACATGTATAATCGGTGTCTGTAAATAACTGTGAGAATCACTGCTGAACGGAAACATTTTCTTGAGTGTTATCTTACCTGAGCCGTAGCCAAGCGTGGCCACAGCACTTCTTTGAGGAAGCATGCTGTTCATCACACCGACCTCTTTTCTCTGGTTCAGTCTGAGGATGCAGGATTTCGCTGGGACCTGTGTGCTTTGTTCCCTGAAATGAAGAAAAAGGAGGAAAACCAATGTGAAACTCGCAAATTTAAATTCTAATTCATAATGTCACAAAGAGTTAAACCTAATCCAACCCTATCTTACCTCTTGAAATAAAAAGAAATACTGTAATTTGCTTCTTAGCGCTGCAGTTATTCCTGAAATATAGGAGCATCTTTAAATCTAGAAAGAAAAGACATAAAGAACATCCCAGGAACTTGAATTCAGGGTTTGTGGGCTCTCAATTTATCCTTCAAAACTCTATATAACAATGCCTCAATTCAAGCAGATATATCACATGTGCATATTTCAACGGAAAGAAAAAGCTTTTCCCAAAGACTAAGTAGGAAAACAGAACCAGAGGAAAGTTCTCATGTCTGGCTCAGTGTGACCAATAAAAGACTTGTCTAAAAGGCAGAGCTCTGCGTCTTAATCAATATTTCAGCCCCAAAAACCATGACCAGTCTTTGAAAGTAAAAGAGTTTATGCTGGGTAAACATGGACTGGTGTCCTGCAGCTAATGATGACATTATTAATTCCACTGACTTAAGACTGATCACAGTTTTAAACAATAACACTATACGGTAAAATGTTTTTAGCTGTAAATGTTACAGCTTCAACTGTTGCTTCCTTTTCACAATCACAGTAAATCATACATATAACTGATTGAAAACTAACTAATCGAATAGAAAAATAGCCAATAGTCAAAAATGTGCCCAACAGCAGCAAAAGCAACAATTAAAGCTAAAAGAATACATCAAGTACAACTGGTCCCCACACTCTAGGTTATATCAGAACAAATGAGGATTTCCTTGGTTCCTGTGATTCAACAGAGGGATTTTAAAAAGTAAGAGTCCACAGACAGCACATACACACACTGCAGAGAAAGACAGAGACGGCTGATCTAAGATTTTGTGGTCCGGGTGTCTGGAGAGAGGGCCTACAGGAAGTAGGGTATCCTTTTACACAGTCACACAATCAATCAGCATGAGTTCATTCTCCAGACCGCCTGAAAAAAAAAAAAAGGGGGAAAAACCCAGCCTTATGTCAGGAGCAGGAGTTTTTACTGCATCACCCAGACAGACCAGCAGGGCTGTGCAGATCATAAACACACAGTGAGATGTAAACAGTTTGAGGAATGGACACTGATAAGTTGGCTTTGATCTAACGTGTGGTAAACTGAAGATAAATGCTTTCACATTGCGTAAGGCTCAGATTGTTTCTGCGTTACGAGTCCCACTCACAAACTGAGCGTTTACTTCTATGAACAAAACTTCTCAAGATAGGGATTCTGAGAGCTGCTGAAAAGGAAATTATCTTAAAAATCCATTAGATTTTCAAATACATCTTCTGGACAACAATCTGAAAACTAATATTTTTAAGTTTAAGTTTGTTTTTTTTGCTTGAAAGAGATTTAATCCTGTTAATACTTATCATTTCAGGTCTGGAATCAATGCATTTTTATTTTCTTTTTGACTTAACAACTCATACGCACGTACTCATAACATACACACACACACACACACACACACACACACACACACACACACACTGCACTGTTGGTATGTAGTCAGTATTTTGGAGACTTGCTGATAACCACTGTTGCTACCCCCTTTTTTATGGCTGTCATTTTCCAGAAATGTGAAGTCAGTTGAGACAAACACCATGTCTGAGAAATCATCAGCCTGATGACTGTGACAGCTCCACTTTCATTCAGCAAGTACATGTCATACTTCATTTCATGGCATTTTCCTGGAGTCTTCTTAACTTTCAACTTAATGCTGTTCTCCGTTTGGAAACACCTAAATCTCACATAATCGTGTACAACAAAATGCAGTCGATTGTTTTTTTCGCCGGAGCATCACTGTTTCTATCGATCAGTTATTTAGGAAGTGATCGGAAATCGACTTTAGCGTGAAGGAAAACACTGACCTTTGTTTTCTGTCCTGATCACATCATTGCGCAGGAGGTTTCTGGAGCGTCTGCTCTTGGTGAAGCGTGAACTCCGCTCTGTCTGCATGAAACATCGGAGTCAACTCGTCCCATGACAAAGGACCAGACAGGAGACCCCCCCTCCCACCTCAACTCTCTGCTCAGACTCTCCTCCCCGCGTGAAAGGGGAGTGAGTGTGTTTACTTTCAGCATCAGAGCCGAGGACTGCCCCTCTCTGGTGACGCGGAGAATTGCGTTTATGTGGAGAAGTAAAGCAACCAAAGAGAAGAAGGTAGACATAAAAGAAAACATTATCACCCTATTAGCTTTAACTACATGTGTTTGTAAAGGAGTCAGTATGTTTAAAGTCTTCTAGATCCAGTGTTAGTGTAGCTCAGGATGTAGCTGTAGCCCCTGACTCTGGAGTGATGATCAATAAAATTCAGTATCATGGTATCATGTTATCATTATCTTCCAGCAGGGAGACTGTCAATGAGTAGAAGAAAATCTGTACTATAGAAGAAAAAGAGTGGTATTAGTGCTCAAAGTTGTAAAAAAAAAAACAAAAAACGTTGACTCTTAGATTGTTGTTTCAGCAGTATGTGGAGGCGGGAGGAGGCCCCATCCATCGCTGTGTTTGAAATGGAGCCAACCTCAGTATGAGGGGGAAAAAAAGAGTAAAAACCTTTACATTCACAGGCATTACTCTATACTGAACACAGCTCTTATATAGTCTTTGATTTAACCTTTGTTAAAATGTTAAATAGCATTTGGGAGCCAATATAATGCGTAAATAAAAAGTAAAAGCTCAACAAGCAAGTTCAGAGCGTAGAATGAATGAAAAGTCACCATGAAAAAATCCCCTGATTTCCCAGAGAAAATCTTTTACCATCATGCAAAAACTCAAATTACATCATAGGGGAGAGGGCTGTGGAGTGCAGCCTGGACGAGATGATTGCTTCCAGACACAGTGCCGGGGTCTTTGTCATAAAAACGCACACACACGCACATGCTTATGCACACATAGACACGTAAGTCTGGCTGCCTCTGCCCTTCTCGCCTATTCTTTAGAGTTTAAGTAAAATAAAAATGACGTTTAAATACGACAACAACAACAACACAAAATTGAATTGTCATAGAGCACTGGAATGTTATTTCACTTTCTGTCCAAAGTTGTTTTTTTTTTTTAATGTAAGATTTTAAAGTAACCACATAAACATTAACTACAAACTGCTGTGTGTGTTTGCATTTTTTAAAAACTATACTGAAACCATGTGTAGAGTGATCCTGTGTGAGGCTGTGGAAAAAGAGGGGAGAAGGATGGGAGCAAAATTGGTGTCAGATTGTAGGAGTGGGTGTACGCTCAACTGTGGTTATCGTCGGGAGGTCTGAGTCACAGCGTGAAAAATCTTACACAGTCAAGCCAAAGTCAATAAGCAAGTTTTGGTGTTAAATGATATGTTGTGTTTGTTTTCTTGGCTTTTGATAAGTCATCGTTCTCTCTTTTTGTTCTGTTGCTCATTTAAGTGATTTTCACTTAACAAAAGAAAGAAGAATGTTGTAAATATCTGTAATGTTGTTTTCTCACCTGCCTCTACGCTTGAATGTTTAAAGACAGAAAGCAGTTTCTGTGACCACTAATGACAAAATGGAGCTGGTTCAAAACCAATTTTATGAAGTCACCCCACAGTTTATCACCTTAAAGAAAACTTAATTAGCATGATGTAGGCCTTACTATGAAGATAACCCACATCACATATGTCTGCGGGACTGATCTTAGTTTATCTGTCTAGTTTATCTAGTTTAATTTGAAAATTGTTCCTTAAGGTCCACTCAAACCACAATGTTAAACACTGAGCCTATAATTATACAGCCATGGGGTAATGCAGGAGGGTGTCCAGGCACTTTTGGGCAGTGTCATGTATGCACAGACTATTTAATCATGTCCCTTGATTCACTTGTCCACACATACTTATTGTGGTTTTCTTGTGGATTATCAAACCTTAACAATTGGGCAAACAATACAACAAATAAATCATGGCTTGTGCTGTCTCTGTTGCTCTGGTAAATAGCCATGAGCTCTACCAGGTACATGCTGGTATTATACCTGTCCATACCATAATGCTGCCCAAAGAAAAAGAAAGAAAAATAAGTCAGGCCAGGGTTGGAGGTTTGACTCCCAATTCTCACAAGTGTCCCTCAACAAGACACTGAACCCTTGGTCCCTAAAATGAAGCTGCCTGTTTACAAGAGTTTCCCCAAGAGGATTATCAATTATTAATATTATTAAAAAATGTTGAAACAAGTTTGTTTTTCTTTTATTTTGAAGGAAATGAAACAAATACACAATGAAACTTACTCATGAAATAGCTTTTATAACATACAACAGATCATTTACACTGATGTTGAGAAAAAGGTTTGACATATGGTCTGATATATGTTTTGTATATTATTCTCTGCTGCTTGTTTTTCATTTTATATATATATATATATATATATATATATATACACACACACATATATAATTACATTCTGTTATATGAAGGCCAGGCTCAGGGTTCCCAAATCAATCCTTCTCCATGCTAATGAATTGCAGCCTATCATTTCCTTCCACAGGTGGCCCTACTGGTTTTTCTGCTTGCTCTATTTTAGTATCTGGTGGTAAAGCCACAGCAATGTCTTCTGCTGTTTTTGGCATAGTGCCTGTCATTTCATTCTGTGCTTCATACTGTACTTGTAGTCTGTTACATTCAACTCCACGTTGTCCAAGTATATATGAATCCGTGGCATTTAGATGTTTGTGAGTTTCATGTTCAACAAGGCCAGCTTCGTTGTGTCTGTGTGAAGCGATCCTGGTCTCCTTTGCTGAGTCAGTAATAGAAAAAAAACACAAAATGAGTTATATAAACACTACAAGGACTTTGATATGATATTAGTCCTGATTCCATACAATCTTAAACAAAACTTAATTTTTGATAGACAGTTTCTATGGTAAAGAACAGATGGGTTTTGGTGCCATCCTGTGGTCATTTACAAAGCACCTAATATCTGACTAGGTAGGTTTATGTAAGTACCGTACTTAAGTACAATTTTGAGGAACTTAACTTTAACAGCTATAACTAGATGTTATTTTTCAGATTAATATTTTAACATATGACACATTGAAGAGTTTTCTAATAGTTCCAGTCATTTTTCTTGTACATGTGGCCTTTTAATTGTGAAATTACTAAACACAAATCAAAGTTTAATAACATTTTCCAATAAAAGCTGCAGTACCATGAGTTTTTATAATGGTCATGGTATAATCTCTCATTTGTAAATTTGTAAATTCAACATATACCCTGTTTCCTAATCGCTTTCTAAACGTTTGAACGCCTTACAAATTCAGCAGCTCACATACCTCTTTGTCTGACACACTGAGGGAAAGCTACAATAATGGTGACCAAGACAAAGGCTGCAGATGCTGCAGTGCTCCACCACGACCGCTGCACACTCTGTTCATCCACACCTGCAGCGCAAACAAGCAACACTTTCTTCACTGAATTGTTTCTGTCTTCTTCCCTGCAGTGATTTATTATATTACATCTTCTCAGAAACATAACAGTCTAATACTCACATATTGATGCAACAGTGACGTTTACTTTAGTTTGAATGATGTGTCTGCTCTGCAGGCCTGAAAAGGTGCAGGTATATGTTCCAGAGTGTTCCTCTCTGTCTGGCTTGCGAAGCAGAAGAGATCCATTTCCCAGCAGAAGCAGGTCCTGGTCCAGTTCAGCTTGTTCCTCCCACAGGTTAAAAGTGTGTCTGGTCCTGCTGTCATATCTCATGATAACTGTGGGCTCACCGGTCGAGGTGAAGGTCCAGGTGAAGGAGAAATTGTGGAGACTGCGCGGACAGATGCATGGGATGGACAGTTCATGTCCCTCTTCCTGTGTTATATGTTCTAAAAGTGAGTGTACACACATGTTATTTTAGTTTTTCATATATCATCTGCTGTATGAAAACTATCACTGTTATGTTAATTAGAATGCACCTTGGTTTTTCTGAGATGCAGTCCACACCTGGGTCTTGTCTGACGATATGAAAGAGCAGATGTAGGTGTAGTTGGAGATAATACCCACAATTTGCAGAGTGCTCTCTACTGTGAATAGACCTTTGCTGTCTGTAGTTTTAATGGTTGAATTTTCAAACGCTTCCTGGTCAGAGGGGGGGTCTGTGGCCCATGTTACCTGAGGGATGGGGTAGATGTTGTGAGAGGAGCAGGTGACCATCTCTTCAGTCATCTCCATGATAACGGATTGTATGAGAGCTAGAAGAAAAGCAGAATAGACAACAGAGTCAGCAGTGTCAGTGACAACCAGAATTAAACAACTTTGTGTGAACATGACAAATAAAGCAAGATTTGTGGTATTTGTTCTCTCACTCACACGCAGTGATACAATACTGTTTGTAACTCATTCACTCAGTGAGTTTACTGTAAGCTACAGTGTGCTGATTCTCTGCTGTTGGTGCTTAGCAGAGCTGCTTTTCCAAGCAAATCTCCTGCAGATGGTGCTCTGCTGCACTTCAGCTGGTCCACAGGCAACTGTGGGTTACTAGGGCAGATGGCTAATGTGAGCTAAGCTTGTGCAGACTGTATACACACAGTCAAGAAGACATAAGCTTTTATCTGGAAAACTGGACTGTTGCGTAAAATCGTTCCAGTACATGGACCTCACAGTGTCCCACTCACTAATTATGTGGCTGTTTTTGGCGTCACTCTCCTTTAAGGATTTGTTAGAAATGCTGCTAAAATACAGCAATCCTGTAAATCTCTTCTTTAATGTGTCAGTGCTTTTTTTGGTAGAGATTCTAGTTCCCTTCCTCGTGCCAGAACATTGAAATAAACAACTAAATGTCCTTCCTGTCCTGCAGTACAATTAAACTGCACCACAAACGCTACGTCTAAAATTACTATAAAGATAAAATGGTTTTGACAATAAGGTTTATTGCAGACTTCTTGTATTAGACTCAGTTTAAGCTAGCTGTATCTAATAAATCGCACAAATTATTTTCTATTAAGTATAACTACTATAGCTGTACTATTAGAAGAGCTAATGTTTGCGTTCCAGCTGCTCAAGACAGAAGCACGCATCAGTCTGCTTCCAGGGCTGTAGTGGAAAAAGAGTGCTAAATGTTCCACTTGAATGAATGAATGGAGACGCTTTACCACTCATCACTGGAGAATTCCTCTGTTTTAGATTATAGAAGAAATCCCAAAACAAGTAAGGTTGTAAAATGCACAGAATTTCTGTTATACTGAACGCATGGTGTCACATTGTACTGACCTTTCACCTCCAGATTGATGAAGGCCTCCTGGTTGCCCTTTCGTGTGCTTGTGTAACATTTGTACCTGCCCTTGTCTTGAACTTTGACCCTCTTGAGGAGCAGGGAGGCATTTCCATGAGGGATTTGGGCATTGAACAGGGATGTGCGTCCACTGAAGTGCTTGTTCTGGAGTCCAAATTGATCTTTGTTGTAGTAGTAGCTGTGAACAGGGATCTGCTGCTTGTACCAGTGGATCACCACAGTAGTAGTGGGGCTGAAGCTGCAGGGCAGGATGCAGTCATCTTGGATGATACATGTGATATTTGCATCTGCTAATATGACTTCAAAAAGGTAAAACTACTGTCACAATTCAAGAATACTCCATAGTTCTTTTTTTTTCATTAAAACAAGGCAATTTAGACAGTTTCTGAATACCTTTCTAAGTTAATATAACAATGACAGGAAAAGAGAAAATATATTTTCTCTTGAAATATTCCAGAGCCTGTAGTTAACAACAAGCAGAACAACTGTACAACTATAAAATCTGGAACTTTGATTAAGTTTCATTAGTAGCCTACAACCACAACCAGGTTATGAGGTAAAAACATTATTATCAAATACACATCTGTTTCTGCAGCAACACAGTTAAGAAGAATCTGTGACTTTACAAAACATCTCATCTGATTCATTT
>JAUBNQ010000006.1:9300594-9312071 GCA_032353495.1 Ctenopoma kingsleyae
AATGGACAAAACTATGAAACAAATAAGTTACATAAGACAGTGCAATACTTCTGTCTGTAGAAAGGAGGCCTGCCTTTTCTCTCCTGTATTAACCCTGCACACCTTTCATATAGCTTTCACACATAGCTATCTAAATTTCACCACATTGTTTAAAGTTCCAAAGAAAAACTATTAACCTACTTCAACATTTTACTCCAAACGAGAATCAGTGATCCTTCTGTATATTTATGGTACATTTATATCCATAGCATATAAATTTTTTTCTTTCCGTTTGCCTGGAGCTGGATGAGATCTCAGTCCCAGTAACCATACACAGGAGTTTAGGAGAGTAGAAAATGAATGGATGTGATGATATTATTGATGTAATTATAGCTCAAACTTAGTTTCAGGAATGGCAGTGAAAAATCTTTCATTTAGAAATTTCAACACATTTATTTCTTGTAATGCTGTTGATATATTAACACAAATTATGCTGCGGTTGTTCATTTACAAAAATGCACACTGTAGTTTTAGAGCATACTTTGAAAGATGATGACCTCTAGAGGACACAGATGAGATGTCACCTCTGCATGCGAACAGCTGCCTGCTGTCCAGCAGCTGTGGGGTCACATGTACAAGTGAACCAAGATCCACGTGCATAATTCTTTAAGATGGCATTGCTCATGTCTGCCCTCAATCAACTTTAATCCTGGATTAAAGGGACCATGCCACTAGAGTGGAGTCATGTTTTGTTTTTTTTTTATTTTATCATTGAATCTGAGCAAGTTTTATCATCTCTGTTACAGGTGCTCATTCTTTCCTTGATAAAACGTGGGAATAATTAAATAGACTAATTCATAAAACATATTGTATTTTCTCCTTGATTCTTTGTTTCCAAGTTGCAAAAGACTTGATCTATTAATCAATCATCATCATTAATAATCAGTCTTAACGTTTCAGTCATTCTCTTGATCAGCATAGGATCATCCTCTAAATGGCTAAAATGCAATAAATCACATGAATGCATATGCCACTAGCACATAAAAAAACATGACATCATGCTACAACAGTGGACCACATTAGAAAAACACCAGAAAAAAATGATTTGCTTACATCAACAGTTATAAGCAGTGAGTATAAACTGATTTAAATTTTGAATGTGCATGAAAATGCAATACAAATGTCCCTGAAATAATTAAAACAAACAGTGCAAAACCTTATTATTATTATTATTATTATTATTATTAATGAAATATACACTCACTGGTCACTTTATTAGATACACTTGTACAATCTAAATCAATTCAATACAGAAGATCTGCCATTAATTCTACTTTTATGAGGTTGCTCAATTTTTAAAACTGTCAGCAAGGTGATAATTCTACTACATGTTTATTATTGAGGTCTTAGTGGTGCACTACCCCAAACACATATATGAGGGAACAAAAAAAAAAAACTAGAAAGCTGCTGTATTGAATTGCTTTAGATTATAAAGGTGTACCTAATAAAGTGACATGTGAGTGTAATTCTTTGAGAAATGTCTGTCACCAGATGTAAAGGAGACATAGGTTTAGATACCAACACTCACGATGAATTTTCAAAATTACAGAAGCACTTTGGGATGAGAACATCACTGGCTTTGAATTCCTAACCTGGGGAAGTCTGGGTGGAGATAGTTTTCCGCTCTCTTGGTCCAGAAGCTGTTGCCGTGTTATCTTTGTATCCCAGATGTTTATAGAGCTGCTCACAGTCCATAAATAGATGCTGCCAGCGGGATTTGGTGATGAAGTGACATACACAGTGAGGAGCTGAAAAACAGTATATTCATAAGTATCTGTCTGATGTAAGGTTTGGCAGCGTTGTCATATACAGAGACAAAATAGTAATAGTAATTATTGTGCATTAAAATAGCCGTGCCACAACGTCTGAGATGTCACAATGTTTACATTTAGTTTCAGGAAGGAATTAAAACTGCATGAGACATAATATTTTTTGATTATAGTGTATTTTATGGTTGAACTGTATTGTCTTCAATCAAAATGTAAACCACAAAGCTGGATTTCAAAGGTGGGTTCAGTTTTGCGAATATTTCACTAATATATAAACCAGAATTAGAAAGATACACATGTACATGTAAATACACATATCCTGCTTTTTTTTATCTGATTTATCTGATGAAAACAGTTCAAAGCCTCAGTTTAGGAATCATGTCTTACGTCATGAATGATTTCTGCCCAGGAGTCAGAAGTGCAACATTTGCAGATGTGGCCCGGACATACATATGCTTGCATCTGTCTCCTCCCGATGAGATCATTTACATACTTCCACCACAGTGTGCAACTCACGGGAAAGTCCAGCAATGTATAAAAGTAGGCTACAAGCTTTTTATTTTTATCTGGTGAGAATGATGATGAAACTGCTGGTTGTATTATCCCCCTCCCCGCCCTCTGCTGCCTCCAGTTTGTAGGTTACTGAAAGATTTCACCAACCACAGATAAGAAGATTAGAGACGAATTAATGGTATTCCTTTGTCATTATAGGAATAAATTGATATTTGGTTTTAAATCAAAGGGTGGGAACAGTGTGTAGTCGGAGCTTCATGTTGTGTCAAGAGACGTAAGCAGAGGGATGGCACAGTGACAAGCAAATTCACCCCGAGGGAAGCCTGTGCACTGGAGCTAAGCACTGGATATTTCAACTGATGTTCACCATGTCACAGGAGATGAGAAAGCAGGAGAGTGCAGAACTAGATGAGTGCATGCGTGGCGGGGCAGAATGAGCGCTGCTGGGGCATGGACATGTCAGTAGAGGACGGGGACAGCTGTGGCATTCCCTGGGTGAGACACTGACACGGTGGGAGGGACATTTGGGTTCCTCTCATCTTTCCAGCCCCAGCTTAACCATGAGAGTAGCCCTCCTGGCCTTAAGACTGATGTGCTTGGCCTGGTTGTGGCCTGTGACCCAGCTCAACAGTAGCAGCTTCCCAAACAAGAGGAGACACAAAGAGCTGTACATTGGAGAGAACACTAAACAGAAGCATGGAGGGTGAGAAAAACTGGAATTTCTTGTATGGTGCATTGCTTTGCTGCAATTACGAGCCTGTTTCTACTGTTAACTAAATTGTATCTTTTGACACCTGGCATTGTGACTTCATCAGAGGAGATTTTTCCCACTTTACAATTCCGTCACCAAAGTGTTTCTCTGATTAATGATGATGCTTTTCATTAATACCATAGTGGATCAAGGTAAGAGTAGGTCATGGGATTGTGTGAGGTAAGTGGTGGTATCGAAACAGTTAGATATTGTTTTGAATTTTGATGTTGATCTTATAATTCAGGTGCAAAATTAAATCATGAGACAGATACAGGAGTGGCCCCAGTTACATATGTATTACATCAGTGTCAGTACACGGTAAAATGTCTCACTTCATTTGGAGTACTGAGAATTAATCAGAGTGCTGCAGTTCAATGAACAGAAGTGTGTTAGAAAGAGACAGAGAAAGAGCTTTTGATGCATGTTGTTGTTTGTTCTTTTTGCATTTCAGTCGAGTGGATCTTAAGATGAAGAAGCTGGACAGCACCAAATCTCTGTTAATTAAATCTGAGCAGCTGCTTCGAATTGAAGACCATGATTTTGCAATGCGGCCGGGCTTTGGAGGTACACCTCACCCAACCATCAATGTTCAATTTTACTTGTGAATTTTAAATTCTCTTGTCGTTTGTAATAACCATGTGCTTTCCTGGCCACTGAGTAAGGTTAATGTAGGTTACTGTGCTGTCTTTGGTATTACACTTTCCAAAAATCCTTAGTGACCTAGATTGTCTGCCGTGTGAGACAATGGCTGCAGACAGTTGTACAAATAAAATAATCTGAACTGTGTGGGTGGAAGAAAAAAAAAAGTCTGATGTTAGAGGATATGTAACAAACTGTCGTACAGTAAGATCTGAGTTTTATGATAATCTACAAACTCATAAGCAGGATTTTTCATTTTAATTTCAGGATCTGATACTGTAGAGCATGTAAAGTAAATCTCTATAAGACAAGCATAGTATTTTTCTACAAAAGCAATTTCTCAATAAGGCAAATATGCATTCTTGTACAAACACCATTACTTGAAACATCTACAGTACAGGTACATATACTACACATCTCAGGTTTCCCTGAGACCAGATGGCATCACTGTAACAGACTTCCTGTACAACTGTGCCGCAGCATCATTTCTTTCTGCACATTTATTAATTCTCATTCTAGTTACAGATACACATCAACAAATAAATCTGCTGCTTTTGTTGTCAGTAATTTGCTTTATCTTTTCATTCACTTGTCAAACATAAAGTTATTAGACTCTGAGTCAACTGTATCTCGCTCAGCAAAGACAAAATGGTCACTTGGTCACTGACCCCTTTCAGATGAAAGTGTTGTACCTTTGACTTTTTATTCATTGTATCTGATTTATTTTCACTAATTCAGTAGAAAGAGTTTCAGTTACCTAACACTGTAAAAAAAAAACACAACAGGATGCTGGTTTCAGGATCCTCACTGCATGATATAATCCACCCGACTTCACTACTCCATTGTAATTGTAGAGTGATGGTGTTGAGTACTTCATTAGATAATGGCACACAGAGAGCAGGCTGTTTATAGTACACTTTACTTACTGCCACTAGACAATGACATATGTGTTATTACGCATACTATACACCACACAGAATAAGTATGTAACTGTAAAACATGGACATACTGTATTTACCTACACGCTGTAGCTTTTCAATTTCTTGAGGAGACATTTGGGTTTTTTATTCAGTCTGCTACCATGGCATATACTTTCTGCCAAGCTGAACGTATCTGTTGCAACGTTTCAGTGCTGGCTCTTTATTATATTTATAATTTTTTGCTATGTCTGTGTTTGAAACAGGCAGCATAGTCACATTAAGCAAAAAGCTCTGTGATGTTCTTGTTTTATTTTTCCTTCTGTATTAGCTTTGTATTTTCTCTCAGTTTTTTTGTGTATTCACTCCAGGTCATGCAAACTAAAATACCCACTGATAGGATTGTTAGTGTCAGTGATTGCTTCAGACTTTAGTGCTCCAGACTATTATTGAAATAGGTAGGACGCAGAAAAACAGGTAGCAGATATTTATAGCTGTACTTTTGCATTGAGCTAGCTATTTGGTAAATCTGATAAAACCAGCTTTTGGTTTCATTTTGTTAACTGGGGCATCCTAATGTCGGCAGTTACACAAATTATATAAATGAAATCTATATGGTCTCTTAAGATGCATATTTTGACAGCAGTCCAATTAGCTCTCTTCTCAAAACACAGAATGGGGCTTCTCTGAAATAATGCCCAGTCAACCTTTGGCTCATAAGTTGGCCGTGCACATCCAGAAAATGAAAAGCAGATTATAAGTGTGAGTGTTCTGGAGAGTACCTGTGCTTCCTGACCAGCAGACTTGAAAAGATACAGTAAGAATGAGGATTACTGTTTTGCCTAATATGTATTAAATGTTATCTGTCATTTGTGTGTGACTATGGAAATGCTTTGGCTATCCAGGATTTATTTATCTGTTGTATGACTGTTACACAAACAGGGGTCTTGCTTATGAACTGTCATGATGTCAGGGTGATTACTTTCGTCTAACCTTTTGTCTCTGTCGTCTGTAAGATGTGGCTTATGTCTTGCACTGTAGCCCAGCAGATGGATAATCTCTGGCAGATGTGCTGACATATTCATGGAGGATGTGTTCCAGCTGTGGTTTAATGCTGATCCATTGTAACAATTGACCTTTTTCAGGTTCAGCTATTCCTGTTGGCATCGACGTCCAAGTGGAGAGCATTGACAGCATATCTGAAGTAAACATGGTATGTTCATCTACAATCTCTGTAGTGGGGCATACTGTTTTCTTTCCACTGTTGGGTTTGACCATCAATATTTTTTCCCAGGACTTCACCATGACTTTGTACCTGAGGCATTACTGGCAGGATGATCGACTGGCCTTCCCCTCCACCAATAACAAGAGTCGTACCTTTGATTCACGCCTTGTGAAGAAAATCTGGGTTCCTGATGTGTTCTTTGTTCACTCTAAACGTTCTTTTATCCATGATACAACCATGGAGAACATCATGCTTAGGGTTTATCCTGATGGGAACATACTTTACAGTGTCAGGTAAAAAAAAAAATAAAAAAAAAAGTTCTACATCATCCATAAAGAAATGTCCATCAAAGTAGGAGACTATATGCTGAACAGCAGGCTGCCACTGTGACCACAGTAGCAAACCCACCTGTTTTTATTGCTCAAAACAAAAATGAAAAATATACATAAAATATCTCAAACTAAATTTAGCCCTTGGCTGAGGTGGAAAAATCTTTGTATTCATAAAATCAAATGTGACACAGTGCAATAATACACTAGTGAATGTGAATGTATATTCATTCGTATTGTTTCAATAATTAGCGCTAGATCTGGAAGGTTTTGCTGCAGATTAATGGTTCATTGAATTTGCCCAATATTTTCTTTCAGTTGCTTTAAATAATTATTCAATTAAATTTTATTTATATAGCGCCAAATCACAGAAGTCATCTCAGGGCACTTTACAATGTACAATAAGTATTTACAGAATTGTGTATGATGCATGTATTATGTATGTATAATGTGTTACATGCAGAGTAACAGAGGCAAAATCAGATCATTTACCAATTCATGTCATCATCTAGCTAAGATTTGCTAGTATTGCATATGAATCCCATTGTAAGAGGAAGAGTGTGAATTTCTATGCAGTTACGTAGTCTTTGTTTGATCTTACATGTTGACATGACTCTAATGAGTCATAATTTAAACATTAATAAAAATGAAAACATTTGGAAAATGACCAGCAAACTACTGCAGCAAAGAGGCGAGCCCGAGGGGTAATTGAGAAGGTGGCTTGTAAGCTCATATCTAATTCACACACAGATGTTGACAATAAGGCGCCATTCCTAAGAGCTTAATGCTGCCACAGAACCTCTCAGGCACAAAAGCAATAACTGAACAGGTCCGCATACGATCAAAATGTTAACTTGAAAATCACAGCTATACTCTGAAAGTCAGTGATGCAAATATAAGTGTCCGTTAACACAGTTGCTAATGATGAATGATTGTTTGATCAATGTGGGTGTTTAACTGTAAGCTGTGTTACAGGATCACTGTGACTGCTCTTTGCTCAATGGACTTCAGCAGCTTCCCTCTGGACACACAGAATTGCTCTCTGGAGTTGGAGAGCTGTGAGTATCAAACTACAGCTGTGCCACATCACTCGAGTCAGGTCAATTCCTGCATCAAATGTGTGCAAAAATAGGATTTACAAAATGTGCTTGATTGACATGTTTTGCTGGTAAACATGTTACACAACTTTTGATGGACTGTTTTGTAATTTCAAGGCGTTACCAAGGCTAAAGATAGTGTCCATGTTGCTGGTCAAAAACATAAATGGATGTGTTTGAGCATTATTCTGGCGACACAGAAACACACACACAGTACATTAGAGCTTATAATGCATTACTGTAGCCTATTTCATAAACACACAATAACTAGGACCATGTTCTTTTTGCATGAAGTAAATAAGTCATAATCCTCAATCAGGTCAATCTCTGTCCATTATACATGTCTGTCTTTCTGATGCAGGATTTTGCTAGGGATTAATTTTTCATTCTGCTCTGCCCCAAACTTGAAGTTGGTCATAACTGGTGATAGAGTGAGGATTACTTTCATTGTAGAATTTGGGGATTCTCTTGTCTTTTTGCCCTGCTTCTCTATCTCTTTCTCTGTATGACTCACATCACTGAATGGATAAATCATGGATCTGGGTCTCAGAGGAGAGTTGGGAGGCCCGTTACTGTGCACTCTCTCCTCTCCCCTGAGATAAATATCCATGAATCTTCTAAGAGAGGCAACGTGTGAAGGTGTCATCCCGATCCCCTTCCCCCCTTCTCTCCTCTCTTGAAGATGCTTACAATGAGAACGACCTAATGCTCTACTGGAAGAACGGGAACGATTCATTAAGGACTGACGAGATCGTGCTCTCTCAGTTTTTTATTGAAGACTTCCAGCCTTCCTTTGGGCTTGCCTTCTACAGCAGTACTGGTATGTGAGGTTGGAGCTATGGGGCCCTCTGAGCTGTGCCCAGTTTGGGAACAGCCAGAGAGTTCCAGATTTGATCAAACCCCTTATACCAAAATGAAACATAACAATCTTTCTGTTGTATACCTATTGTATATTATATTTTATATATCAACTGGTAGCTACAACAAACAGCAAGAACACTGTGATGATAATAATTTATGGTAGTCTTGGATTAATGTGTGCAATAGATAAATAAAACTAGTTCAATATTTTATGAAATATGCTTATGCATAAAGACTGGAAACAGAAGGACTGGATTTCCATACCTTGAGACAGAGCCAGTCCTCCTGTTCTTATCTAACTCTGGGCAATAAAGCAAATAAGCACAGTCCCTGAAATGTTCAAAGATTCATGTATGAGATGACAAAACAAGTTATAGTCAAACAGACACAAACTATCTATGTATATTATACAAATTACTTTAGTGTATTTAGTTTAGTAATACACAAAAATCTCTTTTTTCTCAGTGTGAAATAACGTCGTGGGGACTTATCAGCTCTTAGAGACTGTTTTATAACTTCAACTCTCAACAGCCCCCCCACCCGCAAAAATAATTACTTTCTCATCTGGGTTCTACTGTAGGTTCTGTCTGTAGATCGTACAAAAAGTCATGTGGATTCACAAATTACAATTTTTGCAACAGTTCAGTTACTGTCTTGTTTTCTGCTCTCATTCACTATTATTTGACCCTGCTTCCCACCTCCACTTTCTGCCTCTCTGTTTCAGGTTGGTACAATCGGCTCTACATAAATTTCATTCTCAGGAGGCATATCTTCTTCTTCATGCTTCAGACATACTTCCCCACCATGTTGATGGTGATGCTGTCCTGGGTGTCTTTCTGGATAGACAGGAGAGCTGTACCTGCTCGTGTCTCTCTGGGTACTGAGATGTGTCAACATGACCACTGACACATGTTGTATATCGTTGTAAAATCATTATTCCTATTTTTTCAGATTTATTTTTTTGTAGTGAGAGATAACCAAGAAGATAAATATCACTCTATTGTTTGTATGCTAATTGTACAGTACGCTATGTGTGGTGATTTTTCATCTCTGCCTTCTTACAATCACCAGAGTAATATACTGTATAATCCAACAGCAGATGTTATTTGTGAAGCACTCTTTTTAATACTCATGATGTGTTGTGCTGCTGTTTTCAGGCATCACCACAGTTCTGACAATGTCCACCATCATCACTGGTGTGTCGGCCTCTATGCCACAGGTGTCTTATGTGAAAGCCGTAGACATCTACTTGTGGGCAAGCTTCCTGTTTGTCTTCCTGTCTGTGATTGAGTATGCTGCTGTCAACTATTTCACCACAGTGGAGGAGATGAAAAAGCTCAAGGGGGCTAAGGTCATTCATATTCAGTTTTCGGTGGCTTATAATGACTTCTCAAATCTCGTGTGACCCACAAAAAAATCATTTCCTACCATCTGGAGCTCACTGACCTCAAAACCTCACTGTCCTTTCCTCCCTCTGTTGCTGCAGATTCCTACCTCCTTTGATGCCAACCAGGCTATGGTCTTTGACGGATGCTTCCATGACAATGACATTGACCTGACGTCTTTCACAGAAGTCTCCAGCACCCCAAATACAGAGAGAAACACCCAGTCACGAAACTCCACTGTCTCTGCACCCACAGAAGGCACAAGGCTACGACGCAAGCACCCTTTAAAACAAAATCTCAGTTTTATAATGAGCAACAGCTACATGATTGACTCCTACTCTAGAGTCATATTCCCCCTGGCTTACCTGCTCTTTAACATCATTTACTGGAGTATGTATGCGTAACACATTCACTTTGTAACTTTGTGACAGAGTAATTTTAACTATGTTCACCATTATACAGTCACTGTCCAGATGCAATAAATGTACAATTCTCTGTTCTGCGATGAGATATGAACTCAGGTTTGCGCATTGATGAGCACAGATATCTTACGTGATGTCTTCTACTGAAGATGTGTTGAGTTGTAACTTGGAGCTGTTGCACTGAATGGCCGTTATTTGATGGTTATTTATGTATGTTTTTGACATGCTCGTTTTATAAGAGAAAAACCTTTAATCAAACAATACAGTATATTTACGTTTTTAGGATTTTATTTTATTGTTTGATTAGACACAAACCTTTAAACTGTATAATTATTGTACAACATCTTGAAAAAAATAAATGTATGTTCTTATATTTATAGTTTCACTGTGACTATATAGATATGGTTTAATAAAGTGTAACTTTACTTTTTATTTATAACAGGCAACACATTTTTATAAACATCAATCTGATTGGTTCTGTAACTAATGTACTCAAAGGTGCAAGTACAAGACATTAATTACTTGCAAACAGTAAGAAGCACTTTCAGGTTTATGTCGTGTAGACTTTGCTCCAGAAGCTGATGTGTGGCACTATTGTGTTGAGCCTTCTTCTTCCTAAAATAAACATCAACGTGATGCAGCCCCTTCATTTGCATCTGAAGAAAAAGACAAATGTGCCAGACAAGAATCAGACTAAAAATATTAAAGCACATATAAGCCAATATAGCCTTTAAGGACTGTTTACACATCCAGCTGCTGCGTAACAACATTTTCACTCATTTAGAGTAGTGTTCATGGTCATCTGCCATATGCAAATCCAATATTCACTCTCTTGTGTGCTCCAGCAATTTCCAAGGAGTATCTTTGTTTATGTAGTTGCTAAATATGGCACTACTGTATGCTCACTAGCAGTAGAGGCTGCTGTGACCAACAGTTAGCCAAAACAGTGAAGTTACTGTATCTCAAACCAGTAACCGGTGAAGTGAAACCAAAATAATGAGCTGAAACATGCTAAAAAGAACAACTCCTTTCAATATACCATTATACACTTTACAAAGTTGTGTGAAGTTTAATGTCCATGTTGGTTTAAAATGCTGATGATTTAATATTCATTTGGCACTTCTATCTGCCGATGACAATTGCGAAATATGATCCAAGGCTCCAGAATATTTCCACAATGGACCTAAATGTACCTTGTGGTGCAAGTTTTTTTTCAACTAATTAAAGCTGTAACATTTATACCTGTAACAAAGGACTACAAAATATGACATACAAGACACATACATATGCACAATCACTAAAATGAATGCAGCAGGAACACACGGTAACAATCATAAAGCCAAGCATTTTATAGAGACATTTATTGCTGTTTGCTATTTCTTAAACTCTATAAAGTCCTCAGCTAGACAATAATTACTATTGTTTGGTGATAAATATTTAAATATACTTAAAACAACTCTATATATTCCTATATGTACTATATTACAAAAACAGACCACATTCTTTCTTCCCAAGTCTTTTATTTAAAAT
>JAUBNQ010000006.1:9318901-9360633 GCA_032353495.1 Ctenopoma kingsleyae
CAACTACAGCTACATCAACATTAGAAAGCGACAACACGACTACAAGTACACCAGTGACATTAAGCAACAACACAACTACAGCTACATCAACATTAGAAAGCAACAACACGACTACAAGTACACCAGTGACATTAAGCAACAACACAACTACAGCTGCAACATCAGTAACACTAAGTAACAAAACTACTACAGCCACATCAACATTAGAAAGCAGCAACACAACTACAGCTACATCAACATTAGAAAGCAACAACACGACTACAGCTACATCAGAAACACCAAGCAACAACACCACTACAACTACAACATCAGTAACATTAAGCAACAACACAACTACAGCTACAACATCAGTAACATTAAGCAACAACACGACTACAGCTACGTCAGTAACACCAAGCAACAACACGACTACAGCTACGTCAACATTAGAAAGCGACAACACGACTACAGCTACAACATCAGTAAAACCAAGCAACATGACTACAGCTACAACATCAAGATTTTCATCATCTACAAAATCAACCACAGAAGCTACAACAGCACAGGCCAAGACCCAATTTTCAACAACAACAATAATAACAACCCTCCCACGCACCACTACTCGTGCATCAAATGGGAATTCAGCTCAGAACAAGCAAAAGAGACGCGCAGTTCGTGAAACTGGCATCAATGTGAGACAAATCAGGTATCACTACACTGACTTCTTTCAGAACTAAACTAACCAGTGAGTTAAAGGGTAAAAAGTTTTTGTTGATATTTCTAATGATTAAGTGGATTCACTGTGGTTAAGAGAAGCGATTATAATAGAAATACTTTCTGTGCAGTAACAACTGTTGTCATTGTGATTGTAATTGTGAACTCCATTACAACTTGCAACTTGCAACAACTTACAACTTACAGTATGTTCATAATGTACAAACTTTATATTACTACATTTACATTTACAACAACTACAACCACTTTTTGTTTAATTATACATTGAAAAGAAGCTACTAGCCATTCTAGTATGGAGCGTGGAGAGTGCCACAATACAATAAATATAATAAGCATTTAAATAACTATTTAAATGTGTCATTCAATTATTAAATGTTGAAATTAATTTACACATAATTAAATATATAATTTATGAAATATATAAGAAACCAAATATATTAATTTCATTTTTTTAAAGTATGTATATTTATTTCACTATTGTGTTGCTGCACATCATGAAATAATTTTATCTGTCAACTTTGCCCATCAAAGTCAGTGGGCGGGTCTAACACTGTTTTCTAGTCACACGATTGGTCTGGTCTGAAGGATTTTTCCAAACACCGTGGTTCTCCTTATAGAGGATCTGAATGAGTTGCTAACAGGTTGGTGAGAGACTTTCGAAACTTGATATTACATCAGGAGTTGCTGACACAGAATATGTGACCAGTAAAATATATATACATTATTTGACGTGACAAAGCTTCATAAAAGTACTCACTGCAGTGCACTGAATTTTGCAGCTAATTCGCTTTGCTAGCTTTCTGCGTAGCACCCACCCCACTCCTCCAACGATGACTGTATTACATGTAGGGTAAGGTTTAGCAAACAGTAGAGATCAATCACCTTCATTTTAGGTGTCTAGTTAACTGTGCTCATACTTTATACACAGTATTACAGTCATCATCATTGTGCTGTTTGGCAGACCATAAGGCTGATAACTCATACTTATGCTGTGACATTTCCTCTGGGTTGCAGCTGAGGTAGCGACTCTTTCTGCTAATGTCTGTGAAGATTCTCAGTCATCCAGGTGAAGTTGTCTGAAAGTTGAGTCATGGCAACTGGACTTCTTTCTTTAATGTAGAGACATTTCATTCTGCATCCACCGAACTTTTTCGATCTGAGGAATGTTGGCCTGTGACCACAAATTTATCCTCCAGGTTGGTTTCACCTCACACATGCCTTGAATGGGCTTGTTAAGTGAAACAAAGGCAGGGGAGGGGTGTGGGTAGATGTAAGAGCCCCACCCCTGGCAGCTCCTCCTGCCCTCATTAAGTGGGTCGTAAGTGGCCAACCTGGTGGACGTGTGAATTGGGCCTGATTTGACTGGGGATGGATGAAAGGGCAGCATGATGGGTTGAAGATAAGTTATGTCTGAGGCCTCCACCTCTGTTGAGTGAGGGGTTGTTTATTTGCATGTGCAAAGCTTCCCTCACTCCTCTCTCAAACCACTTGTCTTCTCTGTCCAATATTTGAACATTTTGGTCCAAAAATGAGTGTCCTTTGTCCTTCAGATGAAGGTACACCACTGATTCTGGAGGTGTTGCTCCTTCTGTGCTGGGCCATCCTCCTGTGTAGTGGCTGTTTGGTCTCCCCAGTGTACAGCTCGGCGCACTCTTCACTGCACTGAACAGCATACACTACATTCTCTTTGCTAATGGCAGGGTGAGAAGGAGTCTGATGACTCATTCAGATCCTCTAGAAGGAGAACCACCATGTTTGGAAAACAGTGTTAGACCCGCCCACACAACCTGAGTTTGATGGGCAAAGTTGACAGATAAAATTATTTGATGATGTGCAGCAACACAGACCATGAAATAAATAAATAGTGAAATAAATATAATATATATATATATAAATATATATACTTTTTTAATGAAATGAATATATTTGGTTACTTATGTATTTAATAAATTACATATTTTATTAATTATATGCGAAATAATTTCAGTATTTAATAATTTAATGACACATTTATATAGTTATTTAAATGATTATTATATTTATTGTATTGTGGCACTCGCCACGCTCGATATTCCAGACCCAGTAATGCTGAAGCAAAAAACATGTGTGTGTCTAAAATTAATCATGAGTGAGTTTTATTACTTATTAATTAAACTTTTGTTCTGTCTACAATAACAAATGTGATATCTCTTCTTTGACTTCTTCTTTAAGTACTGTGGGCTTGCTTTAAATATATCTGGTTTGAATTTATTTTTCAGGGAGATCAGTACTAACACAACAACTGGCCTATTTCAAGTAAGTTCACATTTAAATGTATCTGTGCTACCTTTTAAAAAGTGTAAACACACAAATTGTATAAATCAAGACTGATTTATGTTTTAACAGAGCGTTGATATTTCATGCACCACAAACACTTCAATAACGTAAGTGAAACAAACTATTTTCAACTACTACAAAGAGTCTTTTTGTTGTCAACACTGACATTGTACTTATATACAGAAATACTGAGTGTACTGTGACACTGAAGCTGACGCAGACAGTACCTGCATGCTGTATCCTCCGTACTCTCTGTGCAGCCAGTAATGGTTCCTCTGACATCCATGTGGTGGGAAAAAAAGTATATTTAGGTGAGTACTGATACTCTGAAATAGGCTTACAGAATAATCTACCTAAGTTTCCATAATGCAGTCACAGTGCAGTTCACACTAAAGTGAAATCCCGGTCCAGGCTTTGTCTTTGATCCAGGTCCTGAATCCAGTAGTATCCCAGTGTATTGGTGAACCAACAACTAAGAAACATCTGCACAACCATGACAAAAGCTAGACTAAATCAAATTACTACATCACTACTGTGTCAAAATAATTCCTCTAAGAAAAATTATAGCATTACTGAAAAAAGCTTGTGATAGACTCGCCATTGTCAAAGTGTTTGACCATCATTCCCTCTTTTGGTTTTCTGTGTTATAGCACACCTGCTGATTCAACTGTAGATTATTTTCTAAAATGCCCACAAGAGGGCGCTCCTGATGTCAATTTTCCTTTACAAAACAAACCTTTAACACTAGAACACTAGAGCCCTGTCTTCTTAATCATGACACCCAAGTTATTTATTCCCACTTAGGCCACATCTTTAACCCTCATGCTGTGTTTATTTCATGTTAAACAATTTACTCTTCCTGGTCAAAAATGACCGTTCTTATTTTTTTGGTCTGGATTATATTCCATGTCGTCTTTAATTTCCTGACCTCTCTCCTCCTCTCCAGTGTGGTGATCAAATATGTAAACAGGAGCCTTACTTATGGTATAGCTACCTGCCACAATGCTGCCACACAATGAACTGTGAGCAAGGCCTCGAAAAAATATTTTATACAAAAGCTACAAGATAAATCCAATACAAAACGATTCTCTTAATCAAAAACTTTAATAAATTTTAAATAAATGAATGCTCTTATTGCCAAGTATAAACTTAATACAGTTATTGAAATATGTTTTTTGGCTTTTCAAGTTTAATCAACTCTCAAATGTTGCTTAGAACACTGATGCATATTTTAAAGTTTTATTAAGTTTTGCCTAAGTAAAATGCAAATGAATGTGCAACTGCTAGTGAATTTACCTCAATACAAAATATTCAGAGTTCATCAGAAATCTACTAGGAAAGCATTCATGCATATTTTTAGGTTTTATCTAAGTTGCCAGTTTTTACAGTGTAACCATATATCTCTGAGTCTGAGAACATAGGTGTTTGACTTGGTTGAAAGACTTCTGAATGTCTTTGCTGATGATCTCCTTATCTATTAAGCTTCCAAACTAATTCATACCTCCTCTTATTTAAATGTTTAAACTGCAATACATGATCCTGTAGTCAGATACTGTACACTGTTTAGTGTATTTACACACTAACCCAAGTTAGATTCCTTAATTTCTCTTCAACTTTAACATTTATTATGTCTTGCTTTATTAATGAGACTGCTTGAATAAATGAAATCAACTCTCTGTATCATTGAACAGATCAGCCACAAAATTCCTGCAATAGCAATCCACAAGAAGAAAACAGTTGCACTTATACAGGTCCAACCGATAATTCATGGTAAGACATTTGGTATTTACATTATGTTCTATGTAGCATGTTATGTGTTTTATATTTTGAGCAGTGATTTTTTTCTAATGCAGCATTCATTGGTTGATTTTTAGGATAAATACTGTACAGTGTGTACATACTGCCTTGATTCTAGCATTACATGAGAATGCACAATATATGTATTAATACCAAATATCAAATGTTTTTGTGTTTCAACAGTGCAGAGTCTGGGGCTGCATATGTGGCAGGTCAAACCAACACAAGTACCTGTGGTCCAGGTGAGTTTTGAACATGTCCCTTAAACTTAAGTAAAGGAAGGATTCAACCCAGTTGATTTTACCACATGTCGATGTGTTTCAGCATAACCTCAACAAAAGCAAATGGACAGGATTTAGATTTTTATCAATACATAAAACATTAGCCTCAGAGAAGACTTTATAGGTTTCCACATTTCTTCCAGATTATAGAAACATGGCGTAGAAATTACACAATGTAATTACATTGTAAATACATTTGAGATTAGCTATATGCATGTAGATTAGTGTCACAGTTTCAAACTGTCTTCACCTTTCCTCAGTCAAACCTAAAGTTATTATGTAAAGTAATTTTTTATTTTATTTGGTTCACACTGACATTTGATCAACTTGCTTTGGCTTTGTTTCAGTTACAAAGAACAACTCCTGCAGCTGCTGCAATAATACTGGTTAGTGTTTTATGAACTAGCAAAACAACCAGTGTATTATGAAAACTTTTTGGTTTGTTAAATTATTTTGTTTCTTTTTTTTCAGATGCATACTACACTTTTCAAATTTCAATACAAAATCCTGTTCCCGGGTTGAACACTGCAAAACTTTTTGGTTTGTTAAATTATTTTGTTTCTTTTTTTTCAGATGCATACTACACTTTTCAAATTTCAATACAAAATCCTGTTCCCGGGTTGAACACTGCAGATGTTTTGTCTCTGGTAAGTTTACGTTCTGCATAAAATATGAATATTTGTTTTGCATCTTCCATGTTTTCATCTATGGACTTGTTGCATAAAACTATGATCTATTCCATCTTTAAAGATTTCACAGAGGCTACAACATGCAAAAAACTGCACTGCAAAGTGAGTTTTCATTCATCAAGAATGTACAAGTTAGTTACAAATAAATACCTTTCATCAAATGAAAAGTAAATCATAATATTTGTAATGTTCTTTTGCAGTGTTTCATGTCCATTGTCTATTGTTGCATATGAATACAAGGTAATCATACACCAAAGCAAATCATTTTGCCTGAACTGTCACACGTTCTATGATTATTATGGCTACAATTGATAGAACAAAACCAATCCAAATTTTATTTTATTTTATTTATAAAACTGGTGAATTGTCAAAACAATTGTGAGAAATATATTTTTATGATACACTTTTGTGGAACTGACACAAAACACAGTATTTGGCCAGCACTTACAATTATGTTTTATGGGCATTTTGGGGCATTTTACTATCTTCACATTTTGTACATAAAGCATACAAAACATATAGCTTGTTTTAATGTGCAACCTTAACATCTGAGTTCCAGTTTTGACTAAAAGTTTTATATTCACGCAGGATGCCAGTGTGATATGTGGAAACAATGTGACAAAGTGAGTCAAATCATACTGTTACTGTTAACTTTTTATGCACTGATATATTTCAGGAATGACTAAAAACAGTGTTTTTTTAAATTGCAGTCGTCAGAACTGCAGCGTGATTTTGCACTTTTTCAAAGAGGTTCCTGTCTGTCTTGTGGCCGTAGCTGTGATGGAGGCGTTTCAGTCTCAACCTCAGATCAGTTATGATGGATTAGTAACTAAAGCAGGTGTGTATATTAACCACAATTCAACATCAGCTCACACAGACAACAAAATGACTGCAAAGTTTGTCCTGCAAATGTCTCAGTTGTGTTTTATCTTAAATCCCACACAGCAATTTGTAGAAACTCAGATTTCAGCAGCACTCCACTGGCATCCCAGTTCACGTGGGTTAACCTAATGCCTTCTAATTCCTGTATGGAAGTACAACAGTCTAACAACCTCACCTGGTTTGTATAATCCTCTTACCATCTTCTGCATCTCTAAAACTCAGTGGTCATGTTGTTAATGTATTCCAGGGCTGTTTGTATGCTAGTAGTCGTTTTAACGCCTAATGTTTTTCTTCATAGTCAGAATGGAGAAACAGTGGTTGTGCAGCTGGGGGAGCAGTGCAGTTCGACGCTGGTTACTACAACCATACAACCAAATAGCACCACCTCATCTGTAAATGTAACTTCATCTCCAGCAAATACAACAGCTAAGCCCACCACTGCTGTTGCTAATGTCACTGGATCTGGTTAGTTATCACCTCAGTTTTGTGGACAACATTTCCATCATTGTAACACCATTATAGTATCTTCTTTAAATGTTGTTGACTGCAGCTGAAAGTCAAGCCAATGCACTGCTTGACCTGACCAGCGACGTGTCCAAACTCAACTCCAGTCAGGTGGATCAGCTGGTTTCTCAACTGGAAAGTCTTTTGTCAGGCCCAAACGTCAGCCTGGCATTGGGAAATACCTCCATCCGCATTGTCAGCAATCTGCTGAGTGCTTCTCCGACGACACTAGCCCACTCATCGAACAGGTTGCAGAGTCATTCATTTGATATTCTCTAACATGCTGTGTATTGATAAGTAAATTAGATAACTTGGAGATTCTTGACTTGATTTTTAATAACAACAGTGTTGTTATAGATCACCCCACCAGGGGGCATTTCATAGCTGGAGTCTAATTGTTTTTCACACCCTGTAACTATCCAAACTAAAATATGAAGTTAGACAGGTGGTCTCCCAGTAGTAACACCAAATTATTTCTGTTTTATTAAGAATTATAGGGATTGTTGATACAGTGGGGTTGAAGCTGGTCCTTGGAAATGCAGCTCAGACCCTCTTGTCCCCATCTGTGGCTTTGTCTGTGAAACCAGCAGATGGCACTAACTTCCAGCAAACATTTTTTTCAATCTCGGACCCCAGTAATGTCCAGGTATGACACAAGTTTCATTATATCTATACAAGAAATATTAACCTTGGAGTCAAAAAATATACTCTTGTGAGTCTCTTGTGTTTGCCCCCATTTGGGGCAGTCTGTTGCTGAAGATGCTGCTCAGGGCACTTTCCTTTGTTTGCTTGTTTATGCCCTCACCCGCTAGGAATCATCTAAAGGTATGTGAGTCAGGAATTTGTTGATTCAGCCATGTTTCCTTAAAGCATGACATGCTGCACTCCCTGTACACTCTCTGGTCATTCAGCTAATAACTGTAAAACTGAGACAATACCCATAAGAATGGAGAGCTGGGAGCTGGCCTGTGTTTTGCAGGTCTTATGGGTGACGCTGACAGCTATTGCCGTGTGTAAACAATGCTGAATATGCTGGTAACGCACGCCTCCCGACATAGTCCCCAAAACTGACACTTACAGTCGCCTACTGTAAGAACAGGGATCAGAAAGATCCCACTAAGACCACGGCTGCCCATTACCTCATAAAGATAGCCAACAAAAACTTGACTAAACTTACAAAAACAACAGTCAAAGAGATGTGAGCAGCTGTAACTGGTTGCTGTCCCACAGGCGCCATCCTACAACAGACTTTTAATATGATTTCGGTGGATCCCTGGATTACACTTTTTTCCTTTTGTGTTTTACACCCATTTGAAGAACATTTTAATTGAACTATTGCAGCACATATACGTGGTATCAATTTGTAATGATTATTAATCAATTATATTAAAATATGTGTTGTTAAACTTCTCCCTGTCCCTGACGTGTGTGTTGCAGATCAGTGGGAATCCCAGGCTAAGAAGAAGCGTAACAACAGACTCCTCCATCCCTCAGGCCTCCATTACTCTGCCCTCGTCTCTCACACAGAACCTATCCTCCAACCAACAGCAGCTTGCCACCAGAGTACAGTTCAATTTCTACCAGAAGAGCACAGTTTTCCAGGTCTATACATTAACCTAACCTTTAGCTAATTAGATAACGTCTTACTATTATTATCTGTGTCTTACCTGTAAAAGCCTGGATAGTGTGTCATTGAAAACAATTGGTTACAATACATTTTAAATTATATACTGAAACATTTTCTTTGCAAAGTAACAACATGTTTTTCCTGGGTTGCCTCTAAATGACTATGCAGGATAAGTCTTTGGGAACACGCAAACTTAATAGCGGCATCCTGGGAGCGAGTGTGGCCAACCTGTCAATCACGGGACTTAAGGACAATGTTGTAATTTCCCTGAGGAACACAGAGCCCATTCCAGTAAGACAAGTCATTCACAAATGAGAAAAACAGCTTGATGTCCAATTCTAAATTGTTAAGTGACTTAAAGCCATTTTGTGTTTCACCAAACCACAGGCTAATTTTGTGGCTACGTGTGTTTTCTGGGACTTTACATTAAACAGTAAGTTTTCTTAGTCACAATTCCCTCATGATTAAGTGAGTATAAGTGAAAATTTGATTCATCTGTGTTTTCTGCTGGCAGACAGTTCAGGTGGTTGGAATCCAAAGGGATGTGTTGTCCAAAATAGCACAGACAATGAGACAATTTGTGGCTGCAATCATTTGACCAGTTTTGCCATCCTGCTGGTAAGAAAATTATTTTCATTTTTTTTCAGTTTGTTTCCATTTATCTTGTTGTTTGGTGGGATTTGTCTTGGCAGTAAATCCAATCCTCATTCTAAATACAATTTCACTCAACTGTTTTTTTTCAATACAGGATCTCTCCAGACAGACTACAATTAGTCCTCTGCAGGCCACCATCCTTACCTTCATCACATACATTGGCTGTGGAATTTCTGCCATCTTCCTGTCTGTCACTCTCCTCACTTACCTGGCTTTTGAGTGAGTATTTAGAGCCATAAGATTAATTGTGATTGTGATTTTTTTTTTAAAAAAGGAAATATACATGTATACATACTGACATATATTTCTGCTGGAGTCTGCTCAAATGTAATGCAGTATAACGAATGATCAACATTTTCACATTGTCTAAACAATTTTAACTCTGCAGGAAGCTGCGTAGGGACATTCCATCAAAAATCCTGATCCACTTGTGCATTGCCCTGCTGCTCCTGAACTTGGTGTTCCTAGTGGATGCATGGCTGGCACTCTACACAGATGCTGTGGGCCTCTGCATCGCCACTGCCTGGTTCCTTCACTACTTCCTGCTTGTTTCTTTCACCTGGATGGGCCTTGAGGCTGTTCACATGTACAATGCCATTGTGAAAGTCTTCAATAATCACATGTCACGCTACATGCTGAAGTTCTCCCTGGTTGGCTGGGGCATCCCTATTATCATAGTCATCATTGTCATTGCAGTTGACAAGAATAACTATGGTCTTGTCTCCTACGGAAAATTTACTGGCGGTCAGAGTGATGATTTGTGAGTCTTCTGAACTCTTCATTTACATGTAAAGTTGTCTGGACATTGACAGTGTTTTTATGATTTTGCCTCTATGCACCACCACAATGAATTTGAAGATGTGACTGGAGTGCAGCTTTTCAGCTTTATTTTAGGGGCTTTCACAAAAATATGGCATTTACCATTTAGGAATTACTATTATTATCATTGAAAAAAAACATAAAACGTAAAACAGTCACTGTTCAGATACTTCCGGGTCTAACTGTCACTACAGACATGAAATGAAATCAACAAAAAACTGATCATTTTCTCCCATCCTTGTCCTCTCACAGCTGCTGGCTGAAAAATGACATTGCCTTCTATGTGGCAGTGGTGGCCTATTTCTGCGTCATTTTTCTCTTCAACGTCATTATGTTCATTGTGGTGTTGGTCCAGCTATGTCGAATAAAAAGGCAGAACCCCCACAACGTGCAGCACCGCAGCATGCTGGGTAATGTCCGCAGTGTGTCAGGGATAACAGTTCTCCTGGGCCTCACGTGGGGCTTTGCCTTTTTTGCATGGGGCCCCCTTAACCTGCCATTCATGTACCTCTTTGCCATCTTTAACTCCTTGCAAGGTGAGTTGATTCACTAGAACTAGGAATTTATGTAATAGTGGGTTCATTAAAACAGATCTAAGAAATAAGAGGAATATTTGAGTGTTTAACAACTTATGTGTGGGTTATGAGTCCCTCTGTTTAAAGTGATGGTTGATATTTCTTTTTGTACAGTCAATCAAACAACCACAAAGAGAGGCAAAATTACCCACACAACTACAAAAGACTGAGGAAGAAATGCAAAATTAGCACAAATAGACACAAAATAACAGCAAATAAGACATAAAACTAAAGAGCGTTACAGAACACTGTAAGATGCAACCAGACTGTAAAAAGACAGAAACCTGCCACAAAATGATCAAGAGAGCTAATGAGCAGAAACTGGTGAAAAAACACTAACAGAAAACAATTGCATAGCTGCAAACACAGACACAATGACACAAAAGAGACTTACAACAAAAACCAGAGGGACACAAAGGGTTAACAGGTCTGTGCCCAGGAACCCACTGTGTACTTGTCTGTCCACATATTGAGATAAAATTGCAAGTAAGGGAAGTCAAAGTATCAGTACTAGTACTCAATTTTGGCAATTACAGTATGTCAGTGTAGAAAGAAGTAGGTCTGTCGATTGTAATTGATGTTTACAGCAGACAGGCTGGGTAATAATTTTACTGTTTAGTTTTTTTGTTTCCCAGATAGTCACACGTTTTGTTAATGGTAGCACCAGTCTCTTGTGAAAGACAACTTCCATTCAGCATCTTGATTTCATTAGATACAAATTAGACTAATTTAAATGCCTAAATGGAAATTCTGTGTTCCAGAACTGCAGGTCCACACCATAGTAAAGTGATTTAATGTGACAAACTAAGAACATTCATCCATACTGCAGGAAATTACAAAACTTTTTGTTTTGCAGGTTTCTTTATATTTGTGTTCTTCTGTGCGGTGAAGGAAAATGTGAAGAGGCAGTGGAGGGCGTACCTGTGCTGTGGCAGAATGAGAGTAGCAGAGAACTCAGGTGAGATGTCCACTTTACATTGCACAACTCTGCTCTACCAGCGTAGCTAGAAACTGTCATGTTATATACTGTAACTTAGTTTCAAAATAAAAGTGCACACAACTTTGGATGATTACACTGAATGTCTTCACATACTTTTTCGCATTTGTCTTGTGGAATTTCTTTTTTATAGATTGGAGTCGTACTGCAACACAGAAGACTATGAATAAGTCATCAGTGACCAAACTAAAATCTCCTCATCCTTCAAAGTCCCCCCAGTCTAATAGTTCATCCAGCTCCACTTCTTTCCTCGTCACTGATTCATCGGAGCAGATTAATGGCATTAGTAAGTGAAGATTTTTTGCAATTGTAACATGGGAGTCAAAATTAGACATGAAACTCCCGGGGCTACGTTCACAAAGCTTCCTCAGTACAAAGAATTGCTCCTTGTGACGAAATCCTGAGAAAATTATGATGTTCACTAGTAATTTACCCTTAAAGTAAGGTAAAGTTCCTTAGAAATATTTAATAGCCACTAAATTAGTGGAATATTTGATTTTAACTTTTATAAAAAAAATAGATTGTCACAAACGAGATCCTTTAGAAATAATGACAATGCTACTGTGTTACAGGTAGTCCATTTGAGGACAGAGTGATCACAGCAGATGAAGATCCCAGAATGGATGTGATCCTCAATGAAATCAACAGGCATTACAGAAACCAACAAGCTTCCTGATCCAAAAATGCCTGAAATAGTTGTATAAGATGCACATTTATAGACCAATAAGAGAAATTTATGTATTATATGATTTGTAATGGACATGGCAATGGCTTACATTATACACAGAGATTACTTTTTTATATATTGCTATATATTGCTTTCTAACTTGTATTTGCTCAAGGAATCAAATTTTCTTTTCTCTCAAAATTCTTTTTTGTATTTAACTTATACTAATACTTCTATCCCACTACATTTCAGAGGGAAACATACTTTTTACTCCGCTGCACTTATTTAACAGTTGTAGTTACTAGTCATAGTTAGGCCCAGGCAGGGTAGTATCTGGACAGTGAGAGGGTCTTTATGATTTTGCCTTATACACCACCACAATGGATTTGGAAAAAAAAAAAAATCAATCAAAATGTAGACGTTCAGCTTTATTTTAAGAGGTTTGAATGGCCATTTAGGAATTACAACCACTTTAAACAGAGTTCCTCCATTAGTAGGGGCTCAATAGTATTTGGACAATTGACTGTTAAGATAATTGACCAGGTGTGGTCTATTGTTACTTCAAGACAAATGAAGCAGATAAAAGATCTGGAGTTGATTTCAGGTACTAAGTTGGCATTTGGCAGCTGTTTGACTGAAGCTACCATTATAAAGTCCAAAGAGCTCAGAATGCAAGTGAAGGAGGCCATCAACATATATCTATAAGTAAGAAAGCAAAAACCTTTGGTGTGGCCAAACCAACAGTGGGTACATTCTCACTCAACAACAGCTCAACAACATTGAAAGGCCTGGAGGACAACTAAAGTGGATGATCACAGAATTGTTTGCTTTGCGAAGAAAAAGATGCTTTACAACATCTATAGAAGCCAGGAATAGTCTGAAGAAGGTAAGCATATCATTGTCAAAATCTACCTTCAACAGACGCCCTCAAGAATGTAAATACAGATGGTTTACAACAAGGTGCAAACCACTGGTAATGCTCAAGAACAGGATAGGCAGGTTAGCCTTCTTTAGACTGATAAAACCAAGATTAACTTGTACCAGAATGATGGGAAAAAGAAAGTATGGTGAAGGAAAGGAATAGAACATCATATCCAAATTATTTTCATCCAAATCTTCACTGTTTTATATCAAATTTACTGTGGTGGTGTACAAAGAAAAAAAACAAACAAACTATGTCACTGTCCAGATATTTTTGGACCTAACTGTAGTCTTCAGACGACGAACATGAAGAACATATAATCAGAAAGCCAACACACTTTAAAAGGTTAAACCACACCAGTCATTTTCACGCTTGTGAGATGTTGCTTGCAAGTTTACTAGAGAATTCCCTATAAACTTACTGTGTAAAGCCCACAGATGAAAAACCTCCAATATTTCAGTACAAAAACCTGACCATATTTACTTAAGTGGGCATTTAAAAAAAGACTTTACTTAATAGAATCAGAGTAACACAGTGTGGTATTAGTACTTTTACTTAGGCAAAGAAATGTGAATACATATGTGAATAATCTACATATGTACCTTTTCAGCCACTGGTAGTTATACTCCAATGCTACTGTATGTTGCTTTTATACTGACAAGTCAACATCAAGACAGGCCAACAGACTGGAAGCAGTCCAGTGTTGTTGTTAAATTAAATTATGTTAGACAAAGGTTCTTGTTAGAACTTGTTAGGCAAAGTAGATAAGTATCTTATCCACAGATGGCCACATGCCATGACATGGCTGAAACAAATTCTAACGTTTTTAAATTCTATATTTCTAGTTAGCATAACTGCAACAAGATATAAGACAAAGAGGGAAACCCTCATTTTTAGAAGCTGGAACCAGTGAATTATTAGAGACTTTACACAACTGTGCAAAACTTTGTAAATATCTCATACCATGTCTATTGTTTGCCTGCTTACCGTTTATATTCACATGCTTTAACAATTAGTCATTTATGCTAATAGGGAAAAAAAAAAAAGTAAAGACATTTTCTCCCGAAAACATTTTTATTGTAGGTGGTCACAAAACTTATGTGAAGTGGGACAGAACAGCATTTGGTGAAATTAATTTGAATAAATAAATGTAACTGAGTCCCACATGGTTGATCACACCTAAACGTGCTGCGCACTGTATTTGCAAGCTACATTCACTGTCCTTTACATGCCCGAAAACAGTCTTTAAAAAAGGTTTAAATATATCAGGGGAAACCAAGGTGCTAATAAAACATGACAAAAAAAACAAACAAAAAAAAAAAAACACCACAAGACTACAGGTGCTATGAAATTGGTGGAATAGTTTCCCTTTTAAAACACATTTGGACTGCAGTCAGTGTTGCTGGGCATGATTACATTGCCTTGATACAACCTGAATGAATTAAATCACATTTGTCAGTAACAGAAACAAAGTTTTTTTGTTTTGTTTTTTTTTCTGTCGGGCTGAGCCTATCAAAAATCGAAGGAAAACAGGAAAAAACAGTCTTGTTTTAAGATGAGCTACACCATATTATTGGTGTAATCAGTGTTCAAACATCTAACAGTTTCTTCAGAGTACATCAAAATGGACATTCCCAATCAGTCAATCAACACAAGCAAAATACAACTGGTAAGTTGTAGCAAACAATGGTAAAACACAACCAAAACCAGAACAAATAGAAAGGAGATAATAGCATAATAAGGTTAACAAATAGGGGACAATAAAACTGTCACTGTGCCCATTAAGATGTGTTCACACTGAAAGCACAGTGAATTTCCATTTTCATTTATTCACATGAACTCAACTTCTGGAGTGTTAAGCAGTCCAGTAATTACAGTACAAATGTCAGTCATCTGTAGCTCACTGATAACAGGAATAGACTAGAGTATAACTAAGTATCAACTACTCAGACTTATAATCAGACTGCAAGAATTATTTTACTTTGCAGAAACACTACAGGAAGTTTGTGTTGTGTCTAATTTTCATGTCACCTTCAGTCCGAACACACCTTTAAGGCTACAGCAGAAACAGGAGAATTCACATTCCAGCTGCAGAGGATTCAAGCAGAGATAGCTGGAGGTCTTTACTTCTTCCATATGGTGTAGAAAACCCATCTGATAAAATGTAATCAAGGACTGTAGACAACAAAACATGGCAGCATGCAAATATATTCGCTGTTTCTTTGACCACAATGAGTAATGTATGTTAAAATTATCTCAAAAGAAAAGTTCCAGAGTCACATGAATCCTATTTTTGTACCACTGCATCTTTTCTAGTGGTCTTTATACTGTTGTGCTCCCTAGAGTTATTGAGAACAAGAACATGGGTTGACGGGGCAAAAAATACTTTAAACAGTTATTATTACCAACATAAATAAGAGCCTAATCTTCAACAATACAATCTACAAAGTTGTAGAAAGAAGAGGGTGAAATATTACAATACAAGAATAATTTACGGGGTTTGTGTCTGGCCTGCATTACAACATTAATGTCTGAAAAACTTTAGAACTGATGAAAGGATACTGCTCTAAGTAGGAGGGCACACACACCACCTCTTTGGAAAAGTCCACGGGACACGAGAGCTTTCCCAGCTGTTCCTCATACACACTCAGTGCCTCAGTCAGATTCACGCTGTTACCCTGATGGCCAGTGTCAGAAAGAAAATGTCATGAGACACACATACTGTAGTGAATGATTTTTTCTACTATAAAAACTTACATAAAAGTGCTGTATTGCAAAGCTCAGCCACAATAAAATAGAAAGTAACTTTGCCCTTTGTTGATTTTCTATAAAAAATATTCCTGTTTGTGAATTTAAACACTTTCATCCCTTCCATCATTTCTTTTCTTGACTGATATTCAAGTGGTTTTATTGTATTGTGCCTTGTTCCGTCATTGCAAATATCCAGTTTCAACAATAACAAAAAAAAATATAAAAGAAGATACTCCAGACGCTAATGTTAAAATAGGCAAAGACAGATTGAAGCAACCCTGGTATTTAATTGAGGTAGGGGAAAGGTAAAAAGCATCTCTGTTTGATCTGTAATTAATCTCAGTTGAAGCCCATTGTACAAATACAATATGTGTAATAATACAAAAATGCCAATATTAAGAGTTGTCAGTAACATACTCAGCAGTAACTAAATAGACAAAACTCACCTGTGTGAAATATTTCCCACTGGGGTGCAGGACTTTTATTGACAGATCTAAGATGAGACGCAGGAACTCCCACGTTGAGTCTAGAAACAGGTCCAGACAGCAGTTGAACAACATCTCTGCACCACATTTATATATCACCAACACACACACACACACACACACACGGAAGACAGACAAACCTTCTTCTGGCTCTGTAGATATCGGGATTGCAGTGAGGTCATTAATTACGTAATCAAACGTCCTTCCTTCATTGACATACTTCTTCAACACGGGGACACAGTCCTCAACTAGTATCTGAAAGACAAGGACAATACACTCAACTTTCTTCCTAATGTTCTTTTGTTTGGAAAGTATGGGTAGAACATAACTGATTTATTTCAGCTTTTTATGAGCACCATATATTCATGATAAATACTGAAGGCCTATAAAATATTCCCCACACTTATTTAAACCTTACATTTCATATTTGTAAGTGACTTTTAGCATTTATTTGTCTATTCTAGTTATTAGATTATTCTGTATGCTGTCGGTTTATCAGTGCTTAGAGCTGTACAGGAAAAATCAGCAGTTTACTTTACTTTACTTGGCAGACGCTTTTATCTAAAGCGACTTACAAGGAGAAGACACAAGCAATTACCATTCAGGTTCTGTAAATTCTGAGTTACGACAAACTAAGTTAATAATATATTTCATGAAATCAGTTATTCAGGATCACCAGTGTTATGCTCAGTGAATATCTATTGAGTACGCACTTGGTAACAGTCTCCCTTCAGGTTGTCAAGGATATTGCCACAAGTTTTTCTCATGTGCACTTTGCATCCGTCCATCACCTTCTGGTCAATGTAAAAACTTAAGTTATGGAATCATCAGTCATGTGTTGATGTACAAGTACACGTATGAGTAAAAAACAGTGTGACAGAAAAGTGTATTATCTTGGGAAAACATGAGAGTCTCAAAATAAGAACAAAAAATATTGTTCAACAGAAACTATAAAGGATATTTCCAACATGGTGATCATCTTTGGCTTTTGTTTGACCACCTCAGCAAGGATGCCTCCATCACCTCCTCCTAATATCAGCACCTCTTTTCCAGCATAATCCTCTTTTCCGCTCCCCATGATAGCCTGGGTGTAGGCCAAATCACTCTCTGCCAAGTCTGCAAGGTAAATTAATGATTTACACACTAAAACAATTGATCAAAAAAACTAAATTAATTCATATTTACTTTTTTTTTAAATTTATGATCAGTTGAAACTGACTGTATCTTGTATCTGAAAATATCAAACATGAGAGGTACAGTAGTAATGTATACTTACTAACGTCTCCATTGAGTACTAGAATATTTCCATACTGCTTTGAGTGCAATATTTTTATGTTTTGGTATGCAGAATCTTCTTCATATACCACCCGGTCAATGTCATATTCGATCAGCCTGCCGTCAGCTGTGGGCCAGTATCGGTCAACGTTTGCTCCTCTTATGAGGGCTGGGAGTCTTCAGAGAGAATGAAATAATTCAATATTACTACAACATACAAACTCAATTAAATATCATCTTTCTGTGACATAAGCAGATACTTACCTTTTTATTCTTGTAATATTGCCATTTAAGAGAGCTTTTAGCTTCTTTTCCAGTGCATTTAAAAGCTGTGGATAAACAACAGAATCTGTAATACCCAAAAAGCTTAAATGTACAACAATTTATAGCAACTAACGGGATCATTTACAGGCAGCCAAAATACACTGCAGTGCACAGTACAGCAGCCATATGGTTTCACTGTTACCTGTGTGTACCTTACTACAGTTCTAGTTAGAGACAACTGTCTGATATATAGACAATGTATTGAAAAATGTGTTTTTGAAGCACTGCATGTAAGCATATGCTTTTGATTAAACTTCAAAAAAATCATGTGACATGCTGCACTGTGGCAGGAAATGTGTTTTGGCTTTTAGTAATAGATAAAGAATTATGTTTTTTTTTT
The DNA here is from genome assembly GCA_032353495.1 of Ctenopoma kingsleyae. Lineage (NCBI taxonomy): Eukaryota > Metazoa > Chordata > Actinopteri > Anabantiformes > Anabantidae > Ctenopoma > Ctenopoma kingsleyae. The sequence continues at coordinate 9,337,521 of JAUBNQ010000006.1, forward strand.
ATCACCTACATTGTCTAGTTGTGAAATGTTGTCTTCTTCATAACACTGCAGGTCAATAGTGACCAACCCATGAGAGTGCACACGCAGAATCACAAACCTGAGAAATTAAGTGAAGATAAAGAGATAGACACAAGGTAAGAAACTGACTGAAAATGATATTTTCTCAGTTGATAGCAGATTGAACCAAAGAATAGTAACAATTTTAACATAGGAAGGAATCAGCAGCAGCAGCATCCACTGCGCCACTACTGCAGCATAATCCATCTTTCTGCTGACAACCAGTGTGGTCTTATTTTCAACCTAACTAAATACAGCATACAACACAACTATCTACACCCCTGTAGAATATCACTGTTCAGGTAAAAGTCAACTAAAAGCTTGATTCTCAGATATTTACACTATATTTGCATTAAAAAGTAACACTGAAATGTTTCTGGAAAGCCCCACATCTCAAAAACAGACCAATGACAACACAAAGCTTGTGACTGTAAGAAAAAATGTGGGGCAAGCAAAAAATGTTGCTTTTACCTGCCATTCTTGCCTACAAAAGTAGCAAGGTACCCATGGCCGTTTGTATCATGGACAGTCTCTGTCATTTCCTGCTCGTGGAATATAGACAGTAGGTCAGGAACTGTCGAAGCAGAGTCCACTGGGAAAAGACAGAGAAAGGATCATAATAATAAAAAAAGAATAATAATAGTCTGCATGTTATATATCCTCTGTGTCAGTGGTGGAAGAAGTACTCATATTAGGAAAAGCATCATCATACTTAAAATTTGCATCCATTTAAACAAAGTAAATACAAATGCTGCAAATCTAAATATTAGAAACTGCTCACAAAGTTTTAGAAATGAAAGTATCTGCATTGCAGAAAGGAAGAAGCAATTACTTCAAAGGGTTCCAGAGATATTTTTGATAAAAATTCACATACTCGCACAGTGACCATGACCCTAAACCACTGACCACCAAAATTTAATCAGATCATTGTTGACTCCAAGTGCACATTTGTGCCAGATGTAATAAAATTCCCTTCCAGGCATTATGAAATAGTGTTGACAAGAATTGTGACAGCGACATGCCCTTGACTCAAAGATCTATATTTTGGTGGTCAAAGGTCATTATTATGCCGCCGGCCACAGCTGTCACAAGGCATGATAATGACACAATATTGTACATAAAATTGTCCAGCAGTTAATTTTACTCGCCTTAAGCCACTTGGGATGTCTACATGTGAATGCACTGTCTAATTTTCTAATATTGTCTGAATCCAAGTTTTCTGGTTTGACTCACAACAACATAGTAAAACATGTTCACAACCACAGTAAAACACTGCAATCCATCACACATCAGCCTCTTTGTCATGTTGTACATATGTTCACGAGTTGAATTCCTGTGTTCGGTCGTCCTGCAGGTTAACGGTAGTAGATAATAAACTTTGTCAGTGTTTTGTATATTAACTTTATGTTTGTGAATCAACTATTGTTGTGTCGCCTGCACATTTGCAAACATTTGCATAACATAACGACCCAAAGCATCTCCCTTGCAGGATGCCACAGGTCATAATATACATGTCACAGAGCTGGAGCCGTTCAAATAGACTTTCTGTCATTTAAACAGGATTATTGATACTGAGTGTTTGTTGATGCACTGTTATAGTAGTTAAATCAAAAGCAGCAGTAAAATCTCCACCACTAGTTTAGTAGTCAATGTAATTCAAGTGATCATCCTATTGCTGCAGTTAATTTTTATGATACTATATGATAATAAATGTGATATATATCATATAGTTGCATATTGCATTACTAAATTAACACTTTTTTGAGACACGTATGTCCATGTTGGTCTAAATGCGGTGATATTTCTTACTGTCTATGACCTTTCATACGCATAAAACTACAAAGATGGCTGAAAATGCGCCACTTCCTATGCGACAGCGGCGGATTCAATGTGCTTTTGCATTGTTAGCAAGAACTGATACTGAGTCTCTGTCCAGAGCAAAGAGAATGACAAGACGATAAGTTAATGTTTAACACCATACAACCACGTAAATGATGTAACGTCAAACATTTCACCTACGACACCGTTACGCCTTAAAACCCTAGCGTGTCAGAAACATATATCTATATGCCATTTTCAGCCATGTCGCATTCAAATCAATACATCGTTTCTGTTTTGAAGGACAGTGACAGACTAGCAGGTTGATATTAGCAGGCTACACAGCTAGCTAGCATGCAGCCCTGATGCAGTGGCTGTGTCCTCGGTGCACCGGCTGCGCTGAGCCCCTCGTCTTACCTGCTGTGGAGAGGTTAAAGTCGAGGGTGTAATGTCGCAGTGCCATGTCTGAGTGCAACCGTCATCCATGCCTGGGATAGACAGGCTGCGAATATTTATCTGCAGAGACAGAGGGAGGGCCCTGCTACCACTGCTGCTGCCACTGCCTACTGACACTTGCCAAACCAGGCGTGGCTACCGTGCAGCCAGCGGCGTATCGTGTGTCCCCCCCCAGCCCCCCCAGCAGAAAGTATGAATGAAACGAGAGAGAAATCTTACTGTAAACAAACCGACAGACTGTGATAACCTGTTGGAAAAAGCAGCGTTTTATTTTATACAGTCCTGCTGCTGGTTCTGCTGATTGACCAGACCATCACCAACTATGGTGATTAAAAAAGTCCACTAGAAAAATCTCGATAGTGATGCTTATCCACCACTCATGATCATCCTGGATAAACTACACGACTATTTTAGCACATTACATAGCCAGTACTTCTATGTAGTTTTATCATCCTTGATTATTTGTGTCTGGGCATGAGAGAAAGGTCAAGAGAAATTAAATGTCAGGCCAGTAACGGCAATGGTCTCTAAATCATATTTTTATACAAATGCAATAGCTACCAATAAATGTTCCGCTTTTTTAATGGTGGGAAAGGAACTAAGTTTTATTATTTGGGTTAAACTGTATTTTCAGATTGAACACTATTCTCCAACATTTCATATGGACAAGCCTGGGATTATAAAAAGGTAATTATCTTTAGACATTTCCTAAGGTATTGGCTCATCTTTTCGTTAAATGTAATAGTACATTTTCTCTCAGGCCAAAATCCCAGAATCATTATTGACCTGACAGCTTCTTGGAGTACAATGATCTCCTTCAGCCACACTCTTGTACCTGATCATAGCACAATAACTGCTGCAGTTGCTGTTGTGGATGATATTGTGAACTCACTTGATAAGCAGGTTTTTTTTTTTTTAGATCTTCTGATACTGATCACAACATTTTGTTGTAGAAGCTGTTTTCTGTTTATCTTTGACTGAGCGTATATGTGCTTGTTCAGTCAGTTTACATTGCATACATGCTTTGCTGTGTGTAGAGATGGAAATGTTACTAGTTCATTTCTTCACTGTTTTTAGTGCATTATCATCCTGTCCAGCTACAAACTAATACTCTCATATTTTGTTTTTACTGTAATCCTTGATTGCTCAATAAAGAATATGTATTTGGAAGTTCAGTGCCCATGGCAAAGAAGCTTTATTGAACAGAAAGATAATTTAATCAATTTAATCTTCTTAGGGAAATGTACAAAAATTTTCCAAATAAAAAAACACATTTAATTAATTTGTAGGGATTTCTTATGTGTCAGTCAGTGTTGCTATCCCAACCCGTTGAGTCTGTTATCATATGTCAAGGTGCATGACAAAGCGTCAGGATTTAACACCACAGGAATGAGACCTGGTTGATTCTAAAAAAGATAGAGATGGAAAACCTAAGCAAAAATATGATGCAAAAGAAAGGGAAGAGTGTTTTTTTTTCTTGGGAAGGAGGTATTTTGGTGTGTATAAGCAAATCTGTGCATATATAGTATATAGTATAGTATGGCAGTCACATAAGTACCTTACTCTGTGGATGGATGTTTGACTGTGGACACTCAGCAACCCCATAATGAAAATGACAACGCGGAGGTTCAAGCTGCTGATGTATTATCTTGCTGACAGACAGGTCATCAAACAGGTTTTTTATTCGGAAATAATGTTCATGACCACACCTTAGCCAAGAGGGACAGCAAGGGGTGATATAATTAAATTCAATTAAATTTGTGTTATTCATTTAGTCCCAAATCAAAAACCACCTCAAAGCACTTTGCATGGTAAGGTTGAGTCCATATACACTTGGAAAAAAAACAAAAAAAAAACAGTAGAACTTACAGTATATTTTTTGAGTGTGTGTAGTATTAAAACTTTTCTATAACATGCATAAGATACAGCACATTGACTGTTTTTGCAACTGTTTCCTCGTGCTGACGTGCCACTGTGTGAAATGATATAGAGTTATTACCATATGCAAAATGACAAAGTGCTGCTGCTTATTGTCACATACAAGATCATATTTACACACACTCAAGTTGAGACATTGTTTGTTTTTATCCTTTTTGAGTTAATAGAGGTACTTTGTTAAGGTTAGAGGACCTTCATCACTATGGTCACAGTAATAAACACAGAGTTAAGGTTATATTATGATCATGTTTAACCTCAACAGGAAGTGAACAGCACTCACTGCAGTTGGGTCATCTCTGCAGACTTTGTCATGCTATAAAAACATCTCCTGACTTCCTCCTGTGCTCCTGTCATATGACCACCAGGTTTTCACACTTAAATGTGTTGTACTGGGGTATATCATTAATTAATAATCAATAATTAATAGTTGATCATTACTAATTTGCTGAAAAGACTGATGCTCTCTCAAACAACTGTTTGTGATGTTGTTTGACCATCAAACAAAAATGGAAGTCCTAACAAGCATTTAAAAAAAACTCTAATCTACTCTAATTATACCAGTTTGAACAGCCTTTGGGCACCGATAGAAAGTAAATAGGCTAAACTTTAGTATTTGCTGAAAAGACAGGGACTGTCTCAAACAAACATTAGATGTTGTTTGACAATAAAACAAAACGAGGGTTCTTAAGAAGAACAGTCTGTAATTGCTGTACTCCATAGTTTGAACAGCCTTCTGGCGCTGAAATAATGTAAATATGCTATATAATATATAATAGCATATATAATGCTATGTAATATAAAACAAATCTTTATTTTATAGTAAATTGTTCCATATTGCTTAGTTTTATTAACATAAAAACAGCATAAAACCTTCTGATGACTTTGTAGCTGTTATTGAACTGATTCTCTCCACGATTACTACTGTCCTCTTAGAATATGAACAATTACTACTTACTTAGTGGTACTACTTAGCACCTTCCATATAGGACACTCACACACATCTATATGGAATTCACCTTATAAACTCCTAAATATTTTATGAATAATACAATGCCACTAGTTTCTCAGAATTACTAACTGCTTTGATGCAGCAACAATAATAAGAACAAACAGCAAGATATGTCTATTTAATTTATTACTATATCTATAATCATAATATAAAAACTGTTAGTCATGTTACATTGGTTAAGTCAAACAATAAATCAAAAAATAGGAATATAAATTACAGTATGTGCATGCCATCACTTTCCAAGTACAATAGTAGATAATTGGAAACACTGTTGAAATAGCAATCAACTGTCAGACAACACAACACTGACACCAAATCAAACACAAAAGTCAAATTGCTTCTGGACTTAATGTACTAATGTGAGCTGTTTCATATGACCATAAGAAATAGTTAGATCTAAATCAATTTAACAAATGATCAATAAGTGTGCCAACCACTTAACTAAATGCACAAAGTAAACTTCGGGGATATGAATACAAACTTCATTCATGCACACTGACAATCACAAATAGTGTGTGTGTGTGTGATAATGTAATCATTGTGCCAATCAATGCACATACAAGGAAAAACACCATGCACAAATGAGTAATTATGACAATATCCACATCACAACATAGGTGTTACAATTTGTAGATGATTCAAAATCACATGGTAAAAACTTACACTGTAAACACTGTAACATCAGATTTAATAGTGAAGGAAATATTCACATCTGCTTAAGTAAAATTACCACACTGTGAAAATACTTTATTACAAAATCTTATTTAACTATAAGTATGTAAGTATATTCAGCATGCATTCAAATGCAGTAAATGCAGCCCCTATGACTATTACACTATATGGTCAGGTGTAAGCAGCATTTTTATGTTGTAGTAGGTGGAGCAATCTCTAGATGAACATCACTGTATAGGTTCTCCATATATTTTATGCCAAATACTTAAGTAAATAACTCAAAACTTAAATATTAGTAATGTAATCACATGTTGAAATACAAACGTTTCTTTATTTGAAAAATATACATATACTTTATGTTCTTAAGAACTTAAATATTCAATATCACAGCTTTAGCAGAGTTTCATACCAAATCATTCCTGCATTAAAATACTTCAGGTAGATGTTGATGATGTGTTGTTATTTGGCAGGGAGCGATGTAACCTGGTACAGGAGGTCTACGTGGAGTCACACATTAGTGTGTTTAAAGGTTTTTAGACATTAAAACACTGCACAATGGTTTGTAACACTGACATTTTACACACTTTCAAAGACACCACAGTGGCAACAGATTTATCTTTTGATATGAGGATTGTGAGGTAGATAAAGTGTACTTGAGCTCAATTGTATGCAACTGGCCAAAGCAGCATGATGTAACCACTGCGTTGCAGCAAAATTAATCTGTATGTGAATACAATTCCTGGCTAAGAACCCACAATCTATTTACACAACATAATTAAAAGAATAGAAAGTCTGCTGAATTAAATTAAACTGAAAGTAACATCATTAGAAAGTAAATCCACCACAATCAAAAGCATCAAAATCAGAGTCTGCCATTTCAAAGTCAAAGCTGTTAAAGTGAGGAGAATCGAGTGCCGGGCTGCTGGATTGATAGACTGCTGTTGGTCCTATCCCAGAGACATCTGTGTTGAGTGGCAGGTCTGGAGCTTTGGCTTCCAGATTAGAGGACGAGCACGCACCTAGGTAACCCATAGCAGATGAAGCAGCAGCCCCTCCCATCAGCAGATAAACCGCTCTCACTGCTTGGGCATCACTGATAGTGCCATGACGTAGACATGCTACTGAATGTGTGCCCCCTTTGTAATATTTTGTATGAGGAGAATTCCTGCCTGTGGGATTGAAAAAAATAAACATTTTTAATATTAACACTTTGATTAAGTAATTGACACAAGTCAAACAAAGACCTGACAAACAAGCTAATTTGATTGATCTGTAATATAGTGACAAACAAGCAGCACACAAGACTCACCGTTTGCCCTTGGGGAAGCACAAGTCATAGGTCCTGGTGAGGGTACCTCTGTGTTGTTGACAGGTGGAGTTGGTGGATCTTTGTCTAGGATCTGCTCCGGCAACAGGTCTTGTAGAGTTATGCATGGTGGCACATGGTGTCGCTTACAAGGACCTAGAGGTAATGGGAGACTCTGTGGGAAATTAAAGACGAATATTGTTAAGAAGAAATCTGGGTTTGTAATGAAATACAATAATATATTTATATTTATATATTTTATTATATAATTATATAATAAATATATTTAAATAAAACAGCTGAATCACAAAAGGAAGTATGTTACCATGAGTTTAACAATTTGATTTGCCTACATACATTCGTGTACATATTTCAGGATCAGGCTGCCAGCATCAGTGCTGAGCAGTGGCCTCTCGAATGAGAGAGGCTCTAAAAAGGTTAATTGATTTTTCCAAGCACTGCCGAAAACAGCACCACAAATCTAGAATAGCTGTATAACAATTTTACAATTTACAACAATTATTCACTTACCCTTTTCACTTTCTTCAGCACATTCAGCCACTGACTGAAAAGTGATAAAAAAATAATTATGTTTACTATGTTTATGTTTACAGATTAAATATGAACAAAATTATTGAAATAAATTAGCATCAGACAAATTAACAAAATATACTTTTTAGCTTTATTGCTTAAAAATGGAAACATTTCATACCAAATTACAACCAGGTAACCGTGGAAGTATGGATCAGGCATTTTATCCAAAAGGTAAACACCCACCCAACAGTGCCTCAAGCTCACAAGTTAACAGAGTATAAGTTACCTTTTTGTTTGTTTTAATTTATTATGCCTGATTTTTAAAAACAGAATACATTGTGGTTAGAGTTTATGTGCCAGACATAAAATTTCCCCCCTGGTCAAGATGTGGGCACTATATCATTCTATAAGTAGAACAAGACAAAGTCATTAGTTGAGAAAGCGGTGACCATCAGACCTGCAGTCTGCGGGGGTCTCAGCCAGCAACAGAAGGTATTTATTCTGGGAGAGGATCAGAGCAAAGCAGCAATCCCTGCTTCCACCTGAGGGTAACCTAGGCAGGTCTAGGATATCCTTTCCTTCCACTATTGCCTCACAACCACTCTGCAACAACACTATCTGGACAGGAGGTGATGATGCATCATGGCAAACATAGAGGCTGCCCTCCGCTGTTAGGAACAGAAACCTCTTCTTCCACTGTTTGAAAATAAATCCACCTGGATAAAAGAAACAGGGTGGAAATAACAGGAAATTGCACTAGTGAGAGGAATAATGAGTAGTTTTTAGAGTAATGATGGTGTAGTAAACAATCTAAAGAATAACCACACAACACCCAAAGCTTACTGACAGTATTAAGCATGGATGCAGTAATCATGATAGCAGTGGGAGCAGTGTACAGCTGGATTAAACCATGAACACTCATCCCTACAGATTAGAGGCAGTCAGATGGTTGGAGGATCAAGAGGCAGTGGATGTAGGCCTCAACCAATCAGATGTTGTTGATCAGTGGACATATGATCTATAGCATAACATGCAAACATCTGGATCTACACATACAGTAAAAAAAATACATGGGTCAAAAATACCAAAAGCTGGTGAAAAAGATTGATTGAATTGATTTTTTCTTTTCTTTTACCAGACCGCCAGTCAATGTGGCTACTGACTTTAAACCATTTCATAATGCTATTTATTTATTTTTGGAAAAATATTGAACCAATTGCGAGGTCATGTTTGATAATGGATGTTTTTGACAAGAAGCTTATTATGGTTATTTTTACAAAATCATACTGTGTATCAAGACCAATACGCAGCAATAAGTTTCTAAACATGGTGAATAAAGCTCCACTGGTCTGGACAAACACTACTAGACACAAAATACTAATGATACTTTTTCATCCTCCTCAACTAATATTATTCAATATTATTATTGTTGCAGAATCCAATAAATTAATATGTTGGTATTCCAATATGAAAAAAAAAATTATTATTTATAGAAAACTAAGAAAACTCTGATTGACTCTGACACAAAATATGACCACAACTGTAATGATTATTGCTCAGTGAAGTAAAGGATTAGCTCACCATACATCCTGAGCATCCCATGGTGGATCCTCAAGGTGCTCATGTTAACAGTTGATGCATCCCAGTCAGGCTCAGAGAGAAATGTTTGAGGACAGATAACAGAAAAGCACACGAAGCTCAATGTGAGTTTTAATGCTCAGCCTTAATCCCTGCTCAGCTGGGTTCAGTTCAACAACTTGGTATGAAAATGGGTTGTGATGAGATGTTGCAAAATGCTGTAGTGCGTGCAGTTTCTGTGTGAAATGATAAGCATTACCAAACTGTTTTTGAACATTTCTCTTTAATATCAGTTCAGTTTTACATGAACAGAACATTAAGTAATAAAGTAAAGTAGTAAAACATTTTGCAAACTTAATTAAATTGTTAAACTTGCATATTTTATTGAATATATCAGCGTTTAAAATTGGCAATTGCATTGCAAAGGAGCCAGATGATTATCTAAATTGTTCCTTTTTACTTGCTATATAAATCTGTAGAATTTAATAACTGAACAATAATTGAATTCAATTCATACTGTAAATAGATTGATATGTGAGGATTCACAGACAGGACACTGTAGCCACATCACTACACACTACAGTCTGATCTAATGACTACAGAATCAATCAATGTGAATGAATGGATTATTTAAAGAAAAACTAAAATGATTTAAAACCAAGCATAGTATAAAGAACGATATGAGAAACCCCAGCTAGCGTATGTGAACAAAACTTTGACTGAGACCCAAAAATATGTCAAATATGAAGTCAAAGTAAAAGAGCATTCACAAAGGAAATAAATAATGTATTTGAATAAAATGTGTTTGCATATAAACATACAAAGGGTAAAACAAATTTTCTACCAAATACATTTGTTATGAATTATATGTGCTACTGATGCTACTTGTGTTACTGCACTTCAAAGCACTTCACACTCTCACATAAACAGTGATTTTACTGGCTCTTCCTTAATGGTCAGCTAAGTCATGGAAATGCATAAAGGTGAAAAATGAAATATTTAATGCAATTTAAGATAAAACTAAATAAATAACTATAAAAACTGCTTATAAAAAATCTTTCCTGGCAGCTTCTTATAAGAATACTTGAAGGACACTGCATTTTTGCCATCTGCAAAAGCTTTTGTGATCAAACTTGCTCTGTTTGGAAGTCACCATGCTTGTATTGTTAACCGTTTATGAAATCTCATTTTGTATTTTTCATGACAAACTCAATTTGCGGTGAGCTCTGTCAGAAATGATGAGAGCGAATCGTATGTGTAAAATATATGTTGACTAGGAAAGCTGATCTTCATATTGCTTTCTGAAACAGTCTCCAGCAGGGAAAAAGTCCCAGCAACGCTCCTGGTACATCTTCCACACGTACGACTCCTATAACAGAGGATGTACGAACAACAATGGAAGATAAAACAGCATGAGACAAGAAACTGAAAAGAGCTGACTTGTATTAGTCAGTGGGAATCTTAAAAATAAAACTAAACAATAATTAATAGCAATAAAACAGTTCAGACTGACCTGCCCAGTGTGCTCTGTTTCATCTTTGTTGATAAGGTACATTAAGAAAAACCTGAAAACGGCTCACATATTAGTATTTATATATAAGTATATGCATAAACAGGTACATATACATTGATACTATACACTGCAACAAAGAAGACAGACTTACATGTAATTAGCCAGGTTGTGTTCATCGAAAGTGTGGGTCTCAAAGCCATGTGGTGTTGTATCAAAGTAGTCACTTCCAATGCCACATATGAAGCATTTTGTCTGCATAAAAATCAATTAAGGGGATTGAAGCCATGATGTGCATGAATTATGGTAAAATTGTCCATTTAAAGAATTATACCTCCATGTCTTCCTTGACCTGCTCTTGTTGGTCTCTGAGTTCTCCGAAGGCATCAATGATCAGACCTGTAGTATTTTTACAGTTACATTATCATTAGAGGTGTTTATAGTACCAAACATTCCTTAACATTTCATTCCTATATCAACAGTAGGCCAACATTTTACCCTGAATAATAGCCAGCAGAATGACAATGACGAAGAAGAAGAAAGTTATGTCAAAGACCACTCGATAAAGCTCATATTCGTCTCCAGCAGGATCCTCGATTTCATCTCCAATGCCTCCACCAGCACGCACACCCACATACATGTGGAAAAGGTAACACTGTAAAGTAAAGGAAATACTGTACATGTCATTTGGGAAGTGGTGCAGGCATAAGTGCACACTATTTACACTGACACTGACTTACAGTCATCATGTCGTCACATTTCATATCTGGTTCGTCTTCATCCTCACTTTTGTTGTAAAACTTGCGGAAGAAATTGAAGGCAACTACAGTGTAAAGGTAAACCACCACAGCCAACAAACCCACTGTCATCATGAGCTAGCAGAGAGGAGAAGGAAACAGTTAGCACATTCAAACAAAACCCAAATTAATACTATTGAACTTCACTCTGCACTTGCCTGTTTGCCATTGTGTGTGACTGAGGACAAGATAGTGCGCAGAGTCTTGACACCCATGGCAATATCCAGCAAGTGACAGGCGAAGAAGAAGTTGTTATAATGGCCAAGCAAAGACATTACCAGGTACCAGCATAGATAAAGGAAAGTCTACAAAAAGACAACAAAGAACATTCTTTCACTTTACATAAACTGTTGAGTTCACACAGTATAGTAAAATTTAATTAATTAATGGGTTTGCTTACACCATCTGTGAAAACAACACCAAATTTCCAGATCTGGTATTTGATGTCAATTGAGGTCGCCCTGAAAAGAAACAATATTAATTAGTATCCATTTAATGGATGAAGTTGTTGATTTTCTATATTTTTGTTACTGTCAATAAATCCCATCAAAAGCAACATGTCACATGTCAGAGTAACAGTGTCACTCACTGGTGTTTTTATTCGTTTTTTCAGCAATGATGAAGTTCTATGTTTAGTCTTAGTCTTAAATGTATTAGTTTAAATATCTGAAGTGCTCCAATGCACATCTCCATTGTACCGTACCATGCAAACACAGAGTTGTCTGGTTCCCCTTGTTTCTTCTCATGTTGTTGACTCACATCCAGAGAAGCTAAATCAACACCCAGGAGTTCAGCTATTCTTTCTCTACCATAAATGTCTCCATACTTATCCAGAACCTGGAAACAGAGATTACATTATACACTAACATGCTCTACAGAGTCCATTTTAAAATTAACAAAGTCAAAAACAACCCACCTTTCTTTTGACAAATTTATCCCAATAGTTGTTTGGGAAAGAGCTGTGAAAAAAGGGACATACTGTAACTCATCAATTCGCTTAGAAGTAGTTTTCTTGTGTGCCTACTTAATCTTTACACTATTAAAAATAATCTACTGGGAGACAAATGTTTCCTTTATCCACATACGGTGTATTCAGGACCAAGCGGTCCCACTGGCCCTTGATGTCATCATCCTCAGGCTGCTCAGTGATATAGAGACCGTCAAACTCGAGCTTCCTCGCAAGTTCTTTTTCCCTTTTAAAGATCACCAGTGGAATCTGATGAATCAATTTCAAATACTGTTTAATTTCCCCTAAGGGATCAATAAAGTATAACATTAACTGAGCTTTAACTGGATATTTTTTAATCAAGCATAGGGCAGAATGCTGTTCAACACAACAACAGGAATAGATACTGTAGCCTTTCAAAATCAGGTCACTTTTCTTTACTGTGTGACCAACATACCTTAAGGCAGTTGTAGCCAATGATGCAGATGAATGAAATGACTGTGTGCAGGATAGCAAGGAAGGCCAATGTGGGCTGCATGTAACCAGTGCTCTCCTCTAAATAGTAATAAACTGGCACATCTTCCTCATCCTCATCTCCTCCTTCATTCATTCCAGATCCCTCGGCTTCTTCCCCTGAACCTTCAAACAACCCAGAGCCCTCGAATAGCCCGCTTCCCTCAGACAGTCCAGATCCCTCCATCGCTTCTCCCTCAGGTGGGATTTCAGATACCTAAAAAGAATGGAAGAGACAGAACAGAACAGAAAATGAAATATGTAGAGAGAACACACAGGACTGTATTGAGTAGTTAGGTACAACATAAGCACCAAATGTGAAATCATCTTTTACCTTGTAGAACAGCAGAATAAAGTTCAGGGCAAATGCCAGGAAGAGAGCTAAAAATCGCAGGTTGTAAAAGTTTCTGGAAAGGTAGTTCTACAACAGACAGAGGAATATTTTTCAGTTAATTAGTGAGTTAGAAGCGTAAATCAATTATCAAACAAATACTAGCAACTATGTCACCATAAATTTATTTCTTTGGGTTTCCAGTTCAGTCCAGATTTGAAAACCTCCAGCTCTTCTCAGTTTCTTTTCTTTTTTTGTTGCAGATTTCTTTGGTTTCTCTGGCTGTTCTTTCTCCTTGCTCTGGGATTCTTTCTCTGTCTTCTCTCCAGTTTCAACACTGAAAATCAAACACAGTAGGGTTATTGTTTTATTTCTCTATTCATGCAACATCAAAATCGTGACACACTGATGGTCTGAAAATGAAAGGGCTCTCACAGCTCTTTCAATTTTCCATCTGCCTGTCTATATATCCTCTCTCCACATGACCTCAGAGAGGCCAAATACAGTTACAAATATTATGTAATGTTGATGCAGCAGTATTTTCAAGGCATGTCCCACAGCTTTGCATCCTTAACATGAATATCAAACTATGCCAAAATGTTTGAGTAAACCCATGTACAGTAAATACATCGTCTAGGCTACAAAGTCTAGTCTGCTATCTGTTGCAGTTATATGTTATACTGTTATATGTTGAGATTGTATTCTTGTATTCTTACTCAGCCTTTTCAGGCTCTGGAGGAGGTTCCTCTACAGGAACAGGTTCAGGTGGTTTCTGACTAGCATCAGTCTCTTCCGGTTGCTGTAACAAAATAAATCAAATACATTTAAAGTTGGGTTACTAACCACTTGGATAGGATTGAACTGGATTGATAACTACCCTATGAATTAGATTATGATGCAAAAGAAAACTCACCATTTTTCTCTTTGTTATGGGAGTTCCTTCAGGAGTTGGTGGTTCAACAGGTGCCTCTACTCCCATGTCTCCAAGTCCACCTGGAGCATCAATACTTGGTATCCTGCCTCCCTCTTTTTCCTGGGTATCTTCCTCTTCTTCCTCTCCACTCCCAGTCTCCCCAGTGTCCATTGCCCCTCCAGTGTCTTGTTCCTCCCCTGTCCTCGGTTCCCCTGGTCCATCCCCATGCACATCATCCTGTGTAGGGTCTGGCATGCTAGCTAAAATCTCAGTCACTGTGATATTTTTAGCTCCCTCAACTAAGCCCCCCCCAAACAGTGTTTGCCAGATGATCATAAAGAAGCCTTTGCACACACTGTAAATGAAATGTAGTATACTCATTAGGATGGTCCAGAAAAAAGTGGACAAAGCCACTATAATCTCCTTGAAGGTCATCTTTCTTACTCTGCGATACTGCCTGCGAAGGTTACGGAAGGTGAAAATGCTGAGGAAGCCCAACATGCTGTTTATAAAGTCTGCAAAGGCAGAGCTTGATTCAGGCTGTCTTTCCTCTCCATTACCATCTTCATCGACTCCTCCATTTTCTCCCCCTCCTGGTCCTCCCTCCCCTCCGCCTTCATCTCCTTCATCATCTTCTTCGCCCTTTTCCTCTTCTTCCTGCTCTGAAATTTGTGAAGCTATATTCATCTCAAAGATGGTGTCTTCACAGAAGTTGACAAACATTTCCATCTTCTCCGATTCACCGCCCTCATTAACGACATCAAAGATAAACTGTCGTTTGGACTCCCTGACCTGGGGCATCTCCCACTGTCTGCGGTTTACTTCACTAATTTCAAAGTAAATGCGCTCAATCTTTCTGCTGGCGCCCATGATTTCAATTCGGCCCAGGAAGGGGCGGAAATAGTTAAGCACACTCTCTGCTTGCTCTAGGAAGTTTTGTAGCCTGGTGTCATGGGGAACATGCTCAGACAGGTTGGTGAGTAGCACTGCGATATTGAAGCCAATGTCCTTGGCAGGTTCCTGGAAGCGACTAGCAAACTCCTCATAGTTGATCATGTCATTCTCATCTGCTTCTGAGCAGGACAAAAGAAACTGGATCTCAGAAGGGGAGTACTGTTTTTGACTGTCCATGGCCTTCTGAAAGTCCTTCTTGGAGATCAGCCCTCGCGGGTCAGTGACATAATCACGGAAAGCATCTGAAGCCACAATGTCTTTCAGTTTGAGGAACATATCAAAGAACTTCAGGATCATCTCTACATTGCTGGAGGACTCTACCAACATGTCTACCATTTGCCGAGCAATTGTGCCATTTACCACGTTTCCTAGATTAAGTAAAATTCAAAAAGAGGTTTGAAAAGAACAAGACAGGAAGAGATCAAAACCAATGAAAACCAAACATTAAACTGCAGAAACTCTTTTACCCTCTAATAGTGAGAGCAACATAACAACCATGTCTTTCTGTAAGTCAAGAAGCTCCTTCAGCAGACCAATCTGGCTGGAGTCCTGTAATTATAAAAAGATGCACAAAATCTTACAGTAATAACAACACATTTTAAATACTCTGTATTTTTTATATAGGGCTTCACATACAATAGATTTACAGAGATGCAAAAGATCATTGGTGAAGTAGAAAACACAAGTGAAGAGTGTCAAAAAATAATCACACAAGATTATTTTAACATATAGTAACCCAAGTACTTGTTATGATATAAAGTGTGTGATGCATAACACTGACATTCGTCACAAAGAGGGTGCTGCAAAAAGGAATTACTTCTGCCACAGGTCTGCATAACTTTTGGTCTCAACATGTCAGTTATTCCTATCTGAATACTGATTAAATCTTCATATCACTGAGCATTAGGTTTAATAGCTTTTGTGACAAAGAACAATCTCGGCAGGTAGCAACCCATCAAAATGGTTACATCGGCTACACCGTTGCCTGTGCAAGCGTCAAGGTTTCATTGTCTCCCATTGTCTCTCCCAGTTTGTCTGTTGTGCTCCAGTCACAATGTTTCAACACATCCCCAGTCAGTTTAGACTGACTTTGTGTTGAACTGCTGCACGGTTTTGGATCTCCCTGGTGTTTTTGCTTTATGTTGTCTGCTTTATTCCTGCTCTTTTATATTAATAAACCGTTTTTGTTGCATTTACCTGCTTGCTTGGGTTCTCTGTTCCCTGCTTGGTCATTTCTTCATCAGAAACATTACACAGACATAGTCTTGCTTAAATAGTGTTATAACCAAAGCAACACAGAAGCCACAAACCAACATGCCACAAATGAACAGCATACTGCTTCAGGTTAATTATTAGTGAATGGAAATGACAACAGAATTATAACCCCTGTTAAATCTGTGCACACAAAGTGGATGGCACATTAAAATGTATATTCCAACACCAAATAATCTTATATTAAAGTGTATAATCCAACAGTGGAGGTTAAGTCAGTCCCTATCTCAGGGCATTTTGTAGTCACCTGCTTCAATCAATTCAGCAAAAACATTTAATTATAATATTGTTAGTTTCAAAACTCTTGGTCTTGTATATAGTAGTGGTAATTACTTAATAAATATGTAACTGAACAGAGGGGAAAGGTTTCCACATAACACCTCCTTATTTCAGCCTGATTTTTGAGATGTGGATGTTCACTTTATATATGAAAAATATAATTCAACATGACAATGAATTCAGCTCCAAATGCAAAATAAGTAACTGGTGGTAATGCTGAAAAATTACACTACATTTAAGAATATGATTTTCCATTGTTGTGTTACATTGATAAATAAAATGAAAGCATGGACCTAAGTTCCTGTTTCGAATTTTGAATCATTTTAGTCACTAATTTAAAAATAAGTCACAAATGCTCCTAAGGGTTATCCAAATGGAGAGATGACATTTCTCAGTTTGTTAACAGTTTGAATGGATTGTTTGTGCTGCCAGAGTCTATAAAACAGCTTATTTGTGTTAGATAGTTTTTGTTAGCTCACTGTAAACACTAAGTGGTTTAATGGGGGAAAATTACCTAATGTCAACAGTGTTGATTGTTGGGCCTGAAGGGCTGCATGTGAGACTATGGGATGGTGGAAATTTGCTGTGCATAATATTACTAATGACAGTCTGCATTACTGTCATTGTTCTGATGAAAACATTTTGGAGAATTACTGTAAAAAGATTTGTAATATGTGTCCTGTATGTGTTATTTATTCAACCAAAAAAGTGTGTTTTTATGTGGAGCTACTAGTACAGTCTTTTACAGTGTCGATTCTGAAGGTCTTTATTCAGTCTGTTGCTGGTCACATTCAGCTCAAAACATAAGGTTAATAGCTAAGCAGACAATTAATTTACAGTCTGTTTATCAGATATTGACTGTTTCTCTGGCTTTTTCTCTTTTAAAGTGCTTTTAGTGAGGCAAGTAATTTATTCACAAAGGCACTTGCAGTCATCAGCAAGAGTAAAGTCACTGCTAAAAGCTACAGATTCAGTCAGTGAAAATTTAAATTCCATTTGAAAATTGTAAATGACATTGCTTCACAATCTAAAAAAAGGTCCCTTGCAACTCCTGCCCTCTGCTGGTCAACACTAAAATGCCACCTCTTTGTTTTATAAATTTTGTGGCATGGAAAAGTCATGTTACAGTATAAAAATTGATTAAGTGATACCCCTTCCTTTTACATTCCCTAATAACTAGGCATTTACTTAGTAAATATAACCCTTGCATAACTACAATTGGAACATCAACTGAGTAATAGATGTGTTTTTATGAATTAGTCAGGAAGTACATAGTTATAGTGAGTTATTACAAACATAAACCAGTCATAAATACAATGAACTAAGTTGAGTTGATGGGTAAAAGTGAATGTTTTTCTTGATATATTTCTGCTGTAGTTACTCTGTATTTACCTACTTATTATGTGATACTTACCCATTACATTACTATAATTTTGTGTAATGTTTATCAGGTAAATGATTTATAATTAGGAGACTGTAAAATCAAAGGTTACTGATTTAGTTACATTTGTTTTTCATTTACTTACAGCATGTAAATGCACACATGAACAGGAACTACAAATATTAATAATAATTAATATTAGTTTTTTTTGGTTTAGGCATTTTAGATCTTCCATGATAAAAAAAATCTAATTAAGACATTTAAAGTCTGTTATTATTACTAGATCTTTAAAAGCAGGCGGGTATAAAACAACCTGATGAGGGAAACCAACACTGAATAAATTACAGACTATTAAACACAATGTCACATCAATAGATGAATAAAATGAATACATACTTTACCCTGCATTGACCATGTGGAAGACAGTTTAAATAATAAACAAATTATTAATTTGTTAAACAATTTAAAAAAACATTTTATATTTAAATACTGCAAAAACAAAAGCAAAACAAAAAAAACAGACAAAAACAGCTAAGAAAATCGTGAGAAAATCTGCTCCTTAACATATGATTAAAAGGTTATGGATGCACATAATCTGTGCTTTTAGCCTCAGTGATCCACAGAGGATGAATGATCTGTATAGAGTCATTTCATTGCTCTGAAATTATTTTTGACTTTTCTTTCATAACACTTTGTGACACAAACTGATTCCACGAATTCAGTCAGGTCGGTTTGTTAAATAATTGTTGGTTAGCCTTTAAGTTAATTTTGTTTTTGTTTTTTTTTTTACATTTTTTGCATAATTACATATTCAATTCTAAATGGCCACGTCACAGGAAAATCACAGGTTCTTCTATGATGCGTTCTCTAGTCAGTTATATACCATTTCCTTTTTGTGAATGGTAAAATGATGAACCAGCCCTTATGGAGGTACAAATAAATAGTGGAAATAGTTCAGACAGTCAAGAAATCAAAAGTGACTTTACTCTCTAAATGTAATATTCTGGTGTATTGTATACAATATACACTGGTTACCTATTAAACATACAGCAGTCATGCACATTTGTAAGATACACTGCATGGTTTATACTATTACATGTATGTACTGTATATGTAACCAGCAGAGACCAATTGCCTTGAAATAAGTTCCTGAAGGCGTGGCAATAGTAGGTTCATTTTGTAAACTTTACCTAACACCACATTTTACACTCATGATAACTGCAGAGAGCCAAAATAAAAAAGAGCAACAATGCTTAGTTGGAGTCACATGCAAAGAGACATTCATTTCTTACCTGGTCACCAAAAATAAATGAATCAAAATTACATAAGTGTAGATCTAAGGTCAGGAGCTCATTACACTCTGTCTCTCAGTCTGTGTTTCCTGGAAGTAAATTATAATTAGTTGAAATATATGCATACCTGTGCCAACTTCATCATCATGTGAGCAAAAACATGAAGGAACCCGACAATAGCATCCCACAGTCTGCTGTGGGCCAGGGACTGTTGGTTGCCAGTGCATGGACCCTGAAGAGACAAACTGTGTGTTACACATACTGTATGATAAACTGTTAGTGTAAATGCCTGATTTGTCCACATTTTACCTGGATATACTCAGTGAGGCTGTTGAAAATCTGTTTTGCCACTGTCATAGCTTTGGAGAAATTCTTTTTCCCTGGTTCATCAATGACGTCCTTTCCAGAGTAATACCAGTAGAAATCACTGATAGATTCCTTGATTTAAAAAAAAATGAAGAGGTGAGTAGTATTAGTAGTAGTTGTGGCACCATAGTATACTTTATGTTTAAAGAAGAATTTTTATCATGGAAAAAAGACTTAATTTATCATCTTCTTTATTATCTGAATTATAAAATAAAAAGCCTTGGGAACAATAAAATGACTGAAACACATGATTGACAGAAATGTTCTTGAATAATTTCACTCTTCTGGCTAATAATTGTCAAGCAGCACCTGTAGTCGAAGGAGGTAATCCACAGTACAGATGATGATGTTGATGGTTGTTGTGCTGCCTGTCTGTGTGCGCAAGTAGTTCTGAAAATCTGCAGCAAAATGCAAATAATTTTTTAAAAGTAGTAATGTATGACAATGTTTACTTTAATTGACTTCATACCTTGTTTTGAATTAAGTTCTACTTTGAAACATGAGTCATTCTCACCATTATTGTGACCTTCACAAAGCAGCTGCAAGAATCGGAAGAGGTCACAGGTAAACTCGTCATCTGCCATCACTTTCTCATCTAAAAAAATCAAATGAGATAAAGTGTTACATTGAATCCTGAAAGCAGGTTGTGGTAAGATTAAAATACTGTACAATAATAAAAACTCTTAATGGTACTGTAATTATTGAAATATTAACAACTGAGTATAAACAGTGTGAGAATAATAAAATGAATTTCTTAACTTTTCATATCTCAATAAAGTTCAAGCATCAGACACAGCAATACCCACCTCTGACTGAGAATGAACTGTACAGTATTAATAGAAGACATACAAATGACTGTGGTCTGACAGTGGACTAGTCAAATTCTGTCAAATTCAAGCAACACACAGGAGGCATTGTCGCATGCATACAATGAATTTTAAAACAAGCTGCAGTGTAATAAACATTAGACAACAGTGACATTAACAACATAAATAAATTTATGTTAACACAGAGTAATAATACAATGCTATACATATAGGCAATGTTAAAGTTTAAACATTGCAGTACTCAGTGGTGAATAGGTGATTTGGACTTTTACTTTTTTAGGTCTGTGCCTGTCACTTACTATGTAAAATCACAGTGAAAACGTTGATTTATTTTTCAAAAAAAGGACTGGATACTGTATATGAATAATTATGATTTTTATTGCCTTTTTAAAATGTCAGTTCACCACTGGCTGTAATGAATACATACAGATACAGAACCATGCAGCACACCCACACACACCCACACACACACACACACATTTTATATTAAATATCAGAGAGGTTGGGACATTGTCCATTTCAATGTGAAGGGAATCCAGTGTTTGACATAAAATCAAAAATACAGTTCAAGTAGCTAGATACTCCCAGTTGCAACACTGGCATTTGGATGTGCTGCTTAATTTTAGTTTTAGAGATGGTGTCTAATATATTCAAATCTGGCACAATTTCCTGTATACAAGTGTTTAATAACAGCCTCTCTATAAATCATGTGATTGAAAATGTGCAAGAGGTTATTAAGGCTGTGAAATAAAGAGTTTACTGTCACTATATACTGTATAACATTTTTTCATTAATGTTTTACCATCAGTTTTAAGACCAGATTCCATTCACTGCCTTTTGAAATGAACAAGAAATGACAGGGAGGGGCACAAGCTACGAAAATGAAAGATGGACAGAGGGATCCAATCCTCTCTTGGCAGAAGTTCAATGTTAAAAAAAAGTGATGGAGCAAGACGGACAGAGAAAGAGGAAAGAGAAAAAAGAGAACAGAGACGCAGATGGACAGAAACATGATTTACCCCGATCTAGGTTCATATCTGAGGACCATGAAAGGAGGGACAAGGGAGAGGTGGCAGTGATCGTGGGGAAGGGAGAGAGGATCAGTGTGTTGACAACAGTAGAGGACTAAGAGATGAGGAGGGGGAGATTAACAACATTCCATGGCAAATTCATTCAGGAAGATCTTCAAATGAATCTCTAGCATTAGATGACAAAAGCTGATAAAACAGTAGATGAAGTCCAGTCAACTACTAAACATACTAAGGGAAAATCCTGAACTAACTTAAATTACCTACTAAATCCTTAAATCCAATTATTTAACAGCTATCCAAGAGTTAATTTCATGTTAGGAATCTAGTCATTGAAATTAAATTAAAATAGTAAATGTCATAGGTGGAAAACATTCAGAGGAAGATGAATTAACAGATGATCAGAATATCTTACATTTATTTATTAATACATGTCTCATGTTGATTGACTCATTTATTTTCTATGGTAATGGTAACTAACAAAAACAACCAAGCATCACTTTTACCATTCTAACTTACCATAGTGTAAAAACTGACACTGCACTCTATAATTATGCCTCCAAAATGCATATGTTGTTGCTTGAAAATTTGAAATTAGTATAGATAACAAAGGGTTGTACAATAATATTAAATACTGCCTATGTAGCCTTAACAAATGTAGCACACAGAAAGGCCGCTGCCCTTACTTGTGCTGCTTAGTTGAAAGCTGCGTACAATAAATTATTTGGTCTTGTTTTTGAGTTGTTTATATTGTTGTTGAGTTGTCTCTTTGCAAATAATGTTTATATACTTTGTAGAGCTCTTTTGAATGTGTGTACTTTGTTGTTGTATGATACAAGCATGTATTTCATTTCATTTCAATTCTTCACTTATTCCGTGACTGTTACCTGTGCACAAATCTGTGTATTCAGATGGCTGACATAAGTGAATTAAAAATCTTACCTGTTCCTTCAAACCATACAGACAATAAAATAAATGACAATATTATACAATGGCTGTAGTGTGCTTTATCTTAGCCTCTATTAGTGAAAAAATCATGTTGAAGAAAAGAGTATTGAAACTTACTAGTGCCCTCCTCTGAAACCATCCCCAGCCCTTCTGCCTTGTTCTGCCTCTCAAAAGCATTTAGATCCAGGACACTGCAGACATAACATAATATTACGTGTATTACGTATTATATATTACATATTACGTGTCAAAATCCCCACTCTTAAAATGTATACATTTTACTAGGGATGTCCGATATTATCAGCCTACCGATATTATCGGCCGATATTGGCATTAAAATGTAATATCGGAAATTATTGGTATCGGTTTTTACTCTTTTAATGACACA
>JAUBNQ010000006.1:9360733-9403316 GCA_032353495.1 Ctenopoma kingsleyae
TTACTTTACCATTCAAGGTTAATAAGGAGAAAGAAAATTAAGCTCATGAACTGAAAACTGACCAGCATGTCTGCATCAGTGCCTGGACACTCAAAAAGAAGCCTACGTCCTTCTTATCCTTCAGATATTCCAGCATTTTCTGACAAAAAAAAAAAGGTTCACTACACTGACACTTTAAAGTCAAAATGATAATTTAACAGGTTTTTTTCAGAACACATACCCGCTGAACCTCACTGTTTCCTCCATTAAGGATAGAGATACCGAGCTTGAGAGTTGTAGACACCATCGGGCCAGTCTCACCTACAGGAAGAAAGGAACAGTCATAAAGTAGAATAAACATAATCACAGTGCTGGGTTGGTTTGCAGACACACTGAAGATAAAGAATAACTACCTTTACAGGCACTGATCATTTGCAGGACCATCTCTGCAGCGCCACGATTATGAAGTCTTGACTGCTGGTAGAGGAGCCTTTGTTTCTCCATTTCTTTTTCCTGTGGTGGACACAAAATATTGTGAGCACTTTGAATTGTTACATTTAGCACAGAGAATGAAAACAGATACAATGGACTTGGACAGGTTGGATATTTGATGAAAATATTCAGTGGCATTAAATATGACCAGATGTCCATTCTATCCCTTCATACTCTGAGGTTCAATTCATATTCTCTGTGCTTTAACTCAAGTCCCTGACTTTTTACCTTATTACTGTCCAATCAACTTAGCATTTCTTTCTCAAATGGACCTTAACTGTAGCTTATACGTAAAGTTAATTTTTTTATTAATTGGTAAAACTGGTTTTACCCTTTGTGGATAACAGACATCCACTCCTTATTTTATTTTTTCTTTTACATACAATAATACTGTGTTTTTTCAAGCATTTAATGATAATACTACTACTAGTACTACTAGTACTACTAGTACTACTACTACTAGGATTGTGGGTTATTGCTGCCAGTTGAAAGGACCTGTCTGACTCACACACATTCTGTCACCTTACTGTATTAGTAATGGAGTTGTTACACTACTTCTTCACGTTTGCTGGCTGGAGCAAGCGTTAGACTACAGGGAACTGTCCGATTGGCTTAGCATTGTGGCCCTATAGCTTACCAAAGTGTCTTTATTGCAGCAGCTGCAAATAAGATACTTTGAACAAAAACCGTTATTCCTCTGTATCAAAATAATTTCTCTGGGATTTCATAGTGGTGTGCAGTTGCTTTAAGAAATAGTTGTAAAATATACAAAAACACAAAAAGAAAATAGATGCTAAAAAATAATACTAAAATATTCTGGTCTGAATGGTCTTTTATAACACTGATTAGAAATGAAATTCTATAAAAAATAAAAATAAGATAAAAATGGAAATAAAATGGTTATCACATGAATATCTCTGAATTCAGTGAACAAAGCTGACATTATTCTGTTCAGCCACACCACAAATCAACTCGTAACATTACACATCCTGTCAGTGAAACACCCCTCCCTCCCTCCCTCCCTCCCTTATGATGCCCAACCAGCCCCTCCCACCCACCCAACATATGCCTGGCCATGCTCTACCCACTATGTGTTGTGCTGGACCTGAGGCTTACACTGCAGTCCCTCTCTGACTAATGGAACCTGATTATGGACTATGCACTGTATAATGCATGTGAACTGACTCTGAACTATGAATATGTGCTATGTGTATGACTGCATATTCTACACTGGCTTTCACTGTAGTCTGTCAGTATGCTATATGAGTGGGAGAGGGAAACATCGATCAGTAGCATACAGTTAAAAAAGACTGGTGTTATGAAAATGACAATTATTACATGGAAAAATGACAAAAGAGACAGAGAGAAAGACAAATGAGACAGCCATATAAAACAGAATGACATGACACACTAGTTGTTGTGAGAATATGTTAAATCACACTGAATCATTTTCAGTAGATATTTGAATTTTGAGATTTGAATGGTCTTTAATAAAGATCGTTTAGGATGTCTAACTCCCCAGTTTGATGCAGGCCCCAAGACATATTTGAATATATAAATATTTTTAGTAGCAGCAAGAAACAAAATTGTTTATGGTCAAACCAACATAAATCTCAATTGTTCAGCTCCAGTTGCTTCTAGCAGTGAAGCCAGCACTGGATGTATCAATGACTAGAGTTGATCCAAAGAATTTACTAAAGGCCTTAACAGCAGTATCTGGTGCTGCTTTTCAAAGTAAACCATAAAGTATTTAAAGCCCTGCCTGTCCACTCCAGAAGTGAATGGTGTGGTAGGAGATATTAGTGTGGTAGAAGATTAACTTAATCCAAATCAGTTTGCATAGTTGATAAAGCTGTATTGATTGAACTGATTTGAAAAAGTTAATTATTAATTTAACAAATCATAAATAATATTGTGATTATTATTATTATCATTGTTGATGTTAATTTAATTTTATCTAATTAGACTCAATCCAGATTCAAGGCACAAAAAAGTGTAAACAGGACTAGTATTTTTGAAATAGTAAACAGTGCACAGAAATAATTGCTTATTCAAATTGAATTACAGTATTTTCATGTCTCAGTAGTCGGAATTAACAAATCACAGTCCATATATTAATTGATAAAGTAAAAAACATCTGGATTGGAGCTTAGAATTTCTAAATCAAGCGACTCACAATGAATGAAGCACAACGTAGAAAGAGAACAGACACACCACAGACAGGAAATGCAAAGGTAATTAGACAAAACAAAGGAAGAGAGAAAGATGTGGTTGTGAAATAATGTTCCGATGATGAGGTCACTCAATGCGTTGAGAGCTACCGCTCCATTGTGTTCCTGGTCCCTAGCCCCTGGCTGCCCATTACCAGTTCTGACTGTCGCACCTCAAAGGACATCTCATCCTCAGCAAATTCCTCTCCCCCTTCTTCTTCTTCATCAATATGGCAACTCTAAATAAATTGAAAGATTAAACAAATGCATGAGCATATGAGCATTTCAAAGTACATTATGCACAAATAAAAGCTCAACTCATAGCCAAAAGCCTCTGCAATGACTCACCTTTGCCATAATATCTGCATATGCCATGTAAAGATGATCTGTATCAAGTTTGCTGAAATTGAGACAAGAGATTGGAATTGGTGAACTAGTAGTAAGTAGGAGTAACGTCACTGTGTTTTTAAAGCATATTTCTGCATTTTAGTCTCACTGTATACTTCAATTGATGACCTATCTAACCTCTTTTCTGTTAGAGCAGTGCGACTGAAATGCAGAATAAGCTGGTGGAGGGGATCTGGCTTTGTCTCCTTCTCCTCTTCTTCATCTCCTTCTTCTTGCTCCATTGCTTTCTGCGATGCACAGGGAACAGAACAGTGAATAACGGCACAGAAAGAATATAACCAGATGAAACAGAAATGACATGACACTCACAGATAAGTCATCTATCATCCTGTCTTCAAATGAGTAGCCTTCAGTGTAAAGCCAGGTGCGCTTGTATCCCTCAAAAAACATATTTGAAGCTCTGTGCCTGAAATACAAAAAAATTAAGCATAAAATTTTTAGTATTATCATTTTCTGAATTTGCTGTAGTTACTAGTTACTATATTTGAACATCCCACTTATGGCAGAGATGTAGTTTTCTCACCTTGGTATATTGTATAGTGGTGTCATCCTAAAGCAAGCAACCACAGCCCTGCGTCTCTGCTTGGACAGCAGTTTGTGCCACACCATCTTCTTAGATTTAAATGGATGCTCTGTCTATAAGACAAACATAAGCAAGGTGGCCAAAAGACTTTCAATGACAACTAAGGTGCACTCATACATACTCATACTCAGTTCAATACTATTTTCAAAGCACTTTATATCTCTGTTAGTGATCATATCTGTGCTGGAGAAACAGTATGCATCTACTACATTTGGCGTGGTTGACAATAGTCACTTACCACTTCAAGGTGATAGAGGACAGCAGAAACCTCCTGCACTCTCTTGACAACTTTCACTGGTGCGTCAGCATCTTCAGCCTTCCCTGACATCTCCTTGTATAGGGCCATCTGCCAGCGCATGGATGGGTTGTCCACCTTTCCACAACACAGTGGTACACAGCTTCTGAAGCTTTTTGTAATTGCAACTGATAACAAATCATCATAAATCTGAGTCCAGCCATTATTCTAACCACTTTTCCTGTTAAAAGTCATATGGGTGCTGGAGCTAATCCCAGCAGTCATTGGGAAAGAGGCAGAGAGCACCCTGGACAGGTCACCAGTCTATCACAGGGCTGACATATAGACACAGTCATCACTTAATCTAACATGCATGTCTTTAGACTGTGGGAGGAGTACCTGGAGAGAACCCACACAGGCACAGAGAGAATATGTAAACACAACACAGAAAGGCACCTGGCTGAAGGGTAAATTCACCCCAGGTCCTCCTTGCTGTGAGGGGACAGTGCTAACCACTACACCATTGTGCCGCCCCAAATCTGATTCCTGGTAAAGTAAATACAACATTAGAGGGGACACAATCCTGAAATTATACCTTGCCTTGAAGATGAAGGTTGTTCTGCAAGAACTCTCTTACTTCTTCATCAGTGTCTCTCTGTAAAGTAAAAAGTTTTATTAACCATTTTTCCCCAAAGTTAACTGCTATGTAATTGTTACCTTATTACAGCATTTTACATGATACAAATCACACAATACGGTAGATGTTTAAAAAAATCTAATTCAAAGTCTGAAAAAAATCTACCAAAGAATATCGGATCTTGGCCAAGTTGATGAGCTCCTGATCAGCGGGAGAGCACATGTTGAGGCCTATGGGGAGCATCTTTTTCAAGGCAGCCACAATAAGTGAAGTCTGCACAGAGTAACGATCTCCCCGTCTCTTCTTCTTGGTACGTTCAGTATCAGAGCCCCCACCCTGAGAAAAGGAACAATAAACTAAAAAGCAGTCACGGTATTTCATAATATGATAGCGGTACAACACCACCGTTAACACTGCTTTTTATCAGACACATCACAGCCCTGATTGAATGCCTGGAAGCCACATTCATGGATACCAGCCCACATTAGTAATTAACTACTTTTTTCCTTTAATGCTATAACTGACTGCAACACTACTAGAGCAAAATGCAACTGATGCTACTCTATGTATATCTACCATAGATCACACAAAGCAAATATAAACCTAAAATGAGTTTGACAGCACAATCGGCATTCACTATCATGACATAGGTGATTGTTTTAATACTAACTACAGAACATAATCCTACCTTTTAGTAATGACTACCTTTACATAATTACTTATTATGCACTAACAGTAGTCCTCTCCATTTAGAAACATCCAGCTGTCACTGTTACTGTCAAATAATAAAACATTCCTAAATCTAAATGTCTACATCCCGTTATTCTCCAAATAAAAAAAGTCACTGTTTCTCTGAGCTCAGACTGGTAAGTAGAGGGTATGGAGAAAATGCAAGGATATAGTTGGCTTTGGGAAAGGGAAGCTGAAACGTATGGGTATTATAAGTTGTTTTTTTTATTTTGTGACTTTGCAATGATTTTGCATTACAAAACATGCAAAGGAAACCAGATGATTCAAGTAAAAACATATTTAGCATTCCATGGATAGTAAAGAGAGCTAAATCCATTTCATATATTCTTCTGTAACTGTGACTTTTCTACCAAGCCCTTGGTGAAAGATTAAAATATTAGATGATGTTACAGAACAAAACTCGTGAAATTAGGGTTAGACCCATTAGTAACAGTCTGTTAAAATCACACATATAATACAAAACAAATGGGACACATCCTTGTGCTTTGCTACTTAACATCTGATGTGTTTGTATAAGCGTTCAGTCCTTCTGTTAGCTGCTCTTTCTGGAGTCCTCCGAGATGTGATATATATATGGGAAACCATACAAGATGTAAAAGCATTTTGTAATGTGGATGTTAAGTCTATTAAATGAATGCTTTATGAATAAATAGCTAACAGGTGTTTTGATTTGATACTGAAGTGTAGATAACAGGATCATGAAGTAATAGCCACCTCATAAAAAAAACTGTAGGGTGCAGAGATTCTGTCCAAACTGAGAAAGTCAGTCTACTGTGGGAACTTGCCAATAACTGTATTGATTAGAGATATTGATACTACTTTATACCATACTATTAAACATATTGCTGCTGGTAAGTAGTATTGCACAAGCCCCTAATAGGGTCTGTTGGCATTTATAATAGCGTTTAAAAGAGTGTTATTTACATTAGCTCTACTGTGTAAACTCTTAGCTTGCTTTGTGAAAAAAAAAAGAAAATATTTTACCGGTAGGTTTGTTTGTTAATTCCTCACTACCAGCAAATGCAGATATATACTGTATATTATGGCTGAAATGGAAAAAAACATATGTGGCCATGTTCTAATAGCAGTTTTTTTATTATACAGTAGGTGTTGGGGTGTCAGTGCCACATCTACTATAGGCTCTACACCCCTTTATTCAAGTTAAATAAATACTATCAGAGTAAGATGTACTAACTCAGTGCATCAACCACTGCTTCACAGCCAGATGTTTGTTATGTAAGGTTTCAGGGTGAAAAGCATTTTGGAAGATATTTTAGATAATACTGTAAGTGTGAATTAATGTAATGGTTAGGTTTATGGTCATTTTGAGCTCACTCTAAAGAGGGACAAATGTTTTAAAGAAATCTGCAACAGTTATGTTAAGCATCAAGTTATGTGTTAGTGTGGCTACTACAGAGTGTAAAGGAAACTAAGCCATGATGTGCCATAGCATTTCCAGGGAGGAGAGAAGAAAGAGCACAGAGAAGACCAACACCACCCCCTAGTGCCAAAAAGCTACATTACAAAAGCTACAGGTCAACAATCCTTAAACAAATAGAAACAACAGTCATACTAGAAGTCTCCAACTCAACTATGATCAAAAAAGAGCAAACTCAGTGACAGGTTGATGGCACTGTGCTCTCACTGCCACCATGGGCTTGGTGTAAAGCCCAGTGCCATGAGCCCAACTCCACAGCTGAGTACTTTCATCAAGCGCCTCCAGACTCCCCCCCTCACACACTGGCAGGACTGGGGATGGCCCACAGAAGGCCGTAAGTCCAGTGATCCTTTATGAGAATGGTGTGTTTCTCATAGTGCATATTCATTAGAGCTTTTCCTTATGTTTCACTTTGCTCTAGTTTATTTGTGTAGACATGAATCACTAGGTTTGTGTGAGGTGTAGAATGTTCTAATCTAAAACTGTGTGTCAATGTACTAGTGCAGAGGCTTGCACACTGGAGCATAGCAATACTAATGAGTGTAACTAGATCCGAACTCCATTCGTTGTTCCCTTTAAGAAACTGGCTAGTATTTATATATGCCATTAATAGAAATAACTATATATTTATAGCAATGACAAATTCTCAACTGAGTCTTGTTCCACTCATTAGAGAGTGCAAGGTATTCATAACTAAGCAGGATTTTTCACTTCCACTGAATTAGTTGTTCTGGGTCATACTTCCCTGAATGGAACATTAACTTCTTTGTGTGTCTGATAACAGAAATTACTAAGTTTTCTTGTGAACGTCTGTGTTTATGAGTGTATGTGGATCAAATGTGCCAGTGTGCTGGAGAGGTTGATGAAAAGCTCCCCCAAAGTGAGGTGCCATGCGGTCAGCACAGCGGTCGTGCAGGAACAAAGTCTAACCTCTGAGTCCCCGCCCTGGAAACCCAGCCGCAACCCAAAAGAAGAGGACAAAGGACAGCCAAAGAGAGAATATTGTTAACACATCTGCTACCGTTCTTAAAATTGTGAATTAAAATAAAACTTATAGCAGGCTTTGTTATGTTAAACCAAACCTAACAAACAAAATATATATAAAATAACGTAGAATAACATATAAAAAACACAAAGCTTTAAAATGCTTTACCTGGTAAAATAAGTGTGTTTTCTGTCTTATATTGCCTAGGCCTAAGGCCAAACTCAGGAATGTATAATGCAATGCAAAACTGGCTGAAAATGGTTGGTAAAATAACATATTCTTAAAAAACTGAGGTACATATTAAAGAACTCATATAGTTGTTTTATAAATGCCTGCAATACACTTGTAAAGTTTTGTTTTTTGTTTTTTTTTTTAAATCAGCTGACACTTTACCAGCATTAGCTCTGCCTTCCACTAACTTACCTTACTCATTTTGCTCTTGCTGTCGGCGGTGAGGAATGACATGTTATTAATCTCATTCATCACCACAAAGTTCTGCTCCTCTCGCTTGAAGTTCTACAGTAGAGTGAGAAGCAGAAAACGTACAGTAAACTATGTGAGCTGTTACAAATGACTTAATTCAGAGACTAAATAAACATACTCACATGAGATTTGGACCAGAAAATAAAAACCTCTCCAACCATTCGAAAAAGTTCTTCTGCATCTGGGTCGGGGCATGTCAGCCACCTTGCCCTGTTGCGTTACACATTACTTTAAAGTCACAGCAAGTACCGAGCAATATATTAAAAGTTAAGTGCATTATGTTGCAATTTTGTTGGTACCAGGCAGGATTCACAGTTCATTTAGTAAAATATTTCGCTGTTTATAACTTCATTGTACCTGTTGTTGTCCACATAGCGAATAAGCAGAGGGTAGAGAGCATACAAGTCTCTACAGAGTACCGCAAACTCATCACGTATGGTCCCATCTTCTTCATCCCCCTCCGATTTCCCCTCCATCCGCAAATGGTCCTCTTCAGCCACCACCTTGGAAGTGCGTTTCTTCAGCTTCTCCATTGTTGGGATGAAATGGGACTTTAGCATTTCTGGCTTTGCCCTGCTGACAATGGGCTGTGAAAACACTTGGAGAGAAAAGAAATGGTCATCTCACTTCAAAGATTCACTCAGGTGTACGCTCTTACACACTGAGAATTTTTTAAAAGTTCTCACCAGCCAACCTCTTCATCCAGGAGGCCTCATCAATACCCAAGTTGTTGACTACAATTTTCATGATGCTGCCCAGCAGCTGATTAAGTTGTTCTGATGTGACCTCAGTGCAGAGCCGGCCCTCCATCTCAGGGAAGTTTTCTGGTCCTCTCTCCCACCAGCGAAGCAAGTAGTTACACAGCATGGGCAACGTTATTTCAATAACATGAGGCATCTCTGTATAACGAGCCCCTGACTCTGCCAAATCCCCAATCTCCTTTAGGAGAATATCCAGCTCTGGAATGTCTGGACATAATTCCTGGACCTCATTGGGAAGGCCCAAGACTTTGGCATTTGCAAAGTTGTAGGGAAAGAAAGAAAATTCAGAAACAAGACTTTGCTAGAAACAAAACAGATTTAAGGAAAGAGTAATGCACTCACTGGCTCTCTCCCTGGGTGTCTTTGTGGTGTAGACAGAGAAAGCGTTGAATTCATTAAGATGGGGCTCCAAGTAGGCCACAGGCATAGCTGCTGCAAGGTGAGCTAAACACTCTCCAAGAGCTGGCCTCTGCCTGTACATACAAAAAAGCAACAAACACTACCAAGTGTTGATATCTAAAGTACATTAGAAGACATAAGACATTTTACATTACACATTTTAATGGATGCACAGATGACTTACCTCTCCACATGTGGATTTTTGACAGTTCCTAGGGAGTAGATGCTACACATGATGCGATAGCATGACATCTGTAGATCATCCACTGTATTTAAGCAACAGAGGCAGGTATAGCTATGTCAAGATGAATTAATAAATACCATGTAAACTTAGAAATAGTACTGAAAGCACTCACAGATGACATCATCTCCAAACTGGTGCTGAGCAATGTGATCAAACAGGGAGGTAAGCACTGGGAGCAGGGCAATCGTAGTGTAGTTAATGTTCTGGGAGACACCTTTAACTTGCTTTACAAGAGAAAAGGAGTACATGATCACAGGATATTTAGGAACCACTGTTTAACAGATAGTTGGTTCAGTCAGGAATAAATGTATGTGCTACATGTTCAAATATTATGTACTTCTGTTACCTGATTGCCTTTGGAGACTTTACCCAGTTTCAGGTTCTCTACCATCTTCTCTATATCATCAGCAGCACTCTCAAAGAACGACCTCAGCCCTGCTTTCACAATCTCAGGCCCTGACTTCATTACTGTCCTAATAAAGCAAATAAGATTATGATAAAAAATAAAAATAAAACAAAAACATATTAATCTGTCATCGTAATAAATACTAACCTAGCATCCAGTGACCGTGCCAGAATGTGCAGACAGTTAACAATTGCTGGAGCATCCGTTCCTGCACATACAAATAGAGATTCCTGATCACTACATACTGTACACCTGTAAAACAAGGGCACTTACTCCAACCTGCATAACTGAAAAATGCAATACAGTCACATACAAGAAACACAGAAAAGGGGGAAATTCAGAAAGACTGATTTCGAGAAATCGATCTTACCAAAGAGAGAAACCCTGTGTCTCACCAGGGCAGACATTTTACAAAATATGCTATGAAGAAAAGGAAAAGGAAGGAAAGAAAAACGCAAGATAAAGGAAACACTGATAAAAGGGAGAAATCAATTTATGAAAAGAACTAATAACAGATGTAACATAACAGCTCTATGTTATTTCTCTATACAGTAAGGGAGGGATCACCTTGCAATCATCTCCTTCTCCTTATTGGAAGAATGGCCACCACTACCCAGAACTTTTGCTGGTGTCGACAAGAAATAGAGGCAGTGGTTTTTGAAATACTGGTTGATTAGAGGCATCAAGATCTGAGAGAGTTTTCAGAGAGGGAGAGTTTTCACATTTAGTACAGTAATGAGGACAAATTGAGTGTTCAAAATTGTGCCTAATGTATGCTCACCTTGGCAAAGAATTTTATTTCCTGCTCATGAGGAGACTTTTCCACTCGGCCACTGCTTACCACAGCCTCTGTAAAGCACAGTACAAAACACTGCAACAAATGGCTTCTTTAAGTTACAAGAATACAACTCCATCAGATGTTACAGTATCTGTCCTTCACTCCTGTCCCACAGTACCAAGATGAGCAATGAACTCCTGGGCAATTTCCATCCATTTCAACAGCTTCTGAAGGAAACCATAAGCAAATCTCTTCTCGATGGATGAAATGTCAGACTCCATATCTTTCAGGCCCCTAAAGTGAAACAGAGTTTAACTCTTAGTGTTTTCTACTGCAATTTGTTGAAAGAGTTCCTCCAGTATCTGCAACACATCGTCAAACACAACTGCAATATGAAACATGTAAATTGCTGCAGAATATCAGCTACATTATTTCAACCAATCTTCATTGCTTCACTTTATGTGAACTGTTTTCAATTTTTTTTATTATAGGCGCATACTTCTGTGCTCAAATCGTGCTTGTGTCCTTTGAACAGGCAGGTGATCAGAGAATAATATCTGCTAGTGCCACATGACTACAGTAAAGACAAATCATGTTAAGAGATTAAATGAAAATACATTTTAGTAATACGAAACAAATATAATTCTCTGCTAGATGTTGTACCCAAATTGTTCTCTTACCTTGTGACAGCATATCCATTAAGCTGCAAGAACTTGAGCAGCTCATAAGCCTTCTCTCTATCGCGTGCCTTTTCTTTTGCTGTCAGAGTGTCATAGGGAACCAGTAGAGGATGTGTTCCACCTCCTTCAGAAAACAAAAGCACAATTAAAATTTCTGAATGTGTGAACAAAGCTCAAATTGACTATTTTCCATACAGCTACATTAAATATCTCTAAAAAATATTGGTAAACTCTACCTTTAGACTGCAGTTCCATTTTTTTCTTCCTACCCCAGGTGTTATGGTAATTTTCTGCCAGTTGCTCTGCCATAGACTGTGAACAGATGTGAACTTTTAACACTTATCAGGTATTAACATTAAAGCACATAAGGTTTAAACATTTCTACCATACTTGCAAATCCCTTGAAAGAGCCATGTGGGAGATATCAATGGGCTGTGGATTGTAACCATGGCTTGGATCATAAGTTGCCTAGGACAGAAAGAGTCATCACTTATAAATATAATAAAGAACATAGCTATGATAACATCACCAAGTACACAGTACTAATCACTGAACTGCTCTTTACCTGAGCAGTCTGTGAGATTTTTCGTGATGTTGCCTTCTTCTTCTCTGACTCTTCTTCCTCTCTAGCTTTTTCTATGTTCCACTCCCATGCGAGCATGGCTTTAATTGACTCTTTAATTGGCCAACGGTAGATCTCTTTGTCCTGCCATAAGAAATGTAAGAGTGGTCAGAAGCAGACACAGATTAAGTAAAGTACAAGATTCAATGTACAGTGTGACGTTGAACCTACCTTCTCTGAGAAGGTTTTATACGGTCTGAGCATAGGATGAGTTTTTGCATTTTCATCCAGTACCTCACCATATGACCAGTTATTCTGGATCTAAAGATAGAATAGATACATAGATACATATACAAAATGTATTACAGCTATCATTTATGCTTACAGATATACAGATTTCTATCTTACATAGAATAAGTCTGTATCCAGGTGACTCTAATCCTGTGTTTTCCAGTACATTAATCTAAAGCTGTTATAACCAAATGAACCCACAATTTAGCTACTGAATTTCCTAAAAAAAAAACCCCAGCAAGATCAAAGACAAGTGTGCATGATTACATTCAATGAAATACCGTACCTTTTCAAAGGCCCATTTATCATGCGTATATTCAGCAAATTTGTTGATGAAGGGATCTAGTCTCTCTGGGATGATAGTACTGTGGAGGAAATAAGAGAATACATTTACAGAAGCTTTAATTATTTTACAAAGACACTCTTTAAGCCTTGAAAAGTATAATGACAAAAATCCTCTCACTTTGTGGTCTCTACTGGTTTGGGATCAAAGTTTCCCTCAGCATCTACTGATGCCTTTTTCTCTGTTTTGGAGGAGTAGCTGGCATCGACGTAGTCAGGAGGAATGGCTCCAGCAATGGCGCAGATGCAGGGCATCGAAATTTTGAAAATCTCAGCATCAAATTTCTGGAAGCACAATATAAAGATATTAAATAATGCCCTTAAACCACTTAATAAACAAAATCTGAATATGAAAATTCTCATATTACAGGAGCTCCACCTTGTGTGCTAGTGATTCAAAGATCCCCCAAAACAGTTTGCGGGTCAGATGCAGCTCCTCTTCCGATGCGACTCCAAAGTTGGCCCAACCGTTAGGGAGGCAATAATATTTCCAACAGCGCTCATAGTGATTAGTCAAAAGCTGCAGGATGCACATAAACAAAGAAAGAAACACATAATATATATATATACAACTCTGGAAAAAATTAAGAGACTACTGCATGAAAGCTGTGCTTGCAAATCAGGATTATTCCACCAAATATTGATGTCTAAAACATTAGTAATGTGTTGTGTAAAAATGAATATGAACTTATTTTGTTTTGGGGTTTTTTTGCATTATTTGAGGTCTGAAAACACTGGACCTTTTCTGGTATTTTGAACATTTTTCATTTTCTGCAAATAAATGCTCCTGATGACAATATTTGTATTTGGAATTTGGGAGTTATGTTGTCAGTTGTTTATAGAATAGAATAGTTTATAGATGTCAATTTTATTCAAACATATACCTTTAAATAGCAAAATCAGAGAAACTGATAATTTTGCAGTGGTCTCTTAATTTTTTCCAGAGCTGTATATATACTGTAGGTAAAGTAAAAATAAAAATTAAGAATATAGACCAGAAGAACATCTGGACTTGGAGGGAAGTTTTAATTTTATAGTTATAGTATAAAATGTTTAAAGTGGCTTATACCTTTAGGGGCATTTTGGCATACTCATTAAGAATTGGCACATCAAACACCAGCCGCCTCAACAGGTGCTGAAGCATGGATGGACGTAGATGTCTGAAAACAAGATGAGCAAAGTTAATTTGGCTATGAACCTGGCAACATTAAATGCCCAAGAAAGTTTGCCATGAGGTTAAACTCACTTGCACAAAGCCATGAGGCACTCCTCAATTATGTCTCTTTGGGCCTTTGTGAAGGCTCGTCCACGAGACAGCCGATAGATTGTGTGCAACATGGAGTCAATCATTATAGCTCGGTGGTCACTGCCAGCAAAGAGCGGGGCACACTTGGTGATGAGTGGCAACACAGCAGAACACAAGTAGCGGTTCAAAGCAAGGGCCATCTCTGTGGTGCTGAAAGCAACCTGTTGGACAGATATTGCTGTAAATTATGTCCATCACTTCAAAATGGCACTTTTCCCACATACCACAAACAGTAGAATAATAAGTGTGTAAACTGTTTGAGGCTCACCGTGTCCAGGGAAGCAGCAGCCCTCATGTCAGGCAGAAAGCCGACCTCCAGCACATGGAGAAGGAATTCTTGGTTGTCAATACCATATACTCTGTCCAAGAAAAGCACCATTGGAGCTTTGTGGTCTGGCACAAAACTAGCTGACATCTTTGGCTCTATGATGCTGTTGTCTAGGCAGGGCACAAAGAAAACATTTTAGTAAAACATTAACAGTATGTTAAGTCCTCGGCTCAGACTTGGATCAGATGGCAGAAGAAGCATTCAGCATACAGCTGTATAACTATAAGCCAGTGAGAATATTAACATTACACTCTGTGTACTGATTCAATGAAGTAACACTGAATGACTTAACACTGACTAAAGCTGACTTTGTTTATAAACTGAATATGGTCTCCAAGGAATTTACCTTTTCCAAAACAAGGAATCTGAACAGGAAGGCTGATGACACCCACTAGGTCCTCAATAGGGACCAAAGACCGCAGAATGGCCCTGATCCTCAGAGCCTCACCCTTACCAGCCTGGATCAACTGTTGAGGAAAAAGCTCAGTTTTTAAAGATAGTTTCAATGGGAATTCCCAGTTCCCTTTTCTTATTTTTTAATCATACTGTTCCATGACTCAAGTATGTTTAATGAGCTACTAAACAGCTTACATGCATCTCTGGAGCACAGCGTCCCAGCAAGTCAATGAGGGCAGAGTAGAAAGACATGATGGCATTACCCAGATGCACCCTGTTCTCTTCATGCTGTTCCTCTCCTCCAAACCTAATAGAAAAAGAAAAGTGTATCTAAATCTTTCTGCTAAAGCAACACTGGAGGAGATAACGTACTCATTGGTGCCATGTTACATACATGGGAAAACGTCTGTCTTTCTTAACACTAGGACCATCCCTTGCAGGATCTTCTGATATTTTGATGGCCTCCTCTATTGCAGCCAGAAGACCATTACCACCCTCTCCTCTCAAGGCTGGACCAAAGCACTCAGGCCTGCGAATGAGGAGACGCACAACTACATTGGCATTCTCTTCTACACTCTCTCCTACAGGAGGGAAAGAAAAAAATATACATTAATATTTGAGAAAAACAAAAACATCAACAACAATCTGGGCAATATAATTAAATACTGAATTGTGTGGCAC
This sequence comes from Ctenopoma kingsleyae, assembly GCA_032353495.1. Lineage (NCBI taxonomy): Eukaryota > Metazoa > Chordata > Actinopteri > Anabantiformes > Anabantidae > Ctenopoma > Ctenopoma kingsleyae. Next base: position 9,376,108 of record JAUBNQ010000006.1, read on the forward strand.
AAATCTTACCATTGACAAATACAGCAAAACGAAGAAAGTCAAGGTATTTCTCTCCACCACAGGGATTCCAGCCAATGTCAGGGTAGCCTTTAGACAGAAGCATTGGGCAGCTCTGAAGTCCACATCCAGCTAAATACTTCACCACCTGAAAAGACATCATTGTACTCAAGTGTTAAAGAGTTTTGCACAGTACTTGCTTTGTTCATATTAATTGTATTTTACCATTTCTAGGTCCTGCTCTTGGAGAGCCAATGCCAATTCGTTGTTGTCAATACAAGAGGCTGCAGCCACATCCAAGGGTGTAGAGCCCCGCATTCCTAATGAACAGCATAATGTAAAGCTTTATCACTGTCCACAAATCAATAATTAAAACATCAAGAATTATGTTGCAACTCCACAAAGACAATCACCAAGGCCGATGCTACTATTCTGGAGAAGGTAGCTGAGGTGGTCGAACATAGAGCGTTGATTTTGCCGACTGATGCGACAGAAATAGCAGAGAAAACGACAACAGTTTGTCACCACTCGAGGGAATCTGATCTCCTGTTTGAAGAAAGAAATTTACAAATTTAAAAACCATATAACGTTGGTCTTATCATCTTTAAATTGAGGATTCTTAAAATGCAGTTGAGTGGGAAAAATGTACCTTTGAGTCACCACCTCCCAGTACATTAACCATTACTTCCATGACAGTTTCATGCATGCCCAGAGCTCGCATCAAGTTGGGGTGCTGATAGAAAACTTTGTTACTCATGATGTTCCTAAGGGAGACAGATTTTAAGTAAATGTATAATTTCAATAATTTGCAATTATCAAAACATTCCTTTCAAGACAAGATATTCAGAGTAAACTGAATATTATATCAACCCTATGCTTTGAATCATAAGCCTCTCCTCTTCTGGACCCATCTGGACAATAAGCAGAGAGCGAATCTGGCCCAAGCACTCCAGCAGGTCCATGGTGTCCTGAATTGACACTGCGTTGATGGTGTAGGCCTTTGGAAGTGCACGAATGAGCTCACCCAATCCATCATACTGCCTGTGAAGGAGGCTGAACATCATACGCACTAACTCTGGGTTCTGTATAAATGACTCCTGGGCCCAGTGGATCATGGTATGTGAAATCAGCTCCTGCAATGTGCCTGGTGAACAAGGTACAAAGGGTTAAACAATAATACAAAGATATCTGATATCGGAAGTCTTAAACGATTATGTACTCTAAAATCACGCAAAGTAAAATGTGTTACTTTACTGTCAAAAACATAAAATTTCATAAAGTTCTCTAAATAAAATTCATACAGTGACCAACATTTTTAACAATGAGTGTAGTTCCTAAACAAGGAGTGAACAAAGTCATCCTGTGGCTAAGTACCATTATGATTGGTGATTCTTCATTCTACAAGTAATATTTAGTAGTTTGTTATGTTGTCACTAGTATGTGTTTATCATGGGCATCAATGTTGCCATGGTTATGTCTTTGTTTTATTTTTTGTTTTCCTTGTTTCTTCTGCCCAAACATACCTAACCATGGTCGACCATGCTCTGGTACACACATCCTCAGTCACACGCACCACAGCCATGCTTGGCTGCAGCCAATTGGCTAATTGACTGTGCTACCTTGTCGTTGTAGTTGTAGTAGTTTTGTCTTCACATCAGTCCAGTTCTTTTCTTTGTTCTCTGTTGTCATTGCTGAGTGGTTTTCAGTTTAGCTTAGTTTTCTCCTTTGTTCAGTCCCTTTGTCACCTTACCATCGCTACTCTTGTGTGCACTTGGGTTCTCCATTTTGTTACACCATTGACAAATATTAAACTTTATATTTAAAACCAGAGCAAAGAGCTGTACTGTCTATTCCTGGCTTTTATCACTTCTTTCCAGAAATAAGTTAATCCACAACAGATAAAGTTTTATTGCTGTTGGTGACGTCACATATAAACAATGAGAGGCTCACTTGGTTTTTTATCTTCCTGTGGCTCAGGGTCCTCTTCTACCTTCTTGTCACGGACTTTTTTCACTTTTTCCAATAAACGGAGCAGTCGTCCACGGAGAGAATTATCCACTTCTTCCTCCTCTTCTTCCTCTTCAATATGAACACCTGAGAGTGAAGTTTTGAATAAAATATTGTAACTTACAGTATATCTAAATGTGCCATAATGTTAAATGCTGATGTCAGATGTCTTGAGATGAAAACTCACCACAGTGTGCCAGCAGAGCATTGTGAAAAACCAGAAGAGATTCGCGGACCTCATCAGGAACAGGGCACTCTTCATCATCAATGCAGTTCTTGAAATTCATGAGCATGTTGACCTTCACAATAGCAAGAAAGTACACAAACAAGTATGTTCTTTTTATTTTCAAAAAACAAAAATGGTTAATCACAATTATGTAGTTTCTTCAACAGAATCCAGTGAATTCTTTCCAATTATTGTTTACTGGGTATGTTATATTTTCAATGAACAGCTAAGCATGTTTTAAATCAGTTGTACTGACAGTTCTCTGTCTGATACTTCATCTGATACATGTCATCTACAATTTGACTAGTTATGTGCTAGAAAATAAAATATACAATGAATAGAAAACTGCAGACTTGCAGCACTGATTCCTACTAACTTTGTTAAACAAAGATTGAGTATTTGATTTGATACAATTTAACGATCAACAAATGTACACTTTCTTTGTACGCATTTGTCTGAACATACCTGCTCCTGTGGTGGGGAGCGAAATTCACGGGTCTTGCGGGCTGTCTCAGCAGCACTCATGGTGAAGGCCAACATAAGTTCATTGTATCGCTGCCTCTGGTTGGACTGTATCTGAGTGACAAACTGGTCTGAAAAGGCTGTGATGGCCTCCACTCTGTGACGTAGCTCACAGTCACAGAAATATTGTAGCAGGGTGCACATCTAAAAAATAATAAGATTAATCACTAATACTATACAGTGCATACTAATGGTAAAAAAGAATTTTTATATCATAAAAAGACTGGAAAAACCTGCAATTTCACAGACTCAGGAAGCTTCATCTGGAAAAGTCCTTGCTCTAGATGTTCTTCTTTAGCCTCTCCACTTATCTCAGGTTTCATCTCTTTCTCTGTTTCCTCAGCTCCTTTCTCACCATTTACCAGCTCACTATTTGTCACTGTTTCTTCATGTGGCTCTTCTAGTTCTTCTTCTTCCTCCATTTCTTCCTCCTCCTCTTCACCCAAGCCATCATCTTCATATTCCTCTTCTTCTTCCTCCATGGCTTCCTGCTCTTCTTCCTTCTCTGCTCCTCCTTTTGGGGGTGCTTTCTGTTCCTTCTCTTCCTTCAACTTAGTATTCTCTTCAGCAGGCTCCTCTGCTTTCTTGCCACTGAAGACGGTGGGCTCAATCATCTTCAGGATGTGTGTGACATCTTCATCATCAAACACACCCATTATGAGGAGGGTACTGATGAGCTTCAGGATTGGAACAAAATGAAACTCCACACTGCCTCCCACAGGATCTCGCATGGCTTGACCTCCATCTTGCACTGCCTCGGTCAACATGTTGAGGGCCTTTGTCTTCAGCACCTGGAAATAGAAGTATTTTTAATATTAGTGGCTCAGGAGTTTTCTAAAATGCCAAACCTGTTTCACCTCACCTGTAAGGGGATTGCAGGACTCAGTGTGTAGATGTCTGGATCTGTTCCCACAAACGCAGTTGAAGAGAAATGTAGTTTGGGACGTAGACAAGTAGTGAGGCCGACCCCAGGTAAAGCATGAGATTTGAAAGAGTACAGAGTGATGCTGCGTGTTTCATCTGTCATTGGAACTATGAATTCCTTGTTGGTTCCCAGGCGGTTCCTCTTAGCAGACTCCAGGTGCATGCTGATGAGCAGGTCATAAAAGCCGCTCCTCATTGGTCCGGGCAGATACGTGTTCTCTATGGCATAGAAGAGCTGGGATTCATCCACGTGGCTGCACAGAGCGTGAGCCACGCGGTTGTTTCCCAAAGCACACACTGAGCCATACAGCTTCAGTGTATGATAGTGGAATTTCAGCAAGTCCATGCGTTCAGACAGCTCCAGGATGTCAATACACCTAGAGAATACATAGGAGACTAATAAGAGCAAAAAAGTAACACATTTTTGTAACTCCTAACGAGTATTAAGAAAGTGATACAGCTCTGACCTGTTCTCCTCTGGGATGTGGAGGGCCATCATGGTAAGTGGCTCTTGACACTGCACCATCCAGCCCAGTCTCTCACTAACACGCCCTGTCTCTGGAGCAAGGAAGTGGTTGGGCATCCGGCTCCAGATGACTGGGGTTAACAGCTGGACATCCAGTCTAGGAGGACACTGGGGGACCGGGTTCTTGCGTTCACTCCGGAATATGGCAGCTGAGATTGGCATAATATTCTGTAAATTAAGACAAATGCACGTATGTATAACAGAACACACGTACATAATTATTAATGTGTAATTGTTAAATAGAATCAATTTTGGGCTTTGGTAAAGACTGAGTGATTATTTTTGACAGACCTTGAGCTTGCCTAGCTCAAACTGAATCATATTCTGATTGGAAGGCAGAACAAAGGCAGCTGGAAAGAGTTTTGTGTTGGGCTCCACCTGAAAGAAGAGAACATAACATGTTAAATGATCAAGACTCTAAGTAACTGAACGAATATCAGATTGAAGCTTGTCTGACCTGATAAAATGTGTTTATCTCTTTTCCATTAGCTGTGAAAGTCATGAGTCCTGTGTCCAAATCAATGAGACAACCAATCACAAAATCCTCCTGACTGACTCGAGTCTGCTGGGAGCTGCTGAACTCCCCTCCCCATACCATGTAGCAGTTACTGCGTTTTATACTGAGGAAGACAGAAAAAGACCAGAGGCCAATATTTACTGCATGTCTTTCTAAATTAAAACATTCAACTTTTTCTGTCTGCAGGACTAAGATACAGTACCTGTCATGAATGTTGCCTTTATCATCACCTACAGTGACAGTTACATTTCTCACTTTGCTGATATCAAAATGAAGGTCGTATTGGTGATAGTCAGGAGTGATCCAGCCCACCCAGATGCCACCAAGCTCTTGTCCCGCGAACACGCGCACAGAATAATAATACTGGTAAAAGAAGGAGAAGTGTGGGAAATAAACATCACTAAAGGTTCAGGTGACCATGATTTTAAACAAATGTTAAATAAGTTTTAGTCATACTGTAGTGGTGTTGAGGATAATGTCAATGTCATCCCTGTCATCTGGCACCACATCTTCCATTAATCGGGGCATGGTGGGAACAACAGGAGGTGGCGTAATTAATGCAGCCTTCTTAGCCTTGAAAAGGAATCTGTAAATAACAGCAACAGTTACTCTCTGTATATAAAATGTAAACACAAGATCCGAGTTGTAGCCTCTACATGAATGAGTACAAACCCTTTCTTCTTGCTTTTTTCAGATGAGACATCCTTCTCATTCTCTCCATTTTTGGTAGCAGGGGTCTCTCTAGGTACAGAAGTTTCTTTTTTCTCTTCCTCCTGCTCTTTACGACTAGCAGACTTCTTGAGTATTTCAAAGTCAGAGTCTGGATCAACCTCTAATACCTCATCCTCAGGGATGGTCAGGGCACGAGTAAGAAGGGTCGTCCCTGCTGGGATTTTGAAGGTCTCATGAAACTCAACAGGCATGCTGAGTCGGAAGAATAGCAGATCTGTGTTGGCGTTCTGAGATCCGTGTGTCTTGTGGGTTACTTTAATACAAGGAGCAGTTTCCACTGTCCCATCAACACGGGACACCTAGAAATAAATAAATAAAAACGGGCAGGTGGTGATGTAGAAAATATAAAGTTATTCATCACAGGATCCAAGAAATATTTCATTGAAGACAACTAATCCACAATACCTCAATGTGAGGATGATCAGTAGGAACAGTGATGAACTGTGGGAGGCTCTTGCTGAACCACATGGTAATGTCTCTTTTCATGTTGATGGCAAAAGGTTCAAATCCCTCCTGCAGGCCACAGATGGTAAAGTAACGAAGGCTGCTCACATTCTGACCCAAGTTGATCCTGCCAACCTGCGACAGACCCAGGCTGCACACGGGTATGAATCCTAGGAATGTTTGATATACTGTATGAACGTGCATCAGAAACACCAACCGACAGTACATGTGCTAATATCTAAGTCTTCTTTATGTGAGAATAACAGCAGCAATTACTCTCCGTATAGCCTTACCCTCTCCTATTTCAATATCTTTAAAGGCCATCTCTGAGCCTGAGTCACTGATCAACATTTCTCCGTTAAGTGTAAACATGATGTTCATCTCTGTGAGGTCAATCATACAGCCGACCACATCACCAGATTGCCACTGACGACCAAAGGACTCATTTCCCACATGCCAGCGCTGGGCCTGAAAAATAAAATGATAATATTTTACTTTAGTATAACAGAGGGTGTGGTAGCCTTCACAAGCACTATGTATTGACCCCACCTTGAAGCCGTTGAAGACATACGCCAACTCATCTGCACCAAGTTCAGTGTCTGCTCGAACACTGGGCCTCGCCCAGCCCACTCTCATCTCCCCAACTGTTACAGCCTCAAACTCAAAGTACCACTTCCCCTGTGTGACGGCGTAAGATTTCTCTGCTCTAAACACTCTGATCTTATCTCCACGGGAGCTGCCTGGTCCATGTCCACCTACAGTAAGACAAACACAATAATATATCATAGAAAAGCATGTAGCTCAATAAAACAACTGTAGCTTCAAACAATTCATCTATGACTTCATCAAAGAATTTACAAATATTCCTGTCATTGTCCCTGTACTGTAGATAGTCGTGCAAACTTACTGCTCTCCTGATCAGGTGGTTCTATGTTGTAACCATATCCAATGAGAGTGCGAACAGCTGCACAAACTGTGTCTCTGTTGGTCTTTTTAGTCTTTTCATCCAGTAGGTTGTAAGGAACCAGACGGGGATTGCGCTTGTTCATTATATCCTATACAAGAAAACATTATCCAACATATATATAACAGTAAATTTACGCACCATGTATCCAAAAAATATTTACGGATCCTTATTACAGTTATTATCATCATGGCAACTTCTACATAAAAGGTGGTACCTGCACAATACTGTATGTCCAGCCCTGGCGAACCCGATCTCTTGCCCACACGTTGTGTCCATTTTCTGCCAGTCTCTCCACTAGAGTGTTCTGATTAGGAGTCAGCTTGACATGGTTGAGGTCCAGAGGGGCCGGCTTAAATCCACTACTCTGCATATAACTAGCAAACAATGCTTTGTGAATACAATTAGTCCTTCACAAGATCATTTTCCATGATCTTACCACCTACATATACATATATATACTGTATGAACAGGTATGATGTATTAGACTAATGTAATTTTGTTTTTATGATAAAGGAGATCTCAAATAATCAACCTAAATAAATTAAAGCCGCAAGCTCACGTTTTGGGGAGCTTCGTCCTTTTCAGATTCTCCTCTGCTTTCTCATCTCCCATTCCTACATGACAGCCTAGTGCCAGCAGAGTCCTTTGAAATGAATCACACACATGCACACACACACTCAGAATTAGAAACAGAAAGAGATGAAAACAAAATGCTACTAATTAAATTAACACTTAACTTACTTGAGTGTCTCTCCTGACATTGCTAAATTGTAGTTCTTCTCTGGTTCAGGCAGACTCTGGAAATCTACTAGGCAAGGGTGCAGCTTCTTGTTGTCATCACGAAACTTGACATCAATTTTAAAAAGTAGAGTGCAATGATTTTTTTTAAGGAAACTGTTTATTTACACAACAACATACTCTGTGTGAAAGATGACTAACACTGAAAACACTCACAGGTCCATAGGTCCATCCTTGTTCAATGCGTGTAACAGCCCATAACTCATGGCTATTTTCTGCAAGCTTCTCTCGAATGCGCTCCAAATGAGGTGGAAGTACAATCTGAAAGGATAATAAAATCAGTGCTGGGGAAAAGATGAAGATGAAAAGATTTAAAAAAGAGTTGTGATTTTACCTGTATAGTGTCCACAGGGCAAGGAGTAAAGGCTGTGTGTAAGAGGGACTGAGTTGGACCCAGCAGGTTGCGGACACCATCAAAATCATGCTTATACTCCTTTATGGGCTCAATCCGCAAACGGTCCCTGGGCAGAACTGCTTCATAGCATGGAGCATACCCTGGAGGTGGAAGGAACTTGAAATCTCCATGACGCCCTCCAAGAAGAAAACGCAACCTTGATTTACAGTGGATAAATTCCATTAGTCTAATACATCATACCTGTACTCTACAGAAATAATGAATTCATAATCTTTCACTGTATTATTCATACATAACGCCTGCAGAAAAACTGACAACAGGGAAGAACAGGCCGTCTAGGTTGAAATTCTCAAACATGCCCTGAACGGGATGCCCGTTGATACGGAAAGAAATACTGGGCACAGTCAGATCCAAACAGCAGCTGACCACATCCTCTGCTGCCAGGACGTGCTGACTGGGTGTGGCAACGTGACGTGGAACGCGTCCTGTGGGCAAACAGAGCAAGTGAACTTGTATGTGCGTACATAAAACCATAAGGAGTTTATCTGTATAACTTGAAGGCATCATAAAGGAAAACACAGGCAGAAGATCAGAAAATGTATAGATAAGAATAATGAGACAATATGAGAATAAACTGTCTGAATTTGAGACAGGGATGGCGTCAGTGCTGTTCAAATGCAATGTAACGTGTAATATGTAATTTACCTGACCAGAGGTGAAGCCCATCAAAGCCATAGGAATAGAGGTCATCCCCGACCCCATTGCCTCCCCAGCCTTCTCCTCCACCAGGGTAAGGACTGTAGCCCTCTGTCAGAGCCCAACCCACACGCAGGTGATATGGCTGAGCTGTAAGGAATGGCTCTATGTGGTCTACCATCACCTCAAAATACCACTTCTTGTACTGAGTGGATCCTTCACAAGTTCCAAGGAAAATGTTGGGTCTCATGCTGAAGGGGGATTACAAAACAAATACCTAACTCAGAGCAGCTGTTTAAATAACTGAGTTTCAGCAAAGACGAAAGAATGTGCAGCACTAAAGTGTCTTCATACAAACTGACCCACCTCGTTACATAATTGATAATGTTGGTCTGAAGTAAGAGGTCACGACCTGGAAGTAGATTCTCTGTGATGAGATTCTGATTTGACCTTACAGCCACCCCGTTACACACACACAAAGAACAGAGCACATCCAAGACCTGGGAGACCGGGAAAGTAAGAAATCCATTGTGACTCAATGTCTTACTATATGTAATAAACTAAAGAACAGTATATAAATTATAAGATTATAAGATTTTTACAACATCCTCATCAAACACATGTTGCTGACCTTATGATTCCGGCCATGCTTATCCAGCAGAGAGATTATTGATTTAATGTGATTCTCCTGGATAATATTAAGCACCTCTGGACTCTCAATCAGAACGCAATACAACACCTCCAGGATTCCTGACATAAAGAAAACATGTGTGATAATATAGAAATACATAAAACATATAGTACACAGCATGCGTTTTATATGGTAAAGCACAAAAGAATATAATTCACATATTTCATTCATATATAGTGTTCTTAGTATTTAGATCACCTAGTGTCAGTTTCAAAAAACAGGACAATTCATATGAGCACAAAAAGCTTCATGATTCAGTTATAAGACAATAAACTAAATGTGCTCTGTCCATTTAAATAAGCTTCTTTTTGTCTTAGATACCTGAAGACGCCTCCAAACGATCCAATTTACTGACCAGCCAGTCAAGGTTATCACAGAACAAGGCACAGTTTGCACGATTTCCTCTGATCAAAGAAGCTTCACAAAAGAAGCAGAAAATAATGTTAATACAGTCTATTTGTAAACGAGGTGGCTAGATATGGGAAACAATGACTAATTCTAAATCATCATGAATGTACAGAACAGATCATTAGATGGACAGACTAGGACGGACGTACCTAACAATTCATACAGTAAATTTACTATCTCCTTCCATGACTCTGCAGCTTCCTCCCCAGCATACTCTGAGAAGTGGGCTGCTGTGTTGTAGACATTGAGCCGATCAACACAGTCCAGAACAAGAGTAATCATTCCCTGTTTAAAAAAAAAACTGAAATTGAAATATTGACTGGAAATGAGTTTATCAAACTAAATTTACATCCAAACACATACATGTGTCCAATCCATATACATTATCATGAGAGTCAATCCTCAATAGGTAAACCAACCTCTTCCTGAAAGAGGTTCTGTCTGTTCTTAAGGGAGCGAAGCTTGAACTGTTTGTCCTCGTGCTCCAGCTCCTCCTCGGGGGGTCGGAAGTAGAAAATGAGGTCCTGCAGGGAGAGTACCACTGCATCCATAGGTAAAGATGGGGGATTTGCAGATTTGTTTTTCCCACTCAGAGCATCTAGACCTCTGGGAAGGTGAAAAGAGCTATGGTGAGAAAACCACAGCAAATATGTGGCATCAAAACACGGATTTGAGTGAATTATAACTGAAGCATTTCTACTTGATGAATTGGTTGAAGAGGCCTGTTGTGCTGTAAATCATTCTGGCAGCCTGGGACTCCTCAGTCTGAGATCGAGCCACTGTGAGCGCATCATCCATGTGACCCTCTTTATGAAGTATGGCCTAGGAATTAAATACAGACGCTCGTAAACACAACTTTATACTCACTCAAACATTCATACAGTACAATGTATAATGTATTTCAGTATTATTGTAACAAGCATTAGTGATTTATATTTGATGACCAATTCAGCTGTACCTTTCTTTTTAGAGGGCCCAAACGAGCAGATTTGGCATCAACAGCAGCATATGTCAGCCAAAGTCCAGAAGAAGCATGTTGTACAAAGCACATAGACTCTCCATACTTAATCTCAGGTATGCCCATGCCTTCCACATCTCGCTTCTGGGTCACTTCAATTTTTTCCTGTAGTTTAAATAAAATGTGTTCTTCATTTGTAAGAAACCCAATACTACACAAATATCCAATACAAACATTTAGCAGATTTCTGCCACAGTTTACTTCACATGACAAGGACCTTTGAAATTCTGAAGCAGAAAGCTGACATCTTTGAATTTGCCTTCTCCGGGTCGACCAACAGCAGTCCCTTCTCTTCATCCAGACAAAGGTATCTGCCTGTTGTTATGTGACGTATACGGAAAGACTGGCCCCATTTAATGTGACCTCCACTCCAGCTACCAACAGGCACAAGTGAACAAATATCATCATACTGTAAGTAATACACATGATGTTAAATGCAAGAAATCAAGACACTCACGCAATACGTAGCGGTTCAAGTCTCCATAAGGATCGGGCATGACTGCATACAGCCCCTCCTTCATAATGAGCAACTCTGAAAGAACAATATGCCAGTCAGAGAAGAAATTGCATAAGAAGTTTAATGTTGATAAAATCCAAATTGTTCAGATTTATTTCCAGGCACTCAGTGGTTTTAGTTTATGTCAATACACAAATCAACTTACCAACTTATAAGTAAAACACAGTAAGACATTTGCCAGTTATTCTAACATTAATTTAGATTAACCACTAATTGATAAACCACATCAATTAATAATGTTAAAAAACCTAAAACAAGTAGATCAGCAAACATTATATGATAAGGAGGATATTAATCAATGTTTTTCAAATGTATTGTTCAATAAAAACTTTGTGGTTTCAGAATCATTCCTACATCCCCACGCATCATGACAAACTTAATTTTTAATGCAGGGATCATACTAAAAAACACATGTTAGTGTATGTTAGATACAGGTCACCTGCGCTGGTCGTCCCCTTGGTCGGCCCCTGGGATTGCCAAACACTCATCCATGTGCCCATGGAATAGCCTGAGCACATACCCACCAGTCAGAAAACCTATAGAACAAGAGAAATATTGCTAATTGCTAGACAGGTTTCTGGCCAAAAGACATATTTACAGCAACAACAAAATGTTATGTACCTTCAGCTAGCTCACATCCAGACATCACAGGGGTCATGGTCCACAGTGTTTGCATGAAGGAAGCATCCACCATCAAATCACCACAGGCATAGGACAAATGCTGAAAATAGTGCAGGTGGTAATCTTGGTAAGATTAATCTACCACAACTTGTCAGTTAAAATGTAAGTAAATAAAAGCATAACTACCAGGTATCGCTCCGAAGAAACACTGACAAGAATGAGGTCATCTCCCACCCTGACCTTCTCGCCTTCAGATCTTTGCTTGGAGGCGGGATGGATGGTCCACCAGCAGGCTTCTCCTGTGACGGGCAAATAGATTTAGAATATGAAAATCTACATCAGCCTGTGTGGGACATAAAGGACAGTGCATTTTATGGCTACCTGTGGAATCTTCCTGCAAGCCCACATCAAAAGCCAGTTTGTCTGTCAGCGAGCGTGAAGTAGTCAAACAGCTCAAGTACTGCAGCACAAATGAAAGGATGTGAGCTGACATGCAATTCAGTGAATAACATATTGACTTTATTAAATGAATGTGCTCACCATATTGGAGTGAGTATGTTTCAGGAGGATAGCATGGCCGTATAGGAGAGTCCGGTGACCCCCACCTTGTGATGACTGGAAGAAGGAGAGATAAGTAGAGTCAATTCAATATGAAGAAAACAAATGATATTATCATATTCAAAGTTGTCTCACAGAATCCCATCCATTCCCACAACTTTAGCAAGTCTACAAACTGCAAGCATGTGGTTAGAGCAACAAGAGGAATAAAAACCACAGTCATGCCTTACAATTGTAAAAACAAGCATGGTGTATGTATAGCAAACAAACTAAATAAGAAAACTCAAAACACTTTATTTTTAGAAAGACAGAACAGACAGAATCACTCTTGTCATACATCAGTAGAGGTATTGCAAGCTAAATTATTTATGATGCCACAAAACGTAACTACAATGTAGCTATGACACAAACTCTCAGACTAAAGCTGTGGACAGAATTTTTATGGACCAAACATACCCATTTGTCCAAATCAACCGCCTATGGTTGGGTGAAGTTGAGTGAGGCAGCATGAGGTGTCAGAAAAGTCAGAAAGAAACAAGTTTATTCAGTTTGTGAATGAACAATAAACTGCATGTATTTTTATAAACATGGGTACGCCCCATCTTGTGTTACCTCATCCACAGAAGAGTTGGACAGCATCTCCTGTAATGCCCGCACAGAGAGGGACTGTTCCAGTATGAAGCAGCAGATAGCAAGGTCTGGAGGAACATTCTGAAAAACAGGACCATCAGTAAACATGGCAGCAATTAAAATTATCACATAAATTAAATATAAGGTTTTCAGCACTGTCTGCTACCTGAGCATTTGAGGTGGTCTCAAGGAAACATAAACGATTTCCAAATCCTTCACATGACAGACACAGCTTGATCTGTTCCTTAAGAATTGATGCAGTGCACTGCAGCACCACATGATCATCCTGCAAAAACATAAACAAGTTCAAGGTGAACAAAGACGGTTCTTTCTGGGATATTTGCAGACAAGTGTGTTGAGAGTGCAAGATGGATTCATAAAGGTCTCCAGGTCGAATTGTCTGAGGAAAACAAACTGGAAAAAAACAAATAAATCAACTTAAACTTACCGGTACTGTAAAAAGTACACTTTGTAACATCTGACTGTCTTCTAGTGTGACTTTAATTTAAAGATATCATCCAACAATTTAGCATTTCACTCCTCTAACACTGTCAGATTTAATGAACTGTACCACCTGTAAAAAGACCTCGATGTGTAGAAATGGTGGAGTTCTCTCTTTGATGTACTCTGCAAATCTTAGATCACATTATGTATTTTACATTTATTGATTCAGCTTTTTAAACTTGCCCTCTGATGGCTCAAATCCATATATGCATACTGCACTATATTTGTGTGCGGTGTCACTACAAGCTAAATTCAATTACAGTTCTATGTATCAGGGAGTGACTTAACAAAGGTACACAGATAGTGTAGGTGTCTTGATACCTCACCACATTAATTATGTTTTTTTTTAGACAACCAAAACTTTATTTGAAAGAAATAAAGAATCAACAGTGTGGCCAACTTAAAAACTACAAAACACACAAATAAAATTACCTGCAAAACCACTACTCCACTACTTCAACCTTCACATGTAATTTTCCTGTTGCTCTGCTCCACATCTCTGTGCCTGTCGCTGGCAAAGCTCTAACATTCCCGCCTCTCTGGCTCCAAGACACCTACCGCTCCCCCCCAGTTCTCTATTTCAGGCTGCAACACCTGCCATTCACACATCCTTTTTGGAAAGCAACAGACATTCAGGAATTGACAGCTGGGAAAAATTGGCCCATATTGCTGATTCAATAACGCAATTAGTCACTTTGCTGAGGGGAGGAATAATCCAGTTTTTAATTTGAGTCCCCTTGGCTTTAAACTTTATGTTTATGTGTTTGGATTTTCATCTGAAAATGTTTCTGGATCATTTATACCCTCAACCAAGGCACAAACAAGCAGGTAACAAACATAATTTTAGAAAAAAGCACCCAATACAGTTGTCAGTTGATTTGGTTTAGTTATTGTATAATTTTATTTGAGTTTGATTATACTTGTAAGTATATATTTTAAACTGGCAACAGCTGCTGTTGACAATAAAGTAAATAAATATACACAATGACATGTAGAAGAAAATTGTTCTTAATTTACAGAAGTATATGAAATGTGTTGAGAGCACCGCTGTAAGTACAGTCACTGGCATGAAGAGGTTAGTACACATTTAAATTACAGTCAATAGGAAATCCTTTAGACTCCTGTTGAATAGAAACTCAGCAAAAATGTGGGAGGTGTGATCTTAGTTCTGTATTTAAATTGTTCATAATATCAAAATCACAGCCTCACCTTGGATAAGGTGTGGTGCAATACAGTGCAGCAGATCTGTTACCTTGTTTTTCTTGGCTATACTGACTTTTTTTTTTTTACTTTTGACTTTTTGACTTTAAGAGAATCTGTAGCACAACTGTGAAAAGGTTTGTGAGCTTATAGTGTTGTAAAATTAGTTGGTGCAGTCTGTTTGCTTTTCCTAAATCTCACACCCTGGAACAATGAAACACCAATTCTATCCAGAAAAAAGTCAAGTTGGTGGTTTACAATTAACAGGCAGAGCCATTAGACTGACACCATAAAGGCATTGTAAAAATAGTTCAACAAACTACTAGAGAATATTCAACACATTCACACTAAGAAAGATAGATCCCATTAAGACAACACAAACTTCCACCAGTTTTGAAAACAGTGAAAAAATGTTCTGAAACAATGTAGAATCACATAATAAAAGCCGTTTGTAGTACTTCAGTAGTAACGTTCCCATAAAGACTGTAACAAGCAGGAGCTGAAATGGGCCGAGCTTTAAACCTGCTAATCCTCACACAGTAAATATAGAACTCAGCTGAGTCCAGGGTGAACAGCGACAGGCTCGCAGTAACTTAATGACACATTGTTGACATATTCTGCTTTAGTTTTGTTTTTCAAGACATCGAACAATAGCATATGTACACCTATGTTTGTTTTAGATTTATGTAGTTGCTAGATTAAATATTTAAAAGAAATAATATGAGTTTTAATATCTTCATGTATTTTGCAAAACATTAAGTAAATGCTTCTTTAAGCATAAAGGCAGCCTGCAGTCACACTTCAGGACGCATAACATGTGTTTATAAGAACTTATGCTACAGCTAGCAAAGTCTAGAGAAACTGCGTGGAACATATACAATAGCTCAATATCTGTGCTGACTATCCAAATAGAGAGTGTTATATACAGTAGACTGCTGACAAGGCCACAATGTCCTTCTGTGGGCTTTGACTCAGAGATCTAAAAAGGAAATACGATATCTTGGTGGTGAGTAATGCAGCAAAAATAAACTCATTGTACTATTCAACTATTTTAAATACTTAGAACATGTACCTTATCATCAATCAAGAAAAATAAATTAATTTAAGTAAGTACAGTATATTTTAAAAAAAATATTTCACACATCGGTATTAGAGAAGACCTGGTAATGAATTTACAACCTGTGGATTCATTTCATATTTGTGCAAATAAGTTATTTAGTAATTACCAGTGAAAGGATTTGAGTTTAGGACACTGCAACTTGTCAAATATAATGTTTTGTAAGAGGGAAAATGGAAATGAATAATTAGTCCTTATTATATAATCCAGCTCCAGCTAATATATTCTTCACACATTTTTCAATGACAGCACACTAGCTATTCTTTGTTCCCTACAAAAGCAAAAACAACAGGTCCATTTAATCTACAATAACACTAAGCAACAAATGTGGTGACACTATACTGACAGGAAGTTAGAAGACTTTGTTGTGCCTTTGAATTTTTGCTGAAGCTTTATAATTATACTGTTTTATTATCCAGTAGATGTGTAATGTACAGGCCAAAAAAGAACATCCACATTCCCAAAACCACAAGGCACAGAGCCATTTAATACCATAGTTCACAGTAATATTCACTATTAATATATTAGCCCAAGCATTTGTTGATGTCAGTCTTGAACCTTGCTTTAGAATTGACCTGATCACACATTTAGACACACACTCGTTGAAATTCAACTCATTGTCATTCAGTTTCCCATCTTCCCATCAAGTGAATATGGTGGTTTCAAAGCCAAACTATAATAATATGTTCATGTACTTCCATATACACATTCCTTGTTAACTGTCTCCTAACACCAGACATTTTTTCTATGACAAAACAGTGACATAACAAATACCCAATGGGATATAAATAGATAACAATGCCAACAAAACCATCCACCTGTTCTTGTCAATCTGTGTTCATGAATGAAGAAATATTATGAAGCAGCAATTTAATAAACAAAAGACACATTATTGTACATTGTTAACTGAATAGATTTAGTAACAGCAAACTATTTTAGAGGAGGCAGACACCATCGCTTACTGTGCGCAGGAACTGGATCTCTTCCTCTCCATCTGCACCTTCTGCCATTCTCCCAGGGCATTAAAAACAAAACCTTAAGAGAAATGAAAAAATGCCTATCTTGCACTTCTGCAACTCCTGGTGTCTGTACACCCACCACAGTCAATGTTGGTGAAGGTTTTTGAAGGGCAGTGTGGGTCCTGTGTGTGTCTCTCTCTGGCTGTTATGAGGCAGAGAGACTGTTCATTGCTGTTCATTACAGCATCATAAAGAGGTGGAGCAAGCTGACAAAGCCGAACCAAGGTCCCTGTGGTATCTGGACCACTGTGTTGATACATTATAAATAACTGCACTAAAGTGAGATATTAAATTTCAAAAAGTCTATTGAGCAGGACATTCTCCCAGGCTATTGGGGTGGTACCAGGGAGATATTAGATATATTTTAGGATATTTTATGTAAACGAAATACATAAAATATGATATATTTTAAACTTTAAATATTATCAACTAGTTGATATGTTTTAGCTCTTTATTTACAATATTATTTCTTCATTTTAAATGTCTAATAAGATTAGGTAAACTAATAAATACACATTTTCTACCTTAAAATAGGTGTAACTGTGTGAGTTCTGTCAAAATAAATGAATAGTTGGAAAGTGAATACAAACAATGTGAAAGCAAAAATTAATCCAAGGCTTAACCCACCTATAAAGGAGTGATATGTTAATTAAAGCTACAATATTCTCCACTTCTCTTAATGTTACAAATCAAACGTAACCAATTTGTAACGTAACCAATTTGCTAAAGCTAGTTAGATTTTCCCTCTTCTTACAACACTGATAATTAACTTAGTTAACTTATAGCTCACTCTCTGTTAAGCATCTAAGATTATATGAAAATAACCTAAAGAAAATCCAAAATATTACTTAAAAATAAACTGAATATAAACCCAACTATCTATGATGTTAGCTATTATTGCACTTTAACTTAGCTAGCTTACATTAACGTTACTGGTATTAGCCAGTTGTTAGCAGGCAACTATAATCTGTTTGATAAGGGTTCGAATAATAACAATAAGCACAATAAGTGGTAAGTTCAATATTCAAAGAAACAAAAGGACGACGTTTTGTTTACATTTCTACAGTTTTAGATGCCCATGTAACTTATAACTTGCATACTCATTATTGTCCTACGGATGGCGGCAGAACGCGCGACACGAGCAACATCCGACGGTCGTCACCCTGTTTCCGTAGAAGAAGAAAGCGGTACGTCGGCAAAATAGTTCCCTCTTCATCTCTAAACACAAAACAGTGTCAGGTGAGAACTTTTAGCAGTTTTAAACCAGCACTATCAAATTATTCTTAACATGGATATTTGTCTGTATGACATACAAAAGTAGCGTGTTTACGTTTAAAGTTCAAGCAGGAATCCAAATGTTATATTTGACTCCTTTGTTGACTTAGCTAGTAGCCTTGCTAGCTAAGCTGTGCTAAGATAACGCACAGAATGGCTTTTATTTTGACGCTTACTCATGTTAGTGGTTTGTAGCACTGAACTACCAAACGTTGTCAAATTTATAAGCCCAACAATCTATGAAAGATTAGTGTCTGGTAGCAATCGCGCCAGTGGTCCACAAATAAAAACGAGGTTTCGTGTGACTCTGTATCGTAATCGTGTGTACTTTTCATCATAAAAGATTTAAGGGTAGATAAAGAGGAGAAGAATGGATGCCCTCACTCACATGCTTACAGACCCTCTTGATCCAAAAGAAGAAAACGATGGACAGATTACAGAAGAATGCATGTTGGGTAACTGTCGAGTGAATCTTCCAGAGGATCTACTTGAGGACGTGAGTTACCTTCCGCTCAGTGATGAAATACTGCTTTTAGTGCGTTGTCACGCATTAAAACATAATGCAGATGATGCATTCATTTTGGTTGTTTATTTGTTTTCAACAGCCTGAAATTTTCTTCTCTGTGCTGAGTGAAAGCACCTGGTGTGAAGTACTATCAGATTCCCAAAGGCAGCACCTTCGTCAGTTTTTGCCACAGTTCCCTGAGAACAGTGTTGCAGAGCAGGACATCACCATTAGTGACCTGTTCAACAACAGAAACTTTAACTTTGGAAATCCCCTTCATCTTGCTCAAAAATTATTCAGAGGTGCTTTTAAGTTACCCATGTATTTACCTATCCATAACCAAATATATTGTGCTGAGTGAATCACTTTCTAATAATGACACTTTATTATTATCTCAACTCAGATGGTTACTTCAATCCTGAGGTGGTCAAGTACAGACAATTGTGTGCCAAGTCCCAAAAAAGGCGACAGTTGTACTCCTTTCAGCAGTACTACCACAGACTACTGAAGCAGATACTTGTCTCCAGAAAGGTATTTTTTAGAAATTATTTGAAATACAAAGCTCATGGCCTCTTGCAGATAGCTTAATTTGTCTTCTTGTTGTAGGAGCTGCTAGAGTTTGCTGTTCAAAATGGTATGGACTTTCCACCAAAAAGAAAGTTACCAACCAAGACTCATGCTGAAAAGCGAGAACCAAGGGTGAGAAGACGACTGAGCCGCATTTTAAAGGAGATCAAAACAGAGTGTGGAGACAGCAATGTGTCATCTGATGATGACGGTCAGTTAATTTTATCATATTATGATAATAGTTTTTATTTATAATACGTTGTAAATGTTATAAAGATTACTAGATTTTAAAGTGTCAGATTTTTATTTAACCATTGGCTCTATTGCATATCTTCCTGCATATTGTAGACTTATCATTATGGACTGCGGCACCGCAATCACCTTCCTCTCCGACATCCACTGTCTCACTCAGAGTTCTTCCCAGCCTCTCCACCCAGGACATGAAGACTACTGGTCAGTGATTTCTGCAATACAGGGATGATATTGCTCTCATATTTGAGTACAGTGAATATAGTGCTTTAAAACATTTTAACATTTTATTTCTTAACAGAAAAAATAGAATTAGGTGAGCACGACTTGAAAGCCATGCTTCAAAATCATCGAGAGAAGAGGAAACGACAGCCAGTAAGTCACGAAAATCATTGATATGGTTAAGTATAAACTATAATACAGTACAGTATATTGCTAATGATTGATTTACGTAGGATCTTCCAGAGTTGATGACCTCTGATATCCTCTTTGGAGACATACTTTCAAGAGCAAATATTGGTCGAAAGGGGACTATGCGTAAGTAAATGCATTTAAAGAAACTTTCAAACCAATGTCTTTTTTTCAATGATTACATGACATACAGTTTGTATTTTTCTTTCCTTTTTTATCTTTCAGCACTCTTTGATCTGTCTCTGCCTAAGAAGAAAATCAGAGATGAGAGACGGAAGAAGAAAATGAGGACAATAAAAGTGGAAGCTGAGGATCCCTGTGATACTCTTGCACATGTAGACACTGCATCAGCTCCCCCAGCGAACATCATCAACTCCCTGCCGGACACACCATCTACTCCACTGCCCAACATCAAGGAGGAGTAAGTTTGTCCAGAATATTTACAGTATTGTTCATACCTATATGTTCAGTGTCCCCCCTGTTATCTTAATCCAATATAAATAACTATCATTATTGCAGAATTGTGGAGGAGTCTCAGAGCAGCCCAGCTACAGTTGAAGAAATAGCTGCCAGTTTCTTCAGCTTGTTGGAGAATATTTTAAGGGCAGAAAACCTTGCCAGTACTTCAGTGGTATGCAATTTTTTGCAGATTGTTTCAGTTGTGTATTATAGAATTGATTACAGTTGTAACTACACATTATAATGTCTACGTTTCGATCTCCCAGATGGAGGAAAAAGTTCAGATGTGGCAGTGCTCTCCAGCCAGTTCCCTTAACATTTGGTTTTCATCTGCCTCATGTTGGTCTGAATTGGTTCTTCAAGCTCTGCAGTTTCTGGCCGGAGAGACTAAAGGTAATTTGCCATTTTCACTCGCACTGAAATGTTTAAGATTTCAATTTCCATCCCGGTTCCTCCAGGCTACATGTCGAGGTGTCCTCGGACAAGAGACCAAACCCCCACAGTAGCACCGTCAACTGTCCAAACAAAAGTTTCCTCAAAGGGGATCAATAAATGTCATTTTCATGATTATTATTATTATTATTATGCTATTCATTTATTTCCCCCCATACTTCTATGTTTGCTTGTCAGATGGCATGATGGCACTGCCCAGTGGATTTTCACCATTTGTGGAATTTGTTGATGAATCTCAGCAGTGGAGGTGGATTGGTAAGAGAGAACAACTGTTAAAATTCCCAACTGATGCAGTGCTTCATGTTCAGGATGATTCTGTTCACTAAGATTAACATCTATGATCTATTTTAGGCCCCACTCATGATACAGAAAAGGATCTCAGTGCACTCTTTCAGCTGTGGCTGGATTCCAAAGATTTCGTTGTTAAGGTAACAGTTATTATTATGGTGTTGCAAATACTATGTCACCACTAACTTTACCATTTATACCATATTGTGCTGCTATGTTTATGGTTACCACTGTTTTATTTCTGGCAATATTTAAAAAATACTTGTCTTCCACAGACAGAAAACGAAGACATGT
Organism: Ctenopoma kingsleyae; assembly: GCA_032353495.1. Classification (NCBI taxonomy): domain Eukaryota; kingdom Metazoa; phylum Chordata; class Actinopteri; order Anabantiformes; family Anabantidae; genus Ctenopoma; species Ctenopoma kingsleyae. The sequence goes on from JAUBNQ010000006.1 coordinate 9,397,603, forward strand.
TAGAAATGACTTCACCCACACCGAGAGTGTAAGATTCAGTTGTTTACAAAACATTGCTAATATCACATAAAGCTCAATTAAAATCAATTTCCTAATTAGTTTATAGACCTAAATATACTTGGGGTTGCTGTCGGGCTAAGCCTGGGTTATTATTTTTAAATTAATGATAATTAATTATATAAGTATTTTCAGTTGTAATATCAAGGTTGATGAAGTTAAGTGTAATATCTCTAACTAAACAGTTCGACAGATTATGTGGTGCGTCCCAGCACTGGAGATGAGAGACAACTGTTCCAAGTCCAGGTTTGTCTGTACTGCTAGAATATTTTTCTGTAAGAATCTTTTTTGTGTGTGAACATTAGCTCGCTAAGCCAATAGTTTTTTGTTTCTTTAATAGGAACAGCAGCGATACAACCAGCCACATAAAGCCTTCACCTTCAGGATGCATGGCTTTGAATCTGTGGTGGGACCTGTTAAAGGGGTGTTTGATAAGGAGATGTCTCTCAACAAAGCCAGGGAACACACACTGCTCCGTTCAGACCGACCACCATATGTCACCATTCTTTCTCTGGGTGAGATCTTCAGTTTTCCTCTGAATTTGCGTTAAGGTAAAACAGTGCTGTCAGTGCAATCACATGATTCGGTTGTCTACCCTCTTCTGTAGTGCGGGATGCAGCAGCCAGGTTACCCAATGGAGAAGGAACAAGGGCAGAAATTTGTGAATTGTTAAAAGACTCACAGTTTCTTGCTCCAGATGTCACTAGTGCACAGGTTTGATGAAGTTTGCATTTTTTCTTTTAGTCATTGACATCAATCTACTTTTCAGTTAACTGTAGTTCTGTCTGTTTTGGTCCATGTAAGAACCACTTTCCAGAGGCAGATGCGGCCTTTATGTTATTGTCAATCTTTCTTTGCCACTTAGGTAAACACAGTTGTCAGTGGCGCTCTGGATAGACTTCACTATGAGAAAGACCCCTGTGTGAAGTATGATATTGGCCGCAAACTCTGGATTTATCTGCACCGCAATCGCAGTCAAGAGGAGTTTGGTAAGCAGCAGTGTGTTAGATTATAGGGTTTAGCTGCACAATTTAGAAAAATTCACATATACAGCCAATGAGTAGAGGTAGGCTCTTTGTCTTTAAGATCACTGTTTTTTTTCTTTCTCCCATTCAGAGAGGATCCACCAAGCTCAGGCTGCTGCTGCAAAAGCAAGGAAAGCCTTACAGCAGAAACCAAAGCCTGCTTCTAAACCTGTGAGTCCTACATCCCGCTGCAAGACAATGCAAAAAAAAAGATATAGATATAGATTTGTATTTATATTATTTTGTACTGTATGGACATTATACCTCAGTAATTGTGTCAATTATTTTGCACAGTTCTTTATTTTATTAATCTTATGATTATATTGATAATGAATAAATACATTTTTAGAAGTCTGGAAGTAAAGATGGAGGCAGTAAAACTCCTGGATGTCTGGATGCAGGACAGGATGTAGGCTCTAATCCCATGTCGCCAACCCCTACAACACCCATCCCAAACACACCTGGAACTCCTTTGTCACCTTTACCCTGCACAGCCACCACACCTACAAAGACTGGTATCTCAGATACAGTCAAAGCCAGCCCAGGGTCAGTGTGATGCTTTTTTTCTGTTTATAATGTACAGTACTTGTATGTTTCATCTGTGCAGTTTGACATTTACTGTTCTCTTTACTGTCTATTGCTTCTACACCTTCTCACTCTCTCAGGGTTCTTCTTGTGTCCCCTCCCTCGTTGCCCCAGCTGGGAACCATCTTACCCACAAGTCAGGCTGCTCCTGCAGCCTCACAGCCAGTAACATCTCAGCACACAGCTCGGATTGTGAGTCACCTGGCAGCAGGTTCTCTCCCTCAGGTGCGGGTTGTTTCTGCTCAGACTGGTCTGGTTTCTTCAGCAGGAAGTCAGCAAGCCACTCTGGTACATCAGACCCCTCACCAGATCAGGATGCCAGTCTCAGTGGCAGCTAAAGGCATCTCACAGGTCAACTGAACATTAGTTAATCGTAATGTAAATATCTGTTTGTTTTGCAAATGTCTAAGTAATTCTGTCTGTATATATTGTCTGTATCAATAGGCAGTAGTTTCTGTGCCTTTGAGAAGTCAGTCTGCTAGCAGTCCAGTCCAGATGCCCACTACTCTATCTGTGTCTGCTGTAACTGTGACCAAACCTCAGAGTGGATCACCTGGAAGCCCGGCTAACAACCCTGCTTCCCCTACTGTGCTACAAGGAGTCACAAGCCCGAATATCAAACAGGTGAAGCATTTGTACCACCTACTGTATGCTTGTTAAACAAGTAAAACAAGTGCAGATGTTTGTCTTTCAGTTAGGTTTAGTTTCATCTTTGTCTCCCATGTGAAATTTGGCCCCTCCTGGTTTCAACAGAGAATGATCACAGGATTTATCTTTTGGTGTGTTAAATGTTTTCTTTAAGGTGTCTATCACAGGACAGTTGGGAATGAAGACTCCAGGAGGAGCAGGAATTCCAATAACAGCTACAAACTTACGCATTCAAGGTAAAGATGTGCTACGTCTTCCACCATCCTCCATCACTACAGATGCTAAAGGTCAGACGGTCCTGCGCATCACTCCAGACATGATGGCAACGCTTGCCAAATCCCCAGTTGCAACTGTCAAACTCACCCCTGACTTTTTAGGCACTGCTACAACAGGCAGCAAGAGCATATCAGCCACTCTCCATGTGACACCACCTCACCCTTCACCTTCCTCAGCCTCTAGCGCTGCATCTACAGGGGAAGTACAGACCAATAAGGTGGAGGCTGGCACTGTTGCCACCACTTTATTAAAAGCTGCAGACACAGCTATACATCTTATGCCCACATTGGCTGTCACTGTGGCTGACCAGAAATCTAGGACCTTCTCCACTGTGACTTCACCTGACAAGAGTGGTACCACCATTCGGATAATGCCAGGCCTTGGTGTTATTCCACAGAAACACGGTCAGACCATCAAAATGACAACCACCACTGGAAATAAACCACTCACCACATCTACTTGTGCTAATGTAGTGACCATGGCTGCCAGTGTTGTAGCTGGCACTAAGGGGATCACAGTGGCTCCTGGAGTCTCGGGCTCACCTCTGACGCTAGGAACAGCTACAGCTACTGTGCGACAGGTCCCTCCATCAGTGGTTCCTACACAAACAGTAAGAGTATTAATCACTTTCTGAACATATTATATGGAAATCACAACATATTAATGTGTAGTTTTTGATTATTTATATTAAATTACATATGTTGTTTAATAGTTGCCCCTACAGTACAGTTTAAGTTTTAGTCAGGTCAAATAATGTTCAGATTGTACATGTATGTACATTCCCTGTTGGGGGCGCTGTTGGCTGTTTGTCCCCATGCACCACATATTTGTGTATGGTAGACTTGTGACTGCAACTACATCTTTAAACCTTTGGTTGTTATTGAGGACTTTTTTGCTGAGTGTCCTGTGTTGTGCTTTCATCTTAACTCATAGGTAGAGTAGCCACATTACTAAATTGACAGTTTTCATAGACAGGGTTAGGGCTACCTTGATCTTCTGAAAGTTACATGACTCAAGAACTCTCCTCTTCTTTGACACTGCAGGGGAAGTTACCTGCACGGATCACTGTGCCCCTGTCTGTTCTCAACCAGCCACTGAAGAGCAAAAGTGTAGTGACCACACCAATTGTGAAAGGAAGTCTTAACACAAAGTGAGTTTCATCATCCGCACTTTTATTTCCTTGGTACATTGTAAATAATTTTCTTGTTAAAACCTTCTCCAGAAAAGAGAATTTGATTGTGAAGGTTAAACTCAAAATAAATATTTTATTCATTTCAACTGTATATTACAGATGGATGTGTTTGTCAAATTCAGTGTGGTTGTGTACAGAGGACAAATTCCAAAAAACATGTTTTTCTTCCATTACTTACGAACCTGACTGCATTTTTGTCCTTACCCCGTCTTTTCTGAGCAGCCTGGGCAGGAACATTATTCTGACCACCATGCCTGCTGGCACGAAGCTGATTGCAGGGAACAAACCAGTCAGCTTTGTCACAGCACAACAGCTCCAGCAGCTTCAGCAGCAAGGACAGGCCACACAGGTTAGCTAACATTTTTTTTTAATGTAGATGAAAAAGCATTGTCAGGTGTAACAAGTTTTCATGTAGTACTCATACAGTATGTTTATAATGTAAGACACAGCTATGTCAAAATAACAATTAAAGTAAATGGGTGATTGATTTGTAGTTGGTAATCTTTGTAATGGAAGTCATGTTATTTGATGGCTTCTGTTTTTCCTCGTTGCATTATGGCTGAATATCGCTCACGCTTTCTCTAGGTTCGCATCCAGGCGGTTCCAGCGCAGCCGCTCCAGCAGCACATCGCAACAGGCTCCCCAAAATCCGTTTCCACAGTTGTAGTCACAACAGCACCTTCACCCAAATGTGTGCCTAATCCCCCACCTGCACCTCAGCAGTGATCCCACCTCGTCAGCCAGCAATGAATTGTAGATTGTGCACAATACACGTGCCTGTATTTGGCTAATGGGAAACGTTTGTTCTTAAGCCGTTTCAGGGCCATGTCATTTGTTTCTACTGGTGCAAGTGGTGTGAATTTTAAATATTGTTACTGCTTGTACGTTTTTCCTCTATAAATTCAATAGGCTTGTGTTCAGATTAACACTTTGTGTTGGAGGATGTCAGTATCGCTAGTATGTTGAAAACTCTCCATTGTTAATGTATGTAAAGTATGATGTAAAACAATTCACCAAACTGTTGTGTGAACCATTTTCCTGCAGGTTGCAGTCTTGCCACAGTTGTTTTCCTTTTTGTAGGTAACTTTCTTTCAGTTGTCAACCTGTTGCTCTGTCATCTAAACGTATCCACAAAAAGTGACTTTAATTTATACTAAACTAAAAATTTATATTGCTGTATAACGCTCAAATGTAACAATGTTTGGACAAAATGAGTGGGAATGAAGTCAGATTTATTTGAATGTTCATTGTTTTTTGTGCTAATACATATTTGTTCACTTACTGTTGTAGACTGTAACTTTGTAACTACAATCAATGACGGAGACATGGTGGCAGTTCTCAAGCTTTTGGTTTTTACTTTGGTTAAATCTCAAGTCTCTTATATGATCAGTCCTTGCTTGCCCCAGAAGTTGTTCTGGTCCTCCATGTTGAAGGACATAAGTCTCTTGTATCAACTCTGAGGAGCAGGGAGCATTGTTTGAGAAGAGATCAGCGAGGATACATAACATCCTTCGCCTTTATTGGAAACCTGTTGGTGATTGGACACTGCAGCTGATCAGACTGATTTAAAATCACATTTTTACATCACAGTTTTACATCAAAGCCTAATAACACAACCAATTTCTTACACGTTTGTACGACAGTTTTAAAGTCCAGCTGACAGCTGAGCAGCAGTCATCAAGAACAGATGTCTCTTCAAATGATGGCTCAGAGGAAAGGACGTCTCGTGTCTCAAAACATTTCCTCAGTTCGTTTTCTGTGAGGAGGAAGTAAGATACAAGGAAAAGATGCAAGCGAGCTAAACAGTTATGTGCCAGCTGATGACTGAACAGTTGGGCTGATGTCATATGTAAAAAAAAACTTAATACATACCATATTTGTGTTTTAGTTTAGCTTGGTTTTTGTTTGCTGTTTACAAAAATCTCAAGTAA